>OX123203.2:10024311-10108512 GCA_944739405.2 Euclidia mi
TTGGAAAAGATACGTGGACGACATCTTCAGTATCGTAAAAGGAGGTAAGCAGGAAGTAGATCAATATGTGCAACACCTTAACTCCATTCATCCGAAAATGAGGTTCACCTACGAAATGGAAACTGACAGATCGTTGTCATTCTTGGATGTCAAAGTGACTGTGAGACCAGATGGGTCCTTAACACATTGCGTATACCGGAAGCCTACGCACACAGATAGATACCTGCACGCCATGTCGCACCACCACCCTCGACACCTGCAATCCGTTGTGACGTCACTCAAAAACAGAGCACATGACCTCTGTGACCCTGAGCATTTGAAGCTAGAGCTAGACCATGTTCAGGAGGTACTTAGGAAGAACGGATACCAGGTACAACGACGAATGACGCGGCCTATCAAACGCGATAAACATCCGGCGGTAAATAGACAACCGACCTACATGCCCTACATTAGAGGTGTTACGGATAAAATAGGAGACAAGTTAAAAAACTACTCCATTCCGACAGTATTTACACCAGGGGCCAAAGTATACAACATGGTGGGCACACCAAAGGATGTTCTACCGCTACAAACCCCAGGTGTCTATAAAATCAACTGCAGCTGCGGAAGCTCTTACATAGGGCAAACGAAGCGGACTATCGCTGAACGTATAAAGGAGCACATCGCAGCTGTAAAGAACCGTCAAACGAACAAATCGGCGATTGCGGAACATTTACTTCAATCGGGCACCAATCACTGGATTGAATTTCATCGTCCCCAAGTCCTCTCCACGGAACGCCACTTTTACCCAAGAGTTGTGCGTGAAGCGATTGAAATCAGAAAACATAAAAATTTCAATCGGGAAGAGGGCTTCAAATTGTCATCGGCGTGGAATCCTGTGATTCGGCTAACAACACCCCACTTTAACGCGCAGTCGGCGAATGTTCAATATACAGATACGGTTAGTGTGTTTTGCGCCGGTACTTCGAATATCAACGACCCGGGGGTAGAAATAGAATCTTCTACCTCGCACTCGGAGACGTGACATCGCCACACCAGTCAGCTTGCGACCACGGGACGTGCAACCGTCTCGAAACGTCAAGCAAAATAAGGTATGTAAATACCTAATTTGCATGTTCGCGTTAATTCCCGTCTATATATATATTCTTAAACATGCAACGCGAGTGTTTAAAAGTTTCTATTGCAAACCGCTACGGGTCGGAAATTGCTAAATTAGTGCGTCACCTAGAATTATTACGGAGGAAACGAGCGCGAGTGGAAACATCGTTGATATTTCTAACAAAATGTCGCGATTGGGACTTATTACCTACGTGTGTGCGTATAAAACCACGTAGTGATATCGCATTTTCACGTAAAATTCTATATAACGCGAGTGTACGTCTCCTGAGACAGTTAATACGCAATAAACATAGTGAGCTGAATAGTGTACAGTGTGAGTTATATGACGTGCATACGAAATGTAGTGAGTTCCTATCTCGCGTTGATTATGATTTGTGTGATCGGATAACGTTCTTACAAGCTAGTCGGACATTCGAACTATGTAGTGCTACTCACGAGCGAAAGTTCTCGAAGTTATTAAACCGACGGTATGCAAATAAAACGTTACCTACGGAATCGGTACAAACCAGTAACACCGTAATTAATCTATCCAACGCGAGTTTAGATGAATCTGCTATTAACATCTTGGCCAAAGGTTTAAACTTCGCATTAACACCTAAGCGAATACCGTACGAAAATATAATCAGCAGTGTTGAGGAGACGATTATCCGTAATAAAGTACCGCCCGGTGATGCCGATACCCTACGACAGGACGTCGCGGTGATATTACGGAAGTCGAAGATACCCACTAGCAATGTCACTATGGAAGAGCGTCAAGCACTGAAAAGGATTCGGGACAACCAGGATATTTTAGTGCTTAAGGCCGACAAGGGAAACGCCACTGTAGTGATGAATACGGCTGATTATACGGACAAGGTACGAGAGTTGTTATGTGATAACAAGGTGTATAAACCGGTCTCATATAACCCCACGGCCAGAGTAACGCGCAGAATACGAACACTGACACAAGACCACCAGGACCTGTTCACGGAAGACGAGTACAGCAAGTTATATGGTCCCAAGCCATACCAACCACCTAGGCTATATGGTCTGCCTAAGGTACATAAGCCCAACGTGCCACTGCGGCCTATCGTAAGTCAGATTTCCTCGCCTACTTACGACCTTGCGAAGCACGTTGCATCGGTGTTGCAGCCATTAGTCGGTATGACACCGTCTTTCGTAAAGAACTCACGTCATTTCGTCCAGATCGTACAAAGTATCCGATTGGAACCGGAAGATGTAATGGTAAGCTTTGACGTTGAGTCGCTCTTTACCAATGTTCCAATAAGGGAATGTCTGGACGTAGTGAGGGACAGACTGAGTGACAACGATATGCCTCACAACTATATTGATCTACTAAAACACTGCTTAGATGGCAACTACTTCCTCTTCCAAGGCCAATATTACCTCCAGATCGATGGCGTCGCAATGGGGAGTCCAGTAGCCCCGGTACTGGCTAATATCTGGATGGAACACTTTGAAGAAAAGGCGCTTAGCAGCGGGCCCAAGACCATCAGGCTTTGGAAAAGATACGTGGACGACATCTTCAGTATCGTAAAAGGAGGTAAGCAGGAAGTAGATCAATATGTGCAACACCTTAACTCCATTCATCCGAAAATGAGGTTCACCTACGAAATGGAAACTGACAGATCGTTGTCATTCTTGGATGTCAAAGTGACTGTGAGACCAGATGGGTCCTTAACACATTGCGTATACCGGAAGCCTACGCACACAGATAGATACCTGCACGCCATGTCGCACCACCACCCTCGACACCTGCAATCCGTTGTGACGTCACTCAAAAACAGAGCACATGACCTCTGTGACCCTGAGCATTTGAAGCTAGAGCTAGACCATGTTCAGGAGGTACTTAGGAAGAACGGATACCAGGTACAACGACGAATGACGCGGCCTATCAAACGCGATAAACATCCGGCGGTAAATAGACAACCGACCTACATGCCCTACATTAGAGGTGTTACGGATAAAATAGGAGACAAGTTAAAAAACTACTCCATTCCGACAGTATTTACACCAGGGGCCAAAGTATACAACATGGTGGGCACACCAAAGGATGTTCTACCGCTACAAACCCCAGGTGTCTATAAAATCAACTGCAGCTGCGGAAGCTCTTACATAGGGCAAACGAAGCGGACTATCGCTGAACGTATAAAGGAGCACATCGCAGCTGTAAAGAACCGTCAAACGAACAAATCGGCGATTGCGGAACATTTACTTCAATCGGGCACCAATCACTGGATTGAATTTCATCGTCCCCAAGTCCTCTCCACGGAACGCCACTTTTACCCAAGAGTTGTGCGTGAAGCGATTGAAATCAGAAAACATAAAAATTTCAATCGGGAAGAGGGCTTCAAATTGTCATCGGCGTGGAATCCTGTGATTCGGCTAACAACACCCCACTTTAACGCGCAGTCGGCGAATGTTCAATATACAGATACGGTTAGTGTGTTTTGCGCCGGTACTTCGAATATCAACGACCCGGGGGTAGAAATAGAATCTTCTACCTCGCACTCGGAGACGTGACATCGCCACACCAGTCAGCTTGCGACCACGGGACGTGCAACCGTCTCGAAACGTCAAGCAAAATAAGGTATGTAAATACCTAATTTGCATGTTCGCGTTAATTCCCGTCTATATATATAATCTATTTAGTTACTTATTACAGTCGCACCTAAGGCACTCGAAAGCAATGACGCACAAATTTGACATTAGCTGTCAATATGATCAATCCAAGATGGCGGGTTTGCGTTTCATTCCACGTTTTTCACATAAAACCTAAAAATGATATTTGTCAAACTGTACTAAAGTATAAAAACTACGTTCCGTTTTGCATAATTGCCGAAGTATTCAAGAAATTTTGGAAATTGTTTAAAATATTTAGACGCAACGCCGGCAGCCAAAATTACTTTTAGGGGATTAAAACTTGAGCCACCTACACCACCAATACCCTCAAATTCAGGCGACTCGTTTCGAAACCCAACCCATTATTATTTTTCAAAATAGATGAAATACCAAAAATATATGTGGATATACCTTATTCATGAGATACTATTATGTCGCTTAGAAAATTATAGAATTAAAATTTAAGTTACTGCTTTTTCGTTAGCATACATATACATAATATACATGTTTGTATGGAAAAATATCAAAAAAATATTTCGCTTAAAATATGTGTTGTTTCAAAGAAAATAAATATTAAAAGATATTTATTTATATTTTATTATCATTTACTAACAAAATACAGAGTTTACAGCTCATAAAAAATTTGCTGTTTGCTACAACCCGCCAGGTTTTCTTTATTCTCATCGTAAGTTAAAGGCAGTGTGTGAGATGATGAGGCTTCAAAACTTATTATTTGCTGTTGTTCACGAGGCACATTTTCATTTACTTTCCTTTTACGGCTTGGTATTGTAGAAACTTCAAGCACTGATGAATCATTTTCCTCTCCGTGATCTCGCAATGCCATTTCTTGAGCTTGACAGGAATCAACCATTTCAGGCAGCTGCCAATTCATATAAAACGCCACAAACTTTTCTTTCAGAATATATATCTATACGGAAATTAACGCGAACATGCATTAGGTATTTACATACTTACCTTATTTTTGCTTGACGTTTCGAGACGGTTGCACGTCCCGTTGTCGCAAGCTGACTGGTGTAGCGATGTCACGTCTCCGAGTGCGAGGTAGAAGATTCTATTTCTACCCCCGCGTTGTTGATTTTCGAGGTGCCGGCGCTTTTCTTTCATTGTCGTCTCCCAGAAAAAATCATCTCTTTCTATAATTTCTATTTTTAGTGGTATACTTTCGCCACTCCACACCGCAAACATTTTTGTTTGCGTGTAACGTGGCGTTGCCCCTGAATTTGGTAATAACAATTACAATATTTGTTAAGACTAGTCAGTTCACTTTTTATCATGTTTCCATATTTGTATTTTATTTGCTCTTATACTATTCTCCAGGCCATTCTTATAGGCAACTTTAGAACATAAAATTTTCACAATCGTGTTTGGACCTATTAATCCATCTGGCGTGGCACTAATAAACGGATAATCCACAAGGCTCGAATGTTACATTTTCTAGCTTCGCCAGTTGTTGCAAAGCCAGTTGTTCATTTTAGACTCCATGCGCAACTGCTTTTACATTGCATATATTTTATTTGTACAAAGTAATTTTTACTAAGTTGACTTTACTGCTGTTATCTCTTCTTTTTACCACTATACCAAAATTTAAATCTGTCAACATATTCTTACGCAATTCGAACCAATCACTGCTATCCCTCTTAATTTTTTTTGCTTTTCACTAGGACTCGAGTCAAATTTGTTAAAAATTGTTTGGCATTTCTTGGCTAGCTCTTGAACAAATCGTGTTAGGAATTACTGCAATCAAATGTGTGTAAGACGTTGCAGAACTGTTATCTTTAATTTCACTGTAATTACAATAAATATAATTAGTTAGGTACTTTATTATTTAAAAAAATACTATAACTTGTGTTATAGCAAACAGAGAAGTCACTCTCTTACTTATAAATGATTGATTTTAGAAATAAAAAATATATTAGATGTACTGAGACATACCTAAATAGGTTTATATTTACAACACAATAAAGGATGATTCTCGTTACACCGTGCCTGGGCCGGGCCACGGCCGGGACACGGTTAGCATGATTCACGTTACACCGTGCCGTGTCCGGGCCGGACCACGGCCGCGCCCCGGTCAGATATTCATTGTATTGATTTGTATGAAGTAATTCACATTTGGCCGTGGCCCGGCCGTGCCACGGCCGTGCCACGGCCGTGCCACGGCCGGGCCACAGCGTCGTAATGTCGGTGGGTATTGTTTCTCTTTCGTCTGTCGCAATCCCTACTTGAACAGACAGACACGGCCGTGCAATCAATGCTCGATGATTCACGTTACACCGGGCCGGGTCCGGGCCGGGGCCCGGCCGTGTCGAATCCACCGTGCTCCGGCCGGGCTAGGCATTCATGCTACACCGGGCTGTTTCCGAGCATTCATTGCAAGGCCGTGCCTGTCGGTACTTGTTCGGATAGCATCACACGAGGTGATAGTTTGTAATTATTACTAATTAAAATGCAATTCTCACAAATTGAGTTGGCAGCTATCGCCATTGCCATTGACAACGAAGCATTGGAAAAACGAAACGAAAGTACCAAAAGACGATGGGGTATACACCCAGCCTGGAGGAAACGTGAAACGGAAGGGGCATTCGCCAAACTATATACGGAATTACAAGATGACGAGACCAAATTTTACGGTTATTTTAGAATGTCTAAAGAATGCTTTAGCATCTTAGCCTATTCCTCCCACTGAACGATTAGCAGTTTGTCTCAGGTAAATTAAAAAAAAAGATTTTCTTTCCAATTACCTATGTACTTATTTATTTAAAATTGACATGAAATGTTTCACATACATGCATAGACTTACGCCTGCATTTATTAAATATTGACAAGAAATGTTTCACATACATACATAGACTCCCGCCTGACTCCCCGAAGGGCTAGGCAGAGGCATATTAAACGCCCACTTTTCGCCAATGTTTTGATTCCACGTAATAGGTGGTGAGCGAGATTATAGCTCCTTGTGTTCCGGCCTAAATCATCAACTGCCCTCCGGCCGGGAAACAATACCCACGACTGGAGTTCACGTTAGGCCGTGGCACGGCCGTGCCACGGCCTAACGTGAATTACTTCATACAAATCAATACTATGAATATTTGACCGTGCCACGGCCGTGCCCCGGCCGGGGCCCGGCCCGGACACGGCCCGGTGTAACGTGAATCATCTTTAATACAACATTCGTTACCGCTTGTGTGCGGACTGCGGAGCGCCATATTAGCGCTGTTTATTGTTCGCCGTGGCGGCATCTTAGCACTCCAGGCGCTCTGACAAGCTAATGAATTTGAATTAAAGGTACATAAAATGATTAGATTTTATGTTATTACTCTTTCAAATGTTGAAAACTGTGGCAACTATGTATTGTGAGAATAATTTATATAATTATATTATGCATAATCGATAATCTATTACATAGTCAGTCATAAAAGACTCTTATGAAAATAATTTGTGTAAAAATGTACATAACATTTCATAATCACTTGGCCATGGATGAATTTCTATTTTATTACGACGCTTTCTTGTACAAATCCTTCGTAGAAATTTATTTCTCTAACTATCCATATTTTATTCTTCTAATTATATATTTATAAGCACAGAACCAATAACACATTAAACGCAACAAGAATATAAACTTAGGTCCTAATTATATGTGCCCATAGTCACATGAAAAGCCTATTTGATTCAAAGTATTTAGTCTATAACATAAAACATGAAATTACGAACTCAAATCGGCGTATTAAAATAACATGGGTTTACGTATAATTTCGTGCAGCGGAGACGCAAGCGACATGACCTATCTCTCACAGGGCTCATAGCCGAATGATGAGGTCTGGGCGGGGCGTAAACTAGCAACTGACACCCAGTACACCGCTTATGCTAATAAGGTTTAAATTGCCGGGATCTACCGAGCGCCAAAATCATAGACGTTTGGCACATTTTATTTAATTTTACAAAATATACACGTATAATATGAAAATAAACTAGGTAATTCTTTAGTTCATTAGGTTTCCTACAATATTATTAAATAAAATATTCTTACGATCAAAATATTGCAAACAGTGAGACGAAAGATTGTTTTCTGCCTCGTTTTTGTGATTTTTTTACCGTGATTCTATTTTACATACATGAAAAATTCTTTCAAAAGTCTTTTGTTCAGACTTTTGACTTTAAGCTTTATTTTTTGCTAGTTTGTAACATGTACCGTTATGGCTAGTTACGCAACGAAAAATTTGGTGTTTCACGGCTTCTGAGGTATAACAGCGCCTTAAGTTATTCAAAAATCAAGACCGCAAAGTATTTTGTACCTGGAGGCCAATTCTCGTATTTTATATGACATTGAAATCATATTTTGAATTGACTCTGAAGCGGTATCCTGATAACCTAATGTCATTATCGTATAATTAGAAACAAACAGTTCGTCGTTGACACATATTTTGACACTTATTTCAATTAACGATCTCGTTAAAATTTCATTCAAATATGAGATAATTTAGAAGGTTAATTTGGAAGGAATACGCCTTTTGTGACGTAAGTATGACACTAACATTATATCGAAACTGTATTTATTTTGGAGAATTGGGCCCCTAAATGGTTTAAGTGCCTTTCACTTTGCCAAATGCTGTGTGCCTGCAAACGTAAGTGTATGTAGGTAGGTACGTAACACAGGAGAACCAGAGCTCAATGGCTAATGCCAGATCTGTATGGTCCACAACCAACTATCAAGGTAGCCACAACGTGTGTATGTACGAGTATGTGGAATAGGAGATGTCTGTAATGTGTCAGTATTGTTAAAAACCTGGCGATGAAAATGAGTTTTATTGCCCGTTCTTTCTCATGGTTCTACGCCACTGCTTTGCGAACGTGGAAATGTAAATGTAGAAGCATAAAGTAATAATAATGTTTTAAATTTGACGTTCATAGTGTCACTTTGTGATCTAAATGAATAAAGGATTTTGTCTTTGTGCAAGAAATCCGCCCACTTTTTCCATTTCTGTGGTAAGCGATTTTTGCCGCCCATGGACACAAGTAACACCAGAGGAATTACAAGTGCATTGCCACCCTTTGAGCTAAGAAAAGGAAAAGGAGGAGTGGTGGTGGTATGAGGGAGAAGGAACAGGGGATGGGGCTTCCGGAACTTTCACCCACCTAACGAAATGCAACAGCATAGGTTTTTTATTTTATTTATAGGTATATATCCTCGAAGGGATAGGCAGAGGTGTAATATTACACCCACAATTCGTCATGAATTTTTATGTCCCACGTAATAGAGGGCGAGCCTATTGCCATTACCGGGCACATCACCAGACCTGCCGCGACCAAGGCTGTTGTAAGACGGCCGAAACGTCGGTAAAAACATAGGTATTTATACCTTAAATTAATTAAATATCGCGAATAAGACCCGTTTAAATAAAATTGTATGATGTATTCAAATCGCGAAAGTTTAAAATCGATTATCACATCATCAGACTCCGTGGTGCTACTGAGAATTCGAATAAACCCAATAACACTTTTGCCCGACCCGGGAATCGAACCCGGGACCTCCGATCAGCAGCCGCATACGCTATCCACTGGACCACGGAGGCAGTCCATATTACCTAATTCACGCAATAACTCGTCGTCATACATAATTGAGATTGAAAACTATTTTCCATTTAATATATTCGCTCGCAGCAGTCGCCGTAGCAATAGCTTGTATAGCGCAATTTTCTATATATAATAATGTTTGCTGTGAATTAGTCAGTACAAAAAACAGTATATTTGGTAAGTTTACACAGATCTCAATACGAATGTCAGTAGAAATGGTAGATGCGAACTGTTTTGTATTGTTTTATTGAATTGAGCTGTTGTCCCACTGTAAACGATTTTGATGACGATTTTTTGGGTGTGGTGAACTATGTGCTGTATGACTGCAAATGCCAGTTATTAGATAATTTTGTTACTTAGCTAACGAAGCATGCTTGAATTGATTATAAACATTAGAAATGGTATGCACCTTTGGGTGCATACCATTTACTATAGGAACCGCTGTCACCAAACTCAAACAAAAAAATTGATAATTATAATATTGCACTACAAAGAAACAATCCGTTTGATTTGTAGTTTGAGTTTATTCAAAACTAGCCTATTTCACAGATTTGGATATAAACCCTGGTGTTCTACAAATAAGATTAATTATGCTTTAGCGGCAAAACGTATTTACGATCTATAGTCATATTAGATTCGATTGACGAGTTAATTTCGCTACTCGACCATAGATGGCGGTATTCTAAGTTGTAGCAATTATAATGTTAATTGCGTTAATCATATGGTTGACATTTGCGTGATCGGTCCGCTATTCGCTCAAGGCCGCACCATGTAGCACATTGAATTACTTCATCGATATCAGTAAATATGCGATATATTGTTAAATAATTCGAAAAGCAAGACTTGTTGGGAGCATACTTTTTACTTGGCACACAAATAACTGTACATTTTAAACCATTAGAGACACCGACAAGCAGACAAGTAAGTATTTAATTACAAAGCATCTATTCAGCCTAAATACACTTCTTAAAATAAATTTCCTGTATAGATGAAGGCAACCTTTTATTTGTATTGTAATGTATAAATAATAATATATTCTACTAAATACAACACAACACCATCTAGCCCAAACTAAGCAGAGCTTGTACTATGGGTAATAGACAATGAATAAACATTTATTTATTTATTTATTTATTGATTTATTTGTTTCACAAGCAAGCATAACAAAATTATGTACAATTTTAAATGAAAACATATAGTTAGCTACAATATATGTGCGGCTGGTACTTAAAATAGGAGAACCTGAGCCATAAGTACCAGCAACCTTCTAATGACACAATACAGAAGTTACATAATAAAGCATTGAGACAGTTTTAATATAAATATTGTAAAACAATTGCCAAAAAGAAATAAAGAAAAAGAAAAGTATGTGTGTGTGTGTGTGTGTGTGTGTCTAAATTCATGAATACTATATTATACATAGGATCACCCAGCCAAATGAACAATTCATAAAATTTAAATAAACATTGTATAAATTATTTATTTCCGTGTTTCGATATCAATCGATTAATTTAATTTTCGTCTTCACCACATCACTAAATGAGTAGCAAATCAATCCAAATTAAACTTTATCTTAATTGCATAAGGTAGATTTTGACTAACCGTTCTGTTAAATATTACTAAATTGAAACAAAATAAGATTTTTATTAGAAAACAATGAAAATCGTACATAGCGATGGTACGAAACACCTCAAATTTTAAGATTTTTCTCCTACTGTTATATTTATACCCCAAAACGGAACAATAAGGCATATATAGGGAAAAGTGAATTTGTCACGAGACGAGCAACTCGACTTGATTTTAGTACGCGACTGGAGTCAGTTAAGCGTTACAACGCTTACCTCAACCTCCCCGAACAACATCCCCGAATTAATGTATTAAGAATGAATTTAAAGAAAGTACTCCTACATAGCTCTACATCTATGTCTCGTTTGGCGACCGGCACCTAAAAGAGCTAATTCTCAATCCTTACTGTTTTGGTCTGTTCCTTCATACTCATTGCTTCATCATGGTGGTCACAGATTTGGAAATAAAACGTGACATCGCCAAGAATAATACCAAAAAACTTTCAAATATTAAAAAGATAAAGAGGTCACAGTCCAAACTGCGCAATACAGCTGATAGGGCAGTTACGGTTCCAGGCGATATGTTAATGACAAATAACTTTTTAGTGTTTCCCTGAAAAAATCTGCCCTAGACTTTTAAGACGACCCTACCCCTTTTTCTGCAACGAAAATAAGTACAAGTTCTGGATCTGTTACTGAGATACTACGTTATACTGTATACAATTTATGCTAAGTATACCTACCTACTGTAATTTTGCCCCAAGCAAAATCTTTTGTTAACAACATTTTAAAGAGGCAACATAATTAAATTCAATCTGTTATTGTCTATTAATTATCTAATTAAAATCAAATCACAAGTGACAATGCGAATCAAAATTGGCTGGGCTGGAATGCCTTTGTACACAATACACAGTCTGTTAACGCAATGTCAAGTTCATAGCAATTTAATTACATTACGACGTCGAACTGACAAATCTGCTTACTACGTTACGCGTGAAACTAGATAACTTCGATAATCACGTTCAAATTCATGTGACGTGACATGAAATGACATGTAATTCATACCAGCATGTAGGATAAGATATGTCATGCCTAGCGGTACTTACAATATACATACAGTATGGAGTTCTAATAAAATACTGGTTATGACGTGTGAGCACTATGATGACTGCTTTCTTTGGTTGAGATATCACTTCAAAATGCCTTTTTACGTTAGCATGCTCTTCAAGGAATGTTTTGCTGCAACATATTGACACTAAATAGTGGATAATCTGTTTATATCAATAACAATTATGAATTATACATTGACTGAAAGACAACCCAATCCCATAGCCAAATTTAGCATGTTGGTTATCGGGGAGCATAGCTATTCACTAAGAAAGGATTTCCCGAAATTTTCACGGGATTTTTTTTATAATAACGAGCAGGCGGATCGTCTGATGGTAAGCAACTACCGCCGCCCATGGACACAAGCAATACCACAGGAGTCACAAGTGCATTGCCACCCCTTGGGGTCTGGAAAAGGGATAGGATGAGGAGTGGGATGAGGGAGAAGGAATAGTGGATAGGGCCTCCAGCACTAACTCACCGAACGAAAAGCAACATTTTAAGTACTGTTACTTGACGTCGATTATCTGTGAGAGGGTAGTACTTCCCCGGTCGAGCCGGCCCATTCATGCTGAAATCAGCAAGGCTCTACTACCTGTTGGGACCGGGCAGAATCGGGTTACTTTAAAAATGTGCAGGTGTAGCTGCGGGCGTCCTCTAGTATTGTTATAACTTCCCACAAATATTACATCGCTTATCATGAACTTGACAGCTTCATCCGCTTATCGCTCTCAGTGCGACCTCCACTCTAAGTAACAAAAGCGTTCTTGAGGTCATTACCACCAGTAGGCAGTTTGTCCAAGCTGAGCACTACGACTCAAATGTCCTACCAGTTTAATGTTCACACGGTACGTCAAGCTAGACGATTTGAACTTTGTACCATCCTTATGGCCTAGGTAATAAGGATTAAAATCGTACTGCAACTAAACCTTAAAGAGTATTATTTATTTTTTATATACTCACGCCTGTATCCCCGAAGGGATAGGCAGAGGTGTAATATTACACCCACATTTCGAATTGAATTTTTAGGTCCCACGTAATAGGGGGCGAGCCTATTGCCGCACCGAGCACATTACCAGACTCCGTGCTGTTACTGAGAATTTCCTAACGGAAAAACCCATGATAGCTAGAAAGCTGAAATTTTCACAAATTATGTGTTTCGGTTGCCGCTATAACAACAAATACTAAAAATAAAAAATATTAAGGGGGGTCCTATACAATAAACGTGTTTATTCTTTCGTATTTTTGCTCAAAATTACTAACGGTAACAGGTAGACGCTTAAGATATTCACAGAATATGTAGTTATACAGGGTGTCACAAGACCCATCACTAAGCCGAAGTCTACTCGTTGTGGACATCTTGCCAAGTCATACTAACCAAAAATAATTCTTGGGAAACGATATTTTTTTTTAGGTTTTCACATTTTTCAAACCGCAATTAAAAGCACGCGCGTGCAATGCTCGAAATACCTACTGATCATTGGGGTGATAGGGCATCTAAAAAACATATTGGCGGAGTAAATGCATCGATTTTGTACCTAATTAGAAAGATTCCATACTAACTTAAAGCCTCAATATCTCCTGAACCAGTAATTTCCCAGGTATGGTGCCGGAGTAAAATATGTTCGTAGTGATTGGTACAACATGGGATTTCAGTTTTCGTTAAGGGTCTTTTTACACCCTGTATATATCCTTTCAAAATAAATAATTAAATATAAAAGTAAATATTAAAGGGGGGGTCCCATACAACAAACGTATTTTTAAGCAATTTGTTAGTCGATCTTAATAAGACATATTTAAGTATACATACAACAAACGTGATTTTCTTTTATAGATGATGATACGGGACCCTTCGTGCGCGAGTCCAACTCGCACTTGCCCAATTTTTTAGTAGTGTTTTAACCCCTATTCCTGTAAAACAAGGTTGTATTCTAAAGTTGAATTTATTTTCATTCACAAATGAGTTTTTAATGTCCAGTGCGATTATTGTTTTTCACTGGGAATATTGTTACTAATATTAATTTAGAATTAAATAGAAATTGATAAATTGCAGTTATGAGAGTACTTAATTACTTATTGTTGTTAACTACATGCATTGATTATATCAGAAGGATAAACTATAAGACAAATTAGGAAGAACACCCCGCTTCCTTCGATATAAAATCGTCTATTATAGATAATTAAAACATTCTCACGACAAAATAAATACTTACATAGAAAGAAATATATAGAGAATTAAAACATTAGCAGGTAAAAAATACAAAGAATCCGAGGAAGATAGAAGACGCCGTGGCTCCGTAACATCAGATGGTGGACAGGTATCAAGACTGTGCAAAAGCTGTTCTGAGTCGTGGTCTGGGTGTTCATTGTGTCCGTTAAATGTATGATTGTAAAGTCCCTCGCGACACTGCATTTAATCCTAGTGTGAAAAAAAGACATAGTAGGTTAGAAATACACATTTCACCAATCAAATTTACAGCGTGTATATTTCTCGTATCAAAAAGTTGAAGCCATTTCACAGTCGATAAAATCAGTCTAAAGTAAATATTACGTAGACGCGTTTACACACTTGAAATTTTATCACGTCCTATTACATTCTCATTTTTCAATGAGCTAAAGATAATATTGCTGAAAAGAAGAAATATCACGCAATACTGAACAAAAACATTACACAATACACAACAAAAGAAAATAAAACCAGCCAAAACGTTGTCATTCAAACGGCAGTTAACAATTGATTTATTACAGCATAGTACAGATTTTGTCGTAAAATTAATTTACAATCCATAAACAACTATGCTGAACTCCATAGTAATTTATACAGCCAGTGTTTATAGAAAAGTCTTTAAAGGTGTAAAAAAAATAGTTAGGTATTTAAATGTGGAACTGGAACGGTTCGATTCGAATCGAAGCATTGATAACAATTGATTTATAATGTCTGTCGTGCGTTTCTCAAATGGCGGATGTTATAATTTGTTAAAGGCTGTTTATTTAAACGAATCGTATCATTATTTCTCTATACTATTAAGGATATCTTTCAAGTGGAAAAACGGTCGTGGTAATTCTACTATAAGTTTATTGCATTGAACGCATAATAAAATACAATATTTTATTTTGATTTGACATTACAAGCAAATTATGTTATGCAGTCCCTCGTACAGTTCACAAACGTAGTGTTCGAGCGGGTACCTTGTTTGCGCTCAATACTTGTCGAACTAACTCTGGACTGCGTTGCCCCATGCGTCGAATGGTTGAGTGTTATAATAATAACTTTAATGATATTGATATTTTTATATATTCTAAACCTAAATTCAGAAACAGTGTAATTAAAATATTAGAGCACAATTGTTAGGGTCCTGTTGTATAGCAATAATAATAAAATTATTGTTGATTATTGAATTGAATGATAATTATAATTTTATTGAGTTTTATTAAGATTATGTATAGTCCCTTAAATATAATTGTAATTGTTAATTAATTTAAAATTAATTTCGATGTATTTTCCTTTTTTTTTAAACATATTTTTACTTTAATTATTATTTGCTTTCATAACTTTGTATATAAATATGTAATTATTCAAGTAATGTAACGCATTTTAGTGGCATCTTATTGCTTATTTGTCCTTTGAGAATTTGCGGACGATGTAGTGGGCTGCAATATTAACTATTCGTTGTGCTGTACTGTAATGTGTAAACATATGTTGTAGCTGTTTATTGTCCCCTAAATAAATAAATAAATATCACGACAGATTACTTTATGACAGAGATAACAGCTGCACATTTTATTTGAATTTAACCGTTTCTTCCCGATCCTGTGGCATTTTCGTTAAATCCCTTCTAAGTGCAACCCTACTGTCTCCAAGTGCCAAATTCCGACCTTCTTTAGTTTTGGCTGTGCGTTGTCTGTCAGTCAGGCAGTAGTGTAAGAATGTTGGTCTCGCGGCATAAATGTGCGCGTGGCAGGTCTCGGGTTCGATCCCCGGGTCGGGCAAAGTGTTACTGGGTTTTTCCGTTAAGAAATTCACAGTAGCAGCATGGAGTCTGGTAATGTGCCCGGTACGGCAATATGCTCGCCACCTATTACGTGGGGCTAAAATAAATCTGGCGAAAAGTGTGTGTAGCTATATACCTCTGCCTACCCCTTCGAGGATATAGGCGTGAGACTATGTATGTATGTAGATAAATTGTGTAATGACCTTAAAAGATTTTATTTTATTAGTTTAAGCGCAATTAAAACAAAATCTTTCTTTGAAAACCTTTATTATTTGTATTATTTTTTTAATAAGTACTTATCTATAGGATGTTTACTAATATTCAAGTATATTTAATCTGTTTGATTGCCATAGCAGTACAGACTAATGAGGGTGTTTTAAGTTTTTTCTACCACCAAACGGCGTTTCATATGCGTCAGGTCCAATCGCTGTCTAGAAGCGTACACATATATACAATAAACAAACACCGATGTACCTAAGTATAGGTGCTTTGACACTTTTGACAGGATTTTGGACCTGTCGCCTCAGTGCTGCCGCCTAGTGGGCGTCATTTCAGAAAACCCTCATTTATGATCTAATGATCGTGTGTGGGTGGTATTACCTACTAATATTAATGAATTACAACGACATTTCCAGTAACACGAACGCAGACTTATACCAAAAGCCTCAATACAAAAAATCGGCACTTATTAACATACCCTAGTTTCGTAATGTCGAAAATCTATTAACCTGGTTTTTAGTTGAACGTTTTAACTTCTTATCTTCTTCTTAAATATGAATATTGCCAGACTTATTGTTGTAACTAAATAGGTTAAGTTAAATAGCTTCTGAATAAATTGTCAGAAAGACAAAAACTATAGCATAGGCTGATTGTCAATAATTCTGTCTTCATCTGTTTTTATAGTTTTGTAATAATGGTAATAGGTAGTAAAGGCAGAAGTTTTATAATCGTGTTTCGAACTTACCTCTACTTGTATGTATGGCTGTCTTGGTAGGGAGTCATTATTGTGCAATAAAACAAGACTAGTGGTAGTATAATAGTCTTGCTTACTTGGTGTAGTATAATATCTAGTACGAGTATGTAGCACAGCTAACACACAAAGTACCTAAGCAAATAAATACTTTTGAACTTCCGCGAAAAATTTCGAGCTGTTTTTTATAAAACTTAATAAAAGAACTAAAATCATTGAAATTATGTTTATTATAGTCCAATCTGAAATGCCATGATCAATAAGTTAGTACATTCGTAATCTGCTGGCAACAAAACCGAAATATCGAATACAAGAACTCCAAAGACAATTTAAAATTACTCACTTCCATTCGAATAACAATAGCATTTTTCACTGATGTTAATGTTATAAGTATCCTAATTATTCTGTTTACTGTACTTTTATGTAATCGTAGCTATTATTCCTCCTACGCCATGTAAAGCCTACGCATGCTACGGAAAAGCTACGAATCTCGTAGCTGTCTTGTGATTGTTATATAGATTCGTAGGCGTGATGGATGAGTACTTGACATTACAATTGGTGTCAATTGAAAACCAAACATTCTTTTCCACCAAGTACACTAAGGGAGTGTGGCAAAAAAAAGGCGAAGGCAAATACTTTTTTACCACTAGCGGTCGGTCCCAATACATGATCTTTTCATGGAGTCGGAGCTTTGAGATACATATTTGACACACTTTGTATGGCGTTTATGTCAAATATGCATCTTTAATCTCCAAATCCATGGATAGACCAGAAATTTAATTCAGCTGTAAGTCATTAAGATGTCACTATCCATTTCTTTCCTTTCTTTTTATTTGTTTGACGAAATTTCTTTTTGGTTTTCTTTTGATTTGGCCTACCAAAAACTACCAATATCCCTAGAAATGATTTTTATGGAAAAACGTTTTCCGGGTGCTGATAGTCTATTTTATCTTATACTCATATATAAAGCTGAAGAGTTTGTTTTTTTGTTTGTTAGGTTGAACGCGCTAATCTCAGGAACTCCTAGTCCGATTTGAAAAATTTTTTCAGTGTTAGATAGCCCATTTATCGAAGCTATTGGCTATATAACATCACGCTATGCGCGACGGGAGCGGAGCAGTAGCCTTAAATAACGCGGGTGTAACCGTGGGCATCCTCTAGTTATCTATAAAGTGTCTCTTTTACCGTTACCAAGTATGCAAGTTCAATCAAAGGCAGCAAAACCATTTGTAATAAACCAGTTGTTCTGAATCTGGATTAAACGTTTTGTATACGTAGTTTAATTTTGCTGTATCTCACCCAGCAAAACAGTACTTGAATGCACAGATAACATTGCTAACAAGCTCAATACAACCAGTGTTAGAAGTGATTCTTCAACTAAAACATAAACGAAAGCCCTCCTGAAATATTGAACAGACTTATCGACTTATAATCTCATCATCATTATACAGCCTTAGCAGTCCACAGGTAGACGTAGGACTGTTGTAATTTCAGACACAAAAGCATTGTAAGTCAATAGGAGAGGTTTGGAGACTATTCCGTCTCTTCGTAAATATACTATTTACTTTGTATATTTCCCTTGGTCTTCTTATAAGACAAACACAAAACGCAATGGGCAAGTGACACTTTGCATTCTTCATTCGTCACGACACGGTCTAATAAAGTCTGCCAATCGAAAAATCCCCAATAAGTATATGCCTCATCTTATAATTGTGACGACCATGACTCAACTGAAAGTAGGTCTCAATGATTGATGCGTGTTCACCAACAAACATAAAAGCCTAATACTCAATCAATCAATCTTACAACATTTCACGCGGCATTTCATTTCGACGCTTATTAATCTTTTTTGTGAAAGGCGTTTTTACATTATGTCTGTAAATATCTCAAGGTAGGCTAGAAATATGTTTGTAGGTCCACGAAAATGGTCTTTTATAATAATTCCCCTGGGCAGCTAACAATTGATTTCAAGTTATTTGGTCTAGTAGTTTCGGAGCAAATTGGTTGTGACAGACGGATGAATACCTAGACACTAATGTTCCCTTTATGGGTGCTGTTTTTTATTTTTTGCATGGTACCCTAAAAGTACATAAATTACGATTTTCTAACAGTTCGTTACCAGTAAAACTGAAACTGATCTATAACATTAAGCTGTCAGTGGGCTGTTTGACGACCGGTTGGCGCAGCGGGAGTGTAAGCGACTGCTACGCCGAAGGTCGCGGGTTCGATTCCCGCTCAAATTAAACATTTGTGTGCATGAACATGGATGTTTGTCTTAGTCTGGGTGTTTCTATGTATAATATGTAAGTATTTACAAAAAGAAAAGTATATAAGTATGTTTATCCATTATCTAGTACCCATAATACAAGCTTTGCTTAGCTTGGGACTAGATGGTGATGTGTGTATGTGGTAGAATATTTATTTATTATCACGAACAGTAACAGGTACTTAGGTAGAGATTTCGGTATATTGCTGCTAAAATAACAAATAATAAAAACTAACCAGCGCATATAATAAACTTAAACGAGGTAGGTACAAACTGCATGTTTAACTTTCTGAAAAGTAGATTTTTAAAGTACGGTAAAAGATAATATTGCAATTTACTTTTATGACTTTATATTTGGACATCATCCAAATAATCACATTAAAATCGCCGGAGGACTTAGTCACGGTAATAATATCTAACAGTATTGTAACTCCATACAAACGCACGAAACTCGAGTTATACCTACGCGCCTCGAGCAGAGTACCCATTAGACTGTGCGGACTGTGCCAAGAGTACTCACAGCCGCGATCGTGCCGCAGCTCGCATGCGGCGCGTCTGGTTATATAACTCACGAAGACGGCCGAGTTACAATACTGTTAGATTATATTACCGTGACTTGGTTAGCGAGACAATAAATTAAAAATTCTCTGTTCTAGACTGGTCTGGTGTTAGCAAATCTTGTGAAAGAAATTCAAATCAAATCAAATCAAAATCATTTATTCATCTAGGCCACAAAGTGACGCTTATGAACGTCAAAATTTAAGTTAATTACTTAATGATTCTACATTTACATTTACTGCCACGTTCGCAATGCAATAGGTAGAACCATGAGAAAGAACGGACAATAAAACTCATGGCCACTCTTTTCAATCAAATATAATAGTTGTACATTTTATTTTTGTAAGGAGCTGCAACTGTTTCACATTGTAGACATCTACTAGTAAATTTTTTAATAACTATTGATATCATACTCAAGCAGTAAATGATGTTCATATGGTAAGCCTCCCAAAGTAAATATGGTGAAACAGGAGCATCCACTTACGTCTTTTTAATGTAGGCAACTCGCGAACATGGTCAGAACTATGGTAGAAGTGAATGAAGCAGAAAGTAACGGTATTATGAAACCAAAGCAATCGACAACCTATTAGTTAGCCCATGACCACGAGTTACCCACATTTTACAAATCCGCAAAGTTATAATGAAAGTGTGGAACATGAATGCAAAATATAGTATGAAATGAGAATATCGTAATTAACTACACTATAAAATAAAACTACTAATTATTGACCTAGTCAAAAGCGAACAACTACTTCCAAGCGCTCCTGTCATCAAAATAATCCTTCAAACTGTAATATGCCTTATTTATAAGATTCTTTTTAACTTCTGCCTGAAACGAACTTAATGGCAAGTCTAAAATATAAGTTGTTAATTTATTGTATATGCGAATACTGAGCCCAATAAAAGAGCTATGCGTTTTGTGCAAACGAAAATACGGAACACATAATTTATGTCTATTTCTAGTATTGATATTGTGTCTGTCACTATTCATTTTATAAGAATTTATGTTTAGTATTACTGCATAACACTGGCATAAATATATTGTGACGCTACAGTAAGAATACCAATAGTTTTAATTTTTTCTTTGAGTGAGACTCTTGTCTTTAACTGGTAAATGGCCCTAACTGCCCGTTTCTGCAATATAAAAATATTTTGGATATCAGCAGCTCTACCCCATAACAATATGCCATATGACATATCACTATGAAAATAACTAAAATAAACCAATCTAGCCGTATCGACATCGGTCAACCTACGAACCTTCTTAACGGCATAAGCAGCTGAGCTAAGTTTCCCTGAGAGATATGTAACATGCGCACCCCATTGTAACTTCGAATCAAGTGTTAATCCTAGAAATAATGTGGATTCAGTTGTTTCGAGTACATCGTCATTTAAAACTATGTTAGGACCAAGGTTTCTGACATTAGGCAGAGCAAACTTAACACATTTTATTTTTTTGGCTTTCAGTACTAGATTGTTTACATTAAACCATTTAGTCACTTGAATGAGTGCACTGTTTATTTCGTTAAAGTGTTCCTTAATTCTATCTTCTTTAAATATCAAAGAAGTATCGTCAGCAAACAGTACAACGTCACAAATGTTTCTCAAGTAAAAAGGTAAATCGTTTATGTAAACAAGAAACAAGAAAGGCCCTAGGATGCTGCCCTGTGGCACTCCTAAATCAACAGGTAAGCCACTGGATTTTGAGCCATTTATTTCAACACATTGGATCCTGTCACTTAAGTACGACTTAATGACATCCAATGCTTTAGTCTGGACGCCGTAATTTCTAAGCTTGCACAAGAGCGTCTCATGGCAGACACAATCGAATGCTTTCGAAAGGTCGCAGAACACACCAACAGCATTTTGGGAAGCTCACCATGAAGGAGGCTGTTTTGATTAAAATGTCTTAGTAGTTGCTTGAGTATGATCTTTTCAAAAATCTTACTAAAAGCAGGTAGTATCGATATTGGCCTATAATTACTAGGATCAGTCTTATTGCCGGATTTGAACAGAGGTATTATTCTACTATGTTTCATAAGATCTGGAAAACTGCCAGATTTAATACACTTATTGAATAAGTTGCTTAAATAAGGAGCCACTACATCAATTATACTTGTCAAAACCTTAACAGAAATGCCCCAGAGATCACCTGTATTTTTAGACTCTAAAGACTTAAAAGTATTTATAATATCGGTAGAACTAATACTATGAAATTTAAATATTACTTCACATTTTCCTACACTAGACTCTAATAGGTTTTCTGCGACTATAGCTGACTATTCTTATGAATAACTTTTAATAAAGATTTCAGTGTGGAAATCAAATAATCATCAATAACGGGACCGAGTGGGTCGCGTCCCCGAGATCTTTGTGCCCATTTAATTTTATAAAAACGTTCATCTTCTGAAGAAACTAATCTGATATTATCTGGCCCTTACTCTTAAGATTTAGTTAACTTTGGTAAGTAAAAAAAAAAGGTTGTCATATTGAATATTTGTCAAAGAGAAGATAGATGAACATACTCGTAAAAATTATGTATAGATGTGGATAAGTTTATGGTTCTTCTAGTACTCGTACAAGTATTTTTGAGCTTATATATTCCAAAATGGATAATCAGAATTATAGGTACAGGATAAAGAGGAAATTAACAATTAGCTGAAATCATTAGCTGAGGTAACAACTTGAACAACTATAAAAAAAAAATATACTTACATAAAACATGACATTTAGACCTCTGAAAGATAAAATCGGTCCAAAAATCTTCCTATTGAGTTACAATGCCATTGTGACTCAAATCAGGAGAGGGCATATCCAGCAGTGGACTGCGAAAAGCTGTAAGTAAAGATAAGATTAGTTTTAAGACTCAAAAAACAGAAGTACCTGCCTATTATTTTATTGAAAACAGTACTCGTCTACAGAAGTATCACTGGAGCACAGAATACAGAACGTTGAGCCTTCTACTACAAATCAAATAACAATACAGAATAAAGTTATCCATCGCAAAACCAATAAACTAAGTATACCGACTGCAGGAACTGAGTACAATAAAACTAAGTAAAAAGCTTGTAAAAACACTGCGATCAATCTGACACCACGGGACGGAAGCCCAGCCTTTTTGCCCGTACTACCGATAGCAAATTGATTTGTACTCCCGCCATTTTGTTTTCACATTAATGTGTTTTTGTTTGTAAAATGGTGGCTCTTTTTAGTGCAGTTTTTTGTAGTGTGTCTTTTGCTACTTCTGAGGTATAGAAATTTATTTCATAATCTGGTCTGATTGAAAAAATAACGCCTACGAAAGATAAGGTCTTCGTTAAGACAGTATGCCGCTTAGTTGCCCACTTGAATATCATAACGACATACATCGACGCGAATCAGTGCGTAGAAAGCCTATAAAATATATATTTCATCGCTGCACGCAAGACTGCTTCTTAGCAAAATGTGATGCTGTTGAGAGTGGTTAGATTTTCACTCTGCATGTATAGCAAATAATGAAGACCGTGTCTTAAAAAAAAATACTTTGCTGCCTGCTCCAAATAAGAACTTACATCTAAAAAGGGGACCGACCACAATGTATGGGACTTTGGCCTGGGCGTGAACAATTTACAATTGGAATTACAATATTAATTTTCAATAGCATAAACTAAGTGGAAACCATTATTCTTTGAAGTTTAGTAGCAAGTCAGTTGAATAATGAAATGAAACACATTGTAAACAATGATAGATGTGAGTAAGTTGTTGAAATGCCGAATACATACCACTTGCGGTACAATCCATTAAAGTATTCAATTGTCGTACACGTCTCTACTTTTCGTACTTCCACGAGATTGAGAATATGCCTTCTCCACTGTGTAATATTGGTACCACAATTGATGCAATGCATTCATGTTCAAGCACAAGTCATCGTTCGCAGCGGGTACTGGGACGCAAAGCTAGCTAATGACGGTATCTAACACTTAACAGAATTGACAAGTTAGTCAAGTGTTGCTGGAGTATGAAAATAAATACCCAACATACTTTACCATTTTGATATTATTAAAAATAATATCATTATTTTACGTTAATTATGATTGACGTCTGAAAAAATATAAAATAAAAAACTTAGAAAAAAATATCTACGTACTTTCAGGTTTCGGCAATCGCTTTAAAATGTGATTTTGTTAAACACTTTTTAACGATATTTGCCACCGATTATTTACAAGGCAACACAAACGTCACCTACACGTTTATAATCAAATGAAAATATTTTAAAATCCATCATTATTATGTGTTTATTGCCTACTGCTGGATAGCGATCAATATTTATAATATATTAAAACAAAAACTTTGAGTAATTTACTTTTTTTAAGACGATTGTTCACGTTCAAGCCAACTTTGGCCGGTCTCCTTTAAATGATTCGTTCTTAAAATAATAATTGACACATGCTTAACTTAACTAACCCAATAAAAAAAAAAGAGTATGTTATAAATTGCGTAAGTACTGTATGTGAAACTGATCTTTTCGATTCTCACAAATGTAAAACTCTAAATACAAATTGAAGGATTCCCTATACTTAAAATGTAGTCCACATCAAACCATTGACCAAGCTTGCCTCCTAATCTCACAAATCAGTGCTGAAATAAGTTGACAGCCCTTGTGAGCGGCCACAAATTGTTTGGGACGCATACAAACAGCTCAGTTTTTGTAACCACGTCTCAATTACGAAGACGATAGGGGTACGGTCGCGACAGATCTGGACCACGGTTTTTATATGAACGACCTTAGAATAATGTGTACTTATTGATATTTTTGTAGTGCTTTCTTTATAATAAGGTAGAAGATTGCTCTCAAAATGATTGATTAACTAAGTATACTAATATTTACAACAAAGTTGAAGAATTGGTTTGTTTTAATGCAAAGTCTGTAGCTACCCATCGATTCTGGAAAAATGATTTTGTTTATGACAGCTAAATTCATAATAAATCCTACAAGCTATACAATATTACGCTGCACGTTTAAGGAACAGAACACAAAGACAAAGAACGCGAGTAGGAAGTAATGGTTCTGGCGAAACATGTTTCAATCGACGAAGTGTGGCTAGTGAAACCATACAAACATAATTATTTCCTACAAGAGGATGCCCACAGCTACGATCGTACATTAATTAAACCGTGTTTTCCTGATGCCGCGGGAATTGCGGCAAATCCCTTGTAAATGCTCCCCTACAGTCTCCAAGGAATATACCTACATGTTCAATTTCAGCTTCTTGCCCCTAATAGTTGGCTGTAGCTTGTCTGTCAGTCAGTCAGTAACGCAAGAATGTTATATATACAGATAAGCATTTTAAGATTGTAGAATAAATATTAGTATATGACAAACGTATAAGACTTATGTTTTGTACCTTTCTCGCAGAAAGATAATTGGTATGACTGCTGAAAGTTAACCCTTTAGAGGTCACTATGAGCACAGGCCTGTAAGTAACAGACTGCGTAAAATTCCTCTTCTCTGGTCGAAGATAGGAAGAGCATGCATCATAGCCAGCAGCGCTGTATTATTTTGAAAATATCATAACCACACACCTTTATCCCCGAAGGAGTAGGAAGATGTGTATTATACACCCACACTTCGCCAGTTACGTTTCGGTCCTAATGTAATAGGTAGAGGGCGAACCTATTGCCATCTACCGAGCACATTATTAAGGGAGCGATAATTAACATTTTTATTTTAGAATATAATGACCAATAATCCAATATCGATAGCACATTATTTACACGTCTACTTTTCCCATAAAATGTCGTCAAAATCAACCAAACTTAAAGCTGACACAAATCGGTATCTAGACCGAAATGGGTCGACATGATACGACATCACTGGTATTATGAAATGATTCGACCGAATACCCGTCAAACCTAAATCATACGCGACACTAAAAGTTTCAACGCCCTTTCACACCGAGCGATAGGATTATAGGACTGAGATTTTTGGCAGAAATAAGCGTATAATAGAGATATGTTTAAGTTGTAGTAGTATGTAAGTTGAGTTATTGTTTACTCGAAATCGTAATAGAGAGTAGAAGAGCCTTCTTAATTCCAGCATGAATGGGCCGACTTGGCAAAAGAATAAGATACAACCCCCTCATAGAATATCGACGTAAAGTGATGGTATTTATTCTGTTGCATTTCCTTCGGTAAGTTGGAGAACTGGGGGCCGATCCCGTGTTTTCATCTCCTTTTGTTCTTTATCCGATCCCAAAGGTTGGCAACGCCTTTACGGCCTGGTCACGAGATCGGTCGAGCGGCGTGGCAGAGCGCGCTTTATTCCGCCGTGGCCGATGACGCGTCAGAGAAAACGCGCCATGTAAATCGAAATCCCACGCCGCTGCCGCCGACAGCTGTAGTTCGTGACCGGGCCATTAGGACTCTTCTGGTCTTGCGAGTATCAATGGACGGCGTAGTTTTTATTTTTATTTTTGTGGCTTTTGTTATTATATGGAGGTGTTAATAGGTATATAGGGCGACACGATTGACTTTCGTCCATGATCTTTTTGCAGTCCTTTTCTCTTTTTGTACCTATACAGATTCTATTACTAGATTGGAAACGACTAGACACGACAGTCGTCCTACGATGAATAAATCGTCATGAGTAGTCATGAACTCATCACAAAGGTGACACGCCCTTTAGTCGGATACATGTCGCTTGAATATTATTACCACATACCACATATATTGCCACATTTGAAATTGACATTGACACATTGTGATTCTACAGCTACTCCTTATAATTATCTTACCTATCTATAACAGATCCCTAAAACAAACGACTAACCATAATGACAAAATGCAAGTGTAAATTCGTTTAGCCATCTTGTTGGTGGCTAAAAAAGGTCCAGATTAATAAGCCTCGCAACGAGCATGTATCTAGATTTAAAAACAATTCGCCGGGTCTATGGCCGAATAACGCTGGACTTTCAAATATATCGTCCAATCAGTCACGGATTGATGAGCACATTAACACATCGATACCCTTCCGCACAAATTAAATTGTAAATCCTGGTTTATATCTACGAATTCAGCTATATTATTAAGCTATCATTTATTTCATAGCAGCAAAAGCCTAGTGGACAGACTTCTACACAGACGTTCTCGGGTTCGAATCCACGGCGCGCACCAATTACTTTTTGAAGTTATGTGCGTACCTATTACATTGTTAATTATCGCTTGCTAAACGGTGAAGGAAACATCGTGAGGAAACCTGCATTCATCAAATGAAAAGCCTTTTTCACACGAACAGATTATCAAACTTCCAAAACCCTAAACCTATAAATTGAACTATTTTTGTACAACTTAACATGGCGGATGGACGTGGCAATTTGGTCGTAAATTGACATCGGGCCTCAACTACCTCCGGATATTTAGCCGAGTTTAAGGGCTTCGTCTAACTAAGGTGTCCTTATTAAAGAGGCTTTACGAGTAAGACAGCCATTTGCAGGTTTAGGTAGTGCTTTAGTCTTTATGACGAGTATACTGTGTCGTGTATGAAGGTCGATGTGGTGCGGTCAACGGTCTTGTTGATGGTGGGATGATATTGTCCTCGTTGATGGTTTTGAAACGTAGACATTTTGGATGGTTTACAATTATTTTATTTTTTAATGAGGAAGATCTGCAGCACAAAGAATTTGCTACACGACGTAAAATATGATGATAAGGTCAAATCACAGGAAGAGACATTCTGTATGTTTGAGTCAAGGGAAGTTTATGTATGATTATAGTATTGTATGTATTACACATCATCATCGTCCTAGCGTTATCCCAGTTGCATCCAAGACTTTTCGCCTTGGAGCCCGGGGTCCGCTTACTAGTCTAACCAGATTTGACAGAACATCAGCTTTTCTACAGAGCGACTGTCGTCTGACCTCTGCAACCCAAAGGGAAAGCGATATTCCATGGCTTAGACCAGTATCAGTTTATTTGAGGGCACTGACTCCCCGTAATGACTGTCAAAGATCTTCATGACAGCCGGCACCGACGGCTTAACGTGCTCTCCGAGGCACGGGGCAAGCGATAAATAACAAGTATTGTAGGTATTACTATACAAGTATAATTACAAAAAAAATGGCTTATAATTTTACGCCTTTAAGATATTTGTCACCTGACAACTTAATGCCATTGCCATAGTTATCCTATTTGTCCCCATTTTAAACCCGTAACCAAGACGCGTCGAAAACCATGGATACTTACCAATACCGCGACACCAAGGGACATTCAGTTGGTGAAGTGCCATAACATATGTTTGATACAACATCATACCTAGGTAGCTATCTATAATTTAAAAGTGAATTTACAGCTGTCTTGAAAGTGCAGTTCAAAGTGTCTATAAAAGCGAGATCCAATTTTAATCAGGCATTAGAAGGGAATGAAAGAGTTTTCTCCGGTTGTTATAACAAGCGGACGAGTTCTGAACAAATGTTTGCGGTGACTTCGCAAATAATAGTCGTTCGTGTTCACAAATAGACGTACAGTCTGCGACATAAGTAGCTGCACACTGTTAAATCTTGTATGTGTGAGTGTGTGGCCAACTCTGGTTTCGGAGATTTCAGACAGCCCGAAAGTCTCCGACCTGACCGGACGAACCTTATCCTCAGACAAGAATTGGGACCGACAGCTTTACGTGGCCTCCGAAGCACGGTAGCATGTAAATGCCATACACGATCACCCATCCAAGTGGTGACCTGTACAAGCGTTGCTTGACTTTGTCGATCTGTTAAGAACGGCAAGCCAAGTCTCGCTATGAGCGCTACATCAGGGCAAGTTAGGAAAGTCTGAAGTCTTCGATCTATTCGATCTATCGAATAAACCGATGAAGTCTAGCTGTGAACTGCGGGAGGCTATTATATTATCCAGCCCGAAGCTGCACTTCGGGCTGGATCCAGGTGGAGTGATCGGTTTTGTAGCCCGACTCTCGAAGACGCTGGTGGACGCCATTTTGTCAAGGTCAGGCTTGCCTCCTTATAAACTCCAACAGCCATAAGATCGCCCGTTCACCCACTCTTCTAGGCGATTTAACAGCCATTCTTGATACAGTCCACAATATTAATAATTTCCAAATCACCAAATCGCCTGGTACATATTTCGGTACACCGCCGAACCATTTTTTTGATCTGTACGAGTCGGATTCATTTGCGTTTATACGTAACCTCTCGTTTATCCCGCGTAGGTATCTCCTAGAAGTACCTATAGGTAGTTATAGCACCTAGCTATACTCCTAGTCCATTTACATACCCATCACGTGGTTACTTCCGCACACTTCCGTAGGTAATGTACTTTTATGTAGCTACCTTCTAATCTGATATATCTACCCAATTATTATTACTGGAACTACCATAGTTGCTTTGCCGTTGCATGCTTACATGGCACAACAAAAGAAGCCATGCATGTCGGAAGAAAAAGAGCTGACATTCTTGGAAGCTAAACGTAATATTTTATTTGAGCGTATTCAAAACATTTTCGAGCGCTCAAAAACTGCCGCTACTTCCGATATTAATAGGGAATCATTTCTTAGTTATTGTATGACAGTAGATAGTATTCGAAAAGATTTTCATAAGTTGTTAGACGATTATAACGCAAGATTGCTTTCTATTAATCCTGATGAACAGCCGAATTATCAGGCGTACACCTCATTCGAAGATCTTTATTGTATCATCTAGCGCATACAATCACAATTGGAGGGTAGATGTTTCGCACAGCCCGTTTCTGCCGGACCGAAGGTTCGAGCGCCCGGATTACCGCCAATTGAGCTTATGTCATTTGATGGCGATATTCGAAATTGGCCGTTATTCTATGCAAGTTTACAGTCTACAGTGCACGATAATGGTTCTCTGACAGATGCTGACAGGTTGTACTATTTAATAGGTAAGCTGTTACCGAAGGCCCAGTCCGCATTTACAGGTGTCACACCCAGTGCTGAGAACTATCAGGTCATATTCCAGTCACTACTTGATAGGTATCAAGATACTCGTGTTCTAACGTCTACTTACTTTGATCAAGCTTTAAATCTTAAATTGTCCGGTGCCGCGTCTGTTTCGAATTTCCAGCTGTTTATAGACAACTTTGTTACCGCAGTTAGTTCCCTTAAAAATTTAAAACTAAAAGATCTTTCCGACTTTATGTTTCTTCAACTCACTTTAAAAAAGTTTGACACTGAAACAATTCGTGCTTTCGAGATGACGGAACGTAATCATAAAATACCTACACTAAGTTTTATTTCTTTCATCAAATAGAGCGTATTACGGACACATTGCCGAACGCTAATGTAGACATATCGCTACTCACACATCTCGAGACATTGCCGCTAGCAGACGCGGAATTCGCGAATCCGGCAGACATTGATGTTTTGATCGGAGCTTCAATATTTCCGCACTTGTTACTACCTAAAGTTGTACGTAGTGAGCAACATAATTTACCACCCGCTATTGAGACGGTATTTGGGTATGTGATTATGGGTACCGTACCTACGTTACATACTTCTCATTATATTACGTCTTGTTGTTGTTCTGTTCTTCAAGAATATAATATTGATTCTCTTCTCAAACGATTTTGGGAGATCGAAGAGATTACCGCACCGCCCTCGATGTACCGTAAGGATCTCGAGTGTGAACAACATTTCCGCGCTACCACTGTTCGTGACGACAGTGGCAGATACGTTGTGGCGTTGCCATTCTATGGTGACCCTTATTCGTTAGGCGAGTCGTACGCTGCTGCGCTTAGACGTTTTCATTGTTTAGAACGTAAACTTGATGCATCACTTAAGTCACGCGGCGCTTATAATGACGTTATTCGTGACGACCTAAATATAGTTTTTTTGAGTGTAGTTGTAAACAACGAGGGCAATTCTCTTCCCTCATATTATATCCCGCACCACGGCGTAGTTCGCGAAGATAAAACCTCTACTAAACTTCGTGTGGTTTTAGATGCTAGTTGTAGGACTACATCGGGTCAGTCGATTAATGACATTTTGCATGCCGGCCCTAATCTACAGGTTGATTTATTTAACATCATAATAAAGTTTCGTCTTTTCCAAATCGCTTTGTCAGCTGATTGCCGCCAAATTTTTCTCAGTATTGGCGTTCGCGAATCTGACCGTACATTTTTATATGGATGACATTGCCTGTAGTGTCATAGCCATTCCGCTAGCAATATCGCTTTGTGAAGAGCTTATTCAGCTTTTCAAGCGAGGCCAGTTTGATCTTGTCAAATGGACAAGCAATTCTTAGGAGGTTCTCGCACGCATACCTGATTCTCATAAAGCTTCTCCAGACATTGAGTTTGAGCGGTCTGTACCGCATAAAGTTCTCGGTTTGCGCTGGGACAAATCCTGTGATAGTTTTCGGTTTGACGTCTCGCCGCCAGATGATAAGTGCACCAAACGCACTATGCTGTCCACAGTGGCTCGACTATGGGACATAATGGGTTTTGTGGCTCCCACAATTTTGAACGCCAAGCTCCTGATCAAAGCACTTTGGTTATCAAAGTGTGAGTGGGATGAAACACCCCCTGACCATATTGTTGCCGCTTGGAGCCAGTTTTGTATTGAGCTTACCGCGCTCAATCAAATTACTATTCCGCGTTATCTTGGGTTGGTAGATGGATGTACCATCAACTTGATAAGTTTCGCTGACGCCAGCGAGCGTGCTTACGGCGGAGTCGTATATCTAAAGTCTAAAGTCCGCATTGGTCCTAACTACTCGGTACAGTTAGTTTGTGGCAAGTCCAAGGTCTCGTCTATTAAAACCATTTCGGTTGCGAGACTGGAGTTGTGCGCGGCCCTTCTGTTGTCTCAGTTGCTCCGCAAGGTTCAAGACACAGTTTTGCCCCACTAACCCTATGAATAAAATATACGCGTTTTCTGACTACAAAATAGTGCTCGCTTGGATTTATTCTTCTCCTCACCGCTGGCAGACTTTGTCGCCAACCACGTTAGTAAATTAATTGAACTTGTTCCTGCTACTTGTTTCAATCACGTCACGGGTATTGAGAACCCCGCTGATTGCCTGTCTCGTGGTGTTACTCCACTTTATCTTCTGCATCATCCATTGTGGCATCGTGGACCTTCTTGGATTTCCCATGATCCGTCAGAGTGGCCCATGCAACCCTTTGACCACAGCGCAAAGGACAAGGATGTACCTGAACGGAAGTCTGTTTCTCATCCCGTGATTGTTGAGGTTGCTGAATCTCCGATCTATGCACTCGCACTACTCATGTCATCGTGGTCTAAGTTACTCCGCGCCATCGTTTATGTCTGTAGGTTTCTTAGGCACCTACCTAATGGGACTTTTGTTTCAAGTACTGACCTTGAATTTGCAGAATATAAGTTACTACGAGTTGTACAGGCTGTTCATTTTAGTAACGACATTCAAAATTTGAAAAATAATGTACCTTGTTCTCCCGCTATTCTTAGGCTCAAGCCGTTTCTCGATAAGCACGGCATCATACGCGTCGTCTGTCAAATTCAGATGAACCTTATAACTACAAGCATCCTTGCATTCTACCGCGTCATGATCATGTTGTCGACCTTCTTGTTGATTTTTATCACAAGAAGCATCTCCATGCTGGTCCAGAGTTGCTTATGTCCTTACTTAGGCATAAATATTGGGTTTTAGCTGCTTGACGAATAATTTGTCACAGAAAACATAAATGTAACGTCTGTTTCAAATTTCATCCGCGTCCGATTTTCCCTCCCATGGCAGATCTTCCTAGCCAGCGCGTCAATCAGGTTGATAAAGCGTTTACACATACCGGTTGTGATTACGCAGGACCACTGCAGTATATGCAAGTGCGTGGTCGAGGTGTTAAAAGCCGTAAAACTTGTCTATGTATTTTTACATGCTTAATGACGCATGCTACGCACATCAAAGTTGCGACGGATTTAAGCACGGAGTCATTCCTGGCAGCCCTTAAACGATTTATTTCAAGACGAGGCCCTATACAGTGTTTGTACACGAATAACGGCACTTGTTTCGTGGGCGCAAGCTCTTATTTACGCGACCTTCATAAGTTTCTCAGGGAAGAATATCGTACTCGTCTTCAGGAAGAACTTTTCATAAATCATATTGACTGGAAGTTTATTCCGCCAGCATCACCACATTTCGGTGGATGTTGGAAAAGCATGGTTAAAGTAATTAAAACGCATCTCAATTAACTATCCTTGCACAAGTCGAGGCGCTGATCAACTCGCGTCCACTCACCGCATTGAGTAGTGACCCTGCAGAACCATCATCCGCGTTAAGCCCTGCACATTTTCTGAAGACTGTGCCATTATCGTCATTTCCGGCTCCTGAAGCAGACTCGTCAAGCTTGCTCCAGAGACATACTCTGCTGGATAAACTCGTGCAGTCGTTCTGGCGGCGCTGGCGTGCGGAATATCTCCACCAGCTTCAGGCTAGATCCAAATGGAATAGTCCTGCATCCCCTATGCAGGAGGGTACGTTGGTCGTCATAGTACATGATAATGCTCCGCCGCTTTCATGGCCGTTAGCCATCGTGGAGAAAATGCATACTTCCAAAGACGGTACAACCCGCGTTGTTACCGTGAAAACCGCGAAGGGGAGCTACGTGCGCCCTGTTGCACGTCTCTGTCCGCTTCCAACTCAGTGAGATCTAGCCTGAAGTTAGATCTTCCTCTTAGTTAAGTATTTAGTTTGTAGTTTTCGTTATAATTGTTTCGCTAAAGTTAATTTAGATTAATTTTATTATCATATCGCTGTCTTAGCCTATTGATGGGTTATGCGGTAGTACATCCAACATAGCTAAGTTCATTTTTTTTTTTAAGGCAACCCTTTAGCGCCGGGGGGATATGGTAGCGCCATCTATCGTTTCTATTGATAGTTAATTATGTCAACACCTAGCTAATAAATTCCTTTGCATACCGCAGTGTCAAAACGAGCGATATTTTATCCTTTTCCTTCCCAAAGGCACGCCTCGCTCTAATTGGTTGCGGAATTCGATGACGCTGCGATGGAGTCGAAGATCAATCGTCACGCTGATCGGTCGCGTGCTTACGCATCCCCGCGCCGCGCCGAACGCGTGCAGCACCGCAATATTTTACCGCTACTATAAACGAGAACTAAACCGCCCGCGGGTGTAGTGGAGTGATCTGTGCAGCTTCGGGCTGGATCCAGGTGGAGTGATCGGTTTTGTAGCCCGACTCTCGAAAACGCCGGCGGACGCCTTTTTGTCAAGGTGAGGCGTGCCTCCTTATAAACTCCAATAGCCATAAGATCGCCCGTTCACCCATTCTTCTAGGCGATTTACCAGCCATTCTTGATACAGTCCACAATATTAATAATTTTCATATCACCAAATCGCCTAGTACATATTTCGGTACAACGCCGAACCAGGTATCGTCTCCGATATTTTAAGGAATGGGGAATTCAATATTATATAAAAATCTATGTTTGTTCATCATTTATAGACTCTGAAATGATAAGAGATTAAGCGCTAAGTCAATGGTAACTTTGGAAAAGGGGCTTGGAAAAATGGAATTAAATAAAAACTCTTAAAAAGGCGATACGGGGTTCGCTGGGTCAGCTAGATTATATATAAATAGTATGTACATTTTTAAAATTGTTAATTATCGCTTGCCCCGTGCCTCGGAAAGCACGTTAAACCGTCGTCCCGGCTGTCATGAAGATTTTTGACAGTCGTTACGGGGAGTCAGTACCCTCAAATAAACTGATACTGGTCCCATCATCATCAGCCTTTAACAGTCCACTGCTGGACTAGGCCTCTCCTTTGAAAGGAGGAACTGGCCTACTATACCACCCTGGCCAAACGGGTTTGTATAGGGTTTGTATCAAGTTTTCCTTCTCTCACAGTGCTGTTCTCTGCATAATATTCTCCCTCTGTCGGCTTTTACGACACCCATGGGACGATATGGGGTGGTGACATTCCGTATTCTTAATCCGTCACCACACGGATACTGGTCTAAACCATGGAATATCACTATCCCTTTGGGTTGCGGAAGTCAGACGACAGTCGCTCTGTGGAAAAGTTGATATTCTGTCATATCTGGTTAGACCAGTAAGCGGACCTTGGGCTCCAAGGCGTGCAAGTCTTGGATGCAACCGGGATAACGCTAGGATGATGATGATGATGATGATGAGTATGTAGGTACACTTTAAACGTTGGTGAGATATGGATTTCATATAAATCAGATTCTAGCTTATTAAAGCACCGTGCATTTGAAATGAAGTACAAGTTGTCTTGCAAAATACAGTTTCTACAAAATGCCAAATTTATTACTAGTCATAATTTAAGATTGCACTTAAGCCAACATAGATTGTGAAATATCAATACTACTGCTTGTTGTGGCATTTACTTACAGTGCTATTATGCTTCAGCTGGCACGTAAATCCTTCGGCCCCGGATCTTGTCTCAGGATAACATTCCTGTGGCCATGTTTTCCTTTGGGTGGCCCTTTAACTCCAACACCTTTAGTACCGATACACTCTCACGAAAAATAAAGACCAATTTACCTCTGGGGTGTTTAATACATCTCTGCCTACCCCTTCGGGGATAAAAAGGCGTAAAGTTATGTTATGTTATCGCAAAACAGTTTTTGGAATCCACAACTTTCGACTTCGCAATAAACCTAATGCTATACCTGCAATCAGATTTTTGAATTGTAGATTTAGCTCTCATTTAAACGCCTTGCCGGGAAGCACTACCTTTCCACGGAATATCGACGTAAAGAAACAGTATCTATATTGTTATTGCGTTTCGGCCAATGACTGAGAGTTCTCATCCCGTTCCTCCGCCGATTCCCTTTCTAATCCCAAAAGTCGCCGACGCACTAGTTACTCCTCGAGTGTTGCGCGTGTCTATGGGTGGCAGTAATTGGTGACCCGTCTGCTCAATGGTTAATAACATAAAATATCGCATGACTAACCTAATGGAAGGTAAAGAGGAACCTACCACGCACCCTCGGATTGACCACCCCAACTATTGCAATAGAAAAAGATTGACAATACCGAACTCCTCTAAAAGGATAAGGGATATAGGAATGGTATGGGTTCCAGGAAGATACCTGACTTGCAGTATCCCGCTGTATGCGCCGACTATTCTTCGACACGTGTTTCGTCTCTGCACGAGGCATCCTCAGGAGCGATGGGCAACGACTGAGTCAATTACAATGGAGTTCCGCCAAGTAACGCCTGATTCAATCAATTATATCGCATGACTAGACTTTTCGGAATCCCAGCATTCGACCCAGCAATAACCTTTTAGCCATACGTGCAGTCAATCCTTTTACAATAGGTTTAGACCTCTTTTATTCATGATTAACCCAAAGTGAATTAGATAAAACCATTCCCGATAATATCAATTAATGTACCACAATCTCTACTTATCCTTCCAATAAATAGTCGTGAATTTTCACACTTAGCAAGGAAATAAACATTACATCGATATATCACGTGGTCATCCCTAATCCCGTAGGTCAGACGTAGGTTATTTCTTTCAATCAGTAAGCTTTCTGGGCCGAAAATAATGGCACAAACCAGCACATAACGTTCTTATTTGACGCTATATGGGCATACATATATCTTTATAGTGTTACAACTAATAGATAGTGATGTACTGTAGAAAGAGGTAGAAATAAATGGTCTGTTAACGGAGTCTTTACGTTTGTAATGTACCCTGGGGTGCAATAAAAGAAATTGAAAGACAGTTGTATAGGACAAGCTTGTAAATATTACCAAGTGATGCATCGCGTGACATACATGAGCAGATGGAGTCCTTAGGCATGGTATGGCTACTCACTCTCAAATGTGCTTCTTGACCGAGTTAGGCACTCGGTCAAGAAGCCTGTTTTTATGAATTATAACGACCTTACAAGCCTTTATTCCTTTTTTCAGCTTTTGTAATATAACATCTTTTATTCAAAGCACCTTGTTTGTAAAAGAACTGTAACAAAATAACGTAGCGTAAATATTTTCTAAGAACCTACATATTTTGATACTTAAAATTTACCACGTTTAAAATGCTTCTTAAAAAGCTTATTGTTTAAAAAATACTTCTTTAGAAAGCGGTTTAATTCACTCTGTTTTGTCTACTACGATCTCATTAATTAAAATACCGTTATTCTAGGACCAATATTGTCATGAATGCATAGCATATTAGTAAAATATTAATGAAAAGCCTCAGTTTAGCTTATTGTCGTTTTCAATTAAGCCATCTATTGTGCACTCATACTCTAGTTGTTCAAAGTTAGTGACAGTCTAGTTGCAATGCCAACTAAGCCGCGTACTACTGACTGTTCAAAGTTACGTGCCCTGCAAGAATTTTGAATTAAAACTAGATCGCACTTAAACTAGTTTGAACAAAAAAATAAAAACAAACAATATTTTACAGCGAACGTACGCATGAGATATTAATTTAATGGAAGTAAGTACTTACATTTGCATCGACAGAATAACATTTTCAAAACGTGCCAATTGCAAAATGCTTACAATTCGATTAGCGAAAATAAACAATTTTGTGGCCGATTATAACCGTCAGAAGAGGATAAATAAAACTTGTTTGATATCCAGTAAGAAAGTTATAGAATAATAATAATATTCTACCACTTACACACATCACCACCGAGTCCCAAATAAAGGAATAATAACTAAATAAAAGATAAACATACATAGGTATATACTTTATGAATCATTACACACAATAGTTTATGATGGTAATATCATAAATATGTGCCCAGTAGTCAAAAACCTTGGCCTACACATGGACTGTACGTTAAGCTGGCGAAACCACGTCACTCAAACTAGCAAAAAGATTACCGGTACTCTACGTGCTATCTATCGCCTAAGGAACTTCCTACCACCCAAAACTAAGACAATGCTTGTGCAAACTTTGGTATTTCCCTTGATCGACTATGGTGATGTATGCTACTATGACCTGAATGCAGATCTTCTTAATAAACTTGACCGTCTTCTCAATAACTGCATTCGATTTATTTTCAATCTTCGCAAGTATGACCACGTGTCTACTTATCGTTCCCAGTTGAAGTGGCTTCCTATTCGTCAAAGACGCAGTCTGCGTCCTCTCACTACTCTCTATTCTATCCTTATGTCTCCCAATACTCCCAACTATTTAAGTTCTTACTTCCAGTACTTATGCAGCAACCACGATCGTAACCTTCGTTCAACTAATAACCTTCTCCTTCTTTGTCCTTCACATAGATCTTCTTTCATCCACTCTTCTTTTCCTACTCAAGCTATTCTTCTTTGGAATGACCTTCCTCTCGAAATCAGGACGTCCACTACTAGGTATTGCTTTAAGACAAAGGTAAAGCAGCTTTTATTGGCTAAGTTAGCAGAAGTATCGTAACATTTATATGTATTTATTTATATATGTATATATAATATGTATGTGTATGTAAGTATATGTATGCATTTCTATATTCGATGTATGTATGTAATATTATTATTATTTAATGTTATGTAATGTATGCTCATCCATCATATCTATTAAATATAATATAATAAAGTCAAACTCCACTTTTAAATACACCTACCATTAATCTCTGCACCACTCTAAGGTAGACTGGCAGAAAATGCCTAAGGCATTAAGTCCACCTTTATACGCTATGTGTGTATATAAAGTTAATAAATAAATAAATAAAATACACTATATGATACAATCTTCTTCCATAACACTTTTCCCCCTAAAACTCACAATAATTCTCTAAAAGAGTTAGATAACTAACTTATTCACACCATACACCATTATAAAATTTTTGGTAACTTTGACGAATATAATAATATAAAACGTCGTCGGTCGCAGCGCGTAGTGTAATAATAGCCATAAGAGCAGTTAGCTACTAAAGCTTTGTTTAAAACAAGACATTGAACGAAACGGCTATGCTTGTAAAACACACTTTCTGTTTTTAATCATAAAAATATAATAACAACACACCTTGAAATAACAATGGAAGTTGTATAGACCTTAACGAGGCACTTTTAGAAAGATCAAATGCTTTGTGATTTACAAAGTGCTATGAAAATATACATAGATTATTTGTTATTAGTTATTTTCATAGAGAATGTATGAAGATATTTTTGGTACCGGTATGAATGAAATATATCTTTACGTATAAAGTATTGTTTCGCCGTCTATTTTGAACCCTCGACGCATAAAAGGGAAATAAAGAGAGAAAGTTTGTAAGTAGGAATGGATGTTTGTTATTCGTTTACGAAAAACTACTGCACGCACATTGAAAAAACTTTGCAGTTACATAGTTTCTACATCAGAGTGGCAAAAAGGCGACCTTCTGTCGCGATAACCGACAAGAACACCTGTAGAGAAACTTATACTTGAACAAAGTAGCCAATTCTCTAAAAGTCCTCAATAAGTAAACACTATTCTAGATACTACACCGATAAGTGACACAGTAATATTATAGCATCATCATCGTCAGGTATTTGGGACGAGTCAGCCATCTTGGATCGTAAGTGCGCCATGTTGGATCGTAAGTGCGCCATCTTGAATTTTTGATGGCCAGGACATGCCCGGACTTGATTGAAAATCATTGAGGATCGCGCGGTTTATTGGACATCTCGGAGGCTTTCGCTTATATAGCAAGGCTAAGGGTATGTCCGGGATCGGAATTTTCAGATATAAACTAGAATATTGTGTGTCTAAGATGTAAGTAATGTTGAATATTATATTATAGGGTAAGTTTGCTTTGATTCAGAGTAAGTAATAGTAAACATTGCGTAAAGTTTAAATAAGTAATAATTTTAGTAGTTCTCATAACATGGCTTGACATGCCGTTCGTAATAGACTGGCAAAGTTGAGCAACGCCTGCAGGTCACCATTTGGATTGGTGACCACTTGTTGTTCAATTTCATTCAGATGTAATTTCATGCGCTATCGTACTTCGGCAACCGAACTTCAGGCGTAAAATTGTAAGCCAACATCAAACCATCTAACCATCCATCCATCCTCAAAAACTTTGTCTTTGTAGTGTTTAATAATACACGACTAGACTTTGCCCGTGTGAACTATACACCTAAAACTACCATTCTATATATATATAGTCTATGGTTTGACAAGCGAAGTATAAATAATGAATATAAAATAAATAAAATATATTGTAAATTATTCCATCGCTTGGCAATATTAATAATAACAATAGTATTTTCCATCTATTGCGAAAATTACTTGGAAAATTGTTTATAATTTTCACCTTTATTGATGAAAAGAAAAAGTGTCATCGGTGTGACAACTTCTTTACGTACCTACAAGTAAATTTTACTGATCAAATAAAATAAGAAATAAGGAAAATTTCTTGCTGGTTGGCGTGAGCAGCGGCGTGCAGCCTCCGCTCCGCTAGCAGGGCTGATGTGACGCTATGCCGGCCTCCGTCAGCGTACTGGCCGACGGCCGAAAGCCGCCACCACGGCCAATAAAAACTTATCGACAGTGTCAAAGTCAAGCGTTTTGTGTTGTTATTTTGATATTATTGTTGTTATTTAGATAGTCTTTATTTTTTTAAAGTGATTTTTTAGCTTTATGTCATATAACGGTGGCAAGGGTGATGATGAAATAGGTGCGGATCAACCTTGCACTTCGTCTACTCTGGTGCGCTGCCCCAATTGTTCCCAGGCTCGTTACTTTAAACGTGAGCGGGGCCTAATAGTACATTTTGGTAAAATACATAAAAACCAGAATGTACTTTCTGGATCCAATACTTCCACACATACACACAACAACACAATAGTCTCCCCTAAAATTCCCTTTTGGCAATATTTAAATCAATAAAAAAAAAAAATATTCCGATTTTAAAGCGAATTCCCCGTGGTGCAGGACCTTCAGTGGCCCAAAATCTAGCACAGTGCAGAGGTTTTGTTACCCGGGAGAATTCTATAACAGCTTGGGAACAGTTAATCACCTTTCCGTATAGAATTTTGCATGCACAGGCAGACCGTATAACAAATAAAACACTTACATCAAAAATTAAAGAAAACTGTAATAATTCGGCATCCCATTTAAACCCCCATCCTCCTAAGCCATACCGTAATAGCCCCATTTACCATCATGTAGAATCAAAACTAAGGGGAGGTGATACCAGGGGAGCCTCCAAGCTCTTGTTTAGCAGCGATGTGGTGGCGCCTTGCTCTGCCGACACACTCGCGAGTCTGCAGAGCAAGCATCCAGCGCCAGGGGATAACCTCTCCTTTCCTGACCCACCTGACACTAACTCAGATTGTCTCAGCGTTACGGCCAAGGACGTGGTTACTGCCTACTACAAATTCGACCCTACTCATTGAAATGGACAAAATTATACAAAATACTCTTAGTCAAATTTTGAATATAGCACTGAATGACCGATTATGGCTACAGGCGTCCTTACCTGTACGTTTTGGCGGCCTCGGCGTTCGAAAAATTTCCGATGTTAACCTACTAGCATTCCTGTCCTCGGTCCACAGCACTGCAGAATTGACCAGGAAAATCTTAGCACCAACACTAGTCGATTCTGAGGTGCCGTGTAAGACCGATGCCACGAATGCTTGGAGAAGAGCTTGTCCAAGGACTGAGTTACCCCAAAACCTATCCTCTCAGAGGCAGTGGGATGGACCGTTTTGCAGCAGAATACGAGAAAACCTTCTTAGCACATCGTCTAATGCTGCAGAGCGTGCTCGTCTACTGGCTGTGGGAGAGTAGGCGTCGGGCCTCGGGCTTCAAGCACTGCCATCGTCCAACATCGGTACCTCCGGGATGTGGATGAATTTCATGATCGTCGATCATTCATCTATTTCTTTTTTCTTTTTTTTCTTTTCGTTCTGTATATATTTATTTGTATAATCTGTATATATTTCTTTGTATAGTATTTTAAGACTAAGTAACGTTTCAATCTGATATATATATATAAAGTTGTAAAATAATTCAATAAAATAATTCCTAAAACTTCCTCAGGAATCACATTATCTCTTGGTGAAAATGTACAATCAAACAAGTCGGCGGTGGACCATTTTGAAAAAAACTCCCTTGGCTCGCTCATAGAGTCGAGGCACACTAGAAACTGATATTGTATACGACTGTCAATGTGCGTGTAAAGTAGCACTGGAAGCGACGATGTCTTGCTGAGCGATTCTCGCCCTTATGGTGGTCTAGCGGGAAGTAGTTCTTGAGTTTATCGCGTTCATACAGACAGACAGAACGTAAAGATTACTTAATTTTATATTGCATAAAAATAGCGTTAGGATTACAACAATACATTACCAAGCCTACAGGTGTGATCATCTCCGCCTATCCCCTCTAAATGAAACAGTGTGTACATAAGCATAAATCTCCAACAACAACACATTATTTGGTTCGTATACTTTCAAGGAAAAGTTCCGCAACCTTTTCCCGTTATAGCATAAGGTCAATGTCCGCGTAGGGAGTAGGTAACTGTCAAGGTTTCATGTGTTACGGAAGTAAACAGACGAACTGTAGGGTACACTGAATTGGAAATATACGCACCGCCGACGGTTCTTTAGGGAAAGTTCTGTTTAGCAACAGATATAATATAGCTGCGGCGCATGTGTATCCCTAAGGCCTAAGTACACAGCAAAGACAAAAGAAAACATCACATTTAGTTCCAGAATTAGACTAACGTGGCCTTATTCCTATCCCACTACTACGAAAGCTTGTGAGGATAATTAGGTTACATAGTAACACTAATGAACGTCAAGATAAGGATGTATGTTGATAACTCTTTCACTGGTATTATTTATATCAACTTCTTTCGTGCAAACAAAACGCACCAATATATTGATTTTGAAGTAACTCTGCAGGACTATAAGTACAAAATTAAATGAAAAAACATTATTATTACAATAATACATAGTTATTTGGTTCAGTCCGCGTAGATGTTAGCTGTCGAGCCCAAAAGTGGCTATTCTGATGTATAAAATTTATTACGACAACATAAGAAGCATTTCAGTACATTTTGCTTGAAAGAGCATCTATATCCATCCGCTAACTTCAGCATTTATTAAAGTAGTAAGGAAGTTGAAGATAACAAACTTATAAAACTACTAGCTGCCCGAGAGAATTTCGGGAAAGCCCTTCTTAGTGCACCCCTACACACCCCGATTGAAGTGATTCCATTGCAAAATAAATGGTTTTACACAAACTTTGACTCCATTTTCTACCGTCTCCAGTATTTCCAAAACAAATGTCTTTGTGTTCACAAACGTCATTTGAGAATCCAATATACAAAGAATGAAGTTGATTAACTTCGAAATAATAAAAAGATTGAAAGAAGACTTTGAAAGGGGAGTCAGAATTTTTATGCAACAAATTCTCTCAGGGGAAGTATTTCCAAAACAAATGACTTTGTGTTCACAAACGTCATTTGAGAATCCAATATACAAAGAATGAAGTTGATTAACTTCGAAATAATAAAAAGATTGAAAGGAGACTTTGAAAGGGGAGTCAGAATTTGTATGCAACAAATTCTGACTCCCCTTTTTATCCTCCTAGGGTAAGAATTTCCAAAAAGCTTCTCATATTTTTCACTTACTTCATTTGAGGAACCAATATACAGTTTGAAGTACATCCATTGAAGGAATAAAAAGTTTCATACAATCTCTGACGACTTGTATTTCCCCCTTAGGAGAGGAATTTCCAAAAACTTCTCTTACTGCTCCCCTACACTCTTCAAGGAACATACATGCCAAGTTTCACCTACTTGCGCCCAGTAGTTTCTGCTGTAGCGTGTCTGTCAGCCAATCAGTAACGCAAGGATTTTATGAATATTATACTGATTATAAGTGTTTTTTTATTCTGCAATTAATGGTTCTGCCTACTTTGCAAAGCGCTGCGTGATAATATTAAACAAATCGCGTAACAGCATTTTCCCACTCGATGGTTTACTGACGTAATGTTATTTTTGTAAAAATAAGAGCAGCAACACATTAAGGCACCACAGTAATGAGTTGAGCTGCCTGCATCCAAACGGTTCCCGCGATCTGTCCATGTATAATAGTGTTATTATATTGTACTTATAGTGATAGAGTTTGAGTGGTCCGTCGTTGCTAGTGTCTCGGTACTGTGGGTTCGATTCCTCACACTGCCTAATTTTGTAGTGGTAGAGTAACGCTGTAAGCACATGTCTCCTTCTTTTGATTATCAGTGAGCAATATTTTAATTTTGCGAAGCTGCTATATGGAATCTGATACTGATTTACGGATTGTTCATTGCCACCACCATTCGATATCACATCCTTATAAGCGATCGTTAATTAATTTGAACTGTACAAAAACCGACAAAATTGTCGCAACTGGCATTTTGTATGCACGTTTCAATGTGCATGGTCTTCTTTGTGTATTTAACTTTGTGGCTGGTGGAAGATATGTGTGATACTCGCCTTACAGGCGTACAGAGCCACCGGGGTATCCATCGACATCCTATAGTAACTTTTAAATTCAACTTTTTAAAAGAAGAACTTTTTATATATAGGCTTTGACCCAAATACAATAAAAATGTACCTACTACAGCAAAAACTTATCAGTAACACTGTCTCCTTCAACAAAATTGTGCTACAATTTAATTTATATTCCATCTCCAACGGGTATAAAGCGGGGACACGACAGCGAGACGGTTAGTTAACCCCATTCTTCGTACGTGTGTACACTGCCGATATATGTACATGTGTTACAAGTTATGTCATTAGAAGTCCGGTGATAATTACTCATGTTCATTAACACGAAGAACCAATGTTGGCGTCATCAAAGTCGCCTGTTTTAAAAAGTTACTTTTAGTTGGTCTTGTTTAAAAGCTTCTTATAGGAGATTGATTTTACAGAAGTATATTGGTAGTATAGCAGCGATAGCCCGGTGGAGATACCGATGGACTGCTACGCAGAGAGTCTCGGGTTGGAATCCATGGCGCGCAGCAATGACTTTTCGAAGATATGTGCGTATTAAATTGTAAATTATCGCTTGCTAAACGGTGAAGGAAAACATCGTAAGGAAACCTGCATTTCTCAGAGTTTCCCATAATGTTCTCAAACAACATGTGAACCCACACTCGGCCAGCGTGGTGGACCTTACCTTTCTCATAGTAAGAACAGGAACGTGCCGAACACGAACGCGTATACAGGGCTGATGATGATGATGACGATGATGATATTGGAATCAAGGACTATCATGCTTGAACTAACAATAAATGTTGCATTTTTATTGCTATTCCGAAATACAAACATTGGTAGTTGCTGTACGAATTGTTTATATCACTGATGTCAGTACCGCCTCAACGCCGAAAAATAAGGCGGCAGCATATAATACACTTTCGATTCATTTCACATGTATGCCTACGAATCATGATATGAATAATGACATGAATTTTATTTCAGACTAGAGGAAGGCTGTAGCTACGCTCGTAAAGTTTTCTAATTTAAACGTTTCTACTCTTGGTCCCCTGAGAATTTCGGTAAATCCCTTAATTTGTGCTCCGCTATAGTCCCCAAGGAACATGCATGCCAAATTTCATCTTCATGCGCCCAATCTTTTTGGCATTAAGTTTTTGGTTAGTCAGTCAGTAACGGAAGCATTTTACATGTATATTTTCTTTATTACTTATTTATTTATTTGTTTATAGACTCACGTCTGTATCCCCGAAGGGGTAGGCAGAGGTGTAATATTACACCCACACTTAGCCATGAATTTTTAGGTCCCACGTTACATGTACGAGTAGGTATATACAGGATCATAATTCACTATGAATATTAATCTCATATAATTTATAATTACCCCCTTAAAATTATACCATGTTCATTCTGATACCTACAGAACGCTGATATCAACAGGCATCATTTGAACGCAATTTAATCATCGCACATGTAAGTGACACGATGGTATTCCATTTGCAACGTGATTAAATGACATTTCATGTGTTTACTTATAATTAATATTTATTTCATATTTGTGACGTCTCTTTAAACGTGTTCCGAAATTGTAGAGCTGTTTCAAAGGCTTTAAAAAAGAAACATACATACATAATATATTTACGCCTTTTCCTCTCGGGGTAGGCAGAAACACCGGAACGCCACTTGCTTCTATACTTACATACCTTATGCGCTTCCTCTACACACATAATTCTTTCATAGATGCTCGCCGGTTCCGGGTGCTTCGTACCTTTCCGTTTTTCAAAATCTCACCAATTCGATCGACGAATGTCCTACGAGGACAAAAAAAGAATGTGTTGAGATATTTTCAAAATGCATTTTCAAAGATATACACAACTATTTTAGATACATATTTGAAACTTACGCGACGGTCCGTGAGTCGCAGAATGGCATTTAATTATAGCTTCAAATTAGACTCCACCCACTCGATCTGAGATGAATTAGGTTGCATAAGATTAGATTTTGAAATTATAAGCTAGTAAACAAACATACTTTTGAATGTTCATATTATCTTTGCAAACCTAATATAGATTTAGATATAAAACATACTTTTCACGTTCTTAAGGTTACTCTGTAATCTAAGTTAATAAATGAATTCAAAATTAAGATCTAAAGCAATACTGGCAGCGACAAAAGCAGCTATAGCCGAGTGGAGAGACCGACAGACTTCTACGCAGAAGGTATCGGGTTCGAATCAACGCCATGCACCAATAACTTTTCGAAATTAAGTGCGTATTATTTAGTTAATTATTATCGCTTGCTTATCGGTGAAGGAAATAATAGTGAGGAAACCTGCATATCTGAGAGTTCTCCACAATGTTCTCGAAAGACATGAGAAATCTGCCAACCTGCACTTGGCCAGCGCGTGGTGGACTATGGCCTGACCCTTCTCATAGAGAGAAGAGGCCCGTACCCAGCAGTGGGACAGTATTTTATATAACGCAGATAATTATAGCAATACTGGGCCAAAACTTATGAACGCAAGAAATTTGGCATATCTATTCCTTAGGGACCGATACACTCCTGACGTTTTATTAAGTGATACAACGACACATTTATTTCGTTTTGTTTAGAAAAATATATTCGTGCAACGAGGACGTACAATTATGCCTGTTACGAATAACGCACGACAGACGTAATGTTTGTGCGATGGGTGATAATTGAGCAATTGATTTACTTGACAATAAACACGACTGTACATCAAGTGACTTTTTGAAATAAGATTGGCGCTATGTCCAATGAACGACCATAGACAGAAGTTTTTTATAATTTTATGTAGTGAGTTTATTATTCAGTAAAAGACCAGTCATTTCTACAGAAATCCGGGTATCGTAGTGCTTGCGACTAGCTTTTCAATTTTAAGCGCTGATAACCTTATATGCAAGTCGGAGATCGAACCTAAAGAATCAAGTTCACCAAAGATTGTTAGAGCAAATTCAATTCACATGTTTAAAAAAAAACGCCCATGGCGATTATTATTAAAGTTTGAACATAACAAAACTAACTGCTAAACCGTGGGTTTAAGACATTGATAAAGTGATATCAAACAACGACATTGCGTGTGGTTCGGCGTTACACCGAAACCGTAGGGTTCTAGGCGACTTGGAGAAGGAAATGGACTGTATACAAAGGATAGCGGGTTTTAGGCGCCTAGGATTGGATAAGGGATGAGGATGTGGAAAAGGATTGGAATGGGAGAGATGATTGTGAGTGGGTATAGGATATTCCAAGGATGGGGGGCACTTACCTTGTACGGCAATCTTCTTCGTCTCAGAAGGGCAGTCTCCTGGTGGTTTCGGGATGAAGCTGCTTGATTCACTCCACTACACAAATCACTTTCACTTGCAAGTGGTTTTGTATAAGCGGTAATAATTATAGCAGGAGTGACGCGGAGCGGTACGGTATGGCCGACACGTATTTAGCGAATCTAATGTTCTGGACTGTCCCTCGCGTCGACGTTCGCGGCGACCAATCCGCGAAAGGCGTGCCCCTCCTAGGGAATGGGAGACAGGGACGGAAACATGGTATCGCTCGCACTAGACCAGCAAGCGTGGAACGATTGACGTTGATGCGATTAGTTATAGATAGGAAGGTAGATGGCGCTACCAGCGTGTTTTGTGGGTATGGGGCGATACACACAGAGAAAACATCGTACTGATCGCTTGAAGTTTGTTTCGCGCAATGCTTTATATTTTTTCTTTTTTATAAAACACAACTCCTGCACTAGGAATAAATGCTGTGTCGCGGGGGACTTTACAAACATATTACTAACGGACACAATGAACACCTAAAATCGAAACAACAATTTATGAATCACACAAAGTGTTCTCTCGTGTGGGGATCGAACTCACAAGCGGTGAGGCGGCCGCTTAAACCATAACGCCAACAGTGCAGTCAAATGCTGACCCGGTGTCGTAGCGGGTGTATAAACGGTTCAATTCTCGTTTAAGTAAAATACTTGTGTGCATCAACATGGATTTTTGTCTTGGTCTGGGTGTTTCTATGTAGAATATGTAAATATGTTTATCTTTTGGCTAATAGGTACCCAAAATGCTTGCATACAAGCTCTGTTTAGTTTGGGACTAGATGGTGTTGTGTGTGTATGGTAGAATATTATTATTAAATACTAAAGCCAAGGAACATGCAATACCCAGAACTATCCTACAATATCCGCATAGCTCCAACATCTCATCATTATGATGAAACACATAGTTTCAACCAACGAACGTTGTATCTGAAGTGCGTGGGCGTCGCGGAACCTCGTGGCTTGAACATCGATGCTATGTCAGCCTTCGGTGTGAAGCAGTCGTTGCACTTGGGAAATTTGGAGACAGGAAACCAGCGGGGTAGACAAAATGTGTTGCTCATCTGAGCATTTAGAGGTTACATGGTGCATAGTCAAAGGGGCATGTTACACTGTCAATATTATCATGATCCTAGTATCGCGATATCACAAGTATTGACATGGGCTATTATATTATCAATAATATCATCATCAGTACGCGTTTGAAACTACTAGAGAAAGTAGTGTTTAGTGCAAGATTAAATTTGAACAAATTTTAAATAGAACATTGATTCTAAAAGGAAAGCCGCTATAGCAATAATACGCGCATGCGCATGGAAAACTAAGCGCAAAAAGAGGAAGTGTTGGGTAAAAGGCTGGATTTCAAAACGAAATCAATATACACATTTACTAACAGACTACAGTTAGCCGTGTGGTTAACGGCATAGAATACAAGTGTCACCAACTCACCACCCCCTATCTTTCCGTGGGTGTCGTAAGAGGCGACTAAGGGATAAAACGATGACCGAAATACCATCTTTGCGTAGAGACGGAAAACTCGACATCAAACCCTATACGACTGCCTCGTTGGTCTCGCGGCATAAATGTGCGCGTGGGATCGGGAGGTCCCGGGTTCGATTCCTGGGTCGGGCAGTGTTATTGAGTTTTTCTGTAACGAAATTCTCAGTAGCAGCACGGAGTCTGGAAATGTGCCCGGTACCGCAATAGGCTCGCCACTTATTACGTGGGACTAAAGTATATCTGGCGAAAAGTGGGTGTAAAAATACACCTCTGCCTACCTCTTCGAGGTTATAGGTGTGAGACTGTGTAATATGTATGTATACTAACACTCAGAAACAACAACAACAACAACAACTTGCCAAAGTCTTCATTTTTATTAATTTTATTTAATAAATTTTTATCTTTTGGGTTCCACAAGGACTGGCATGTTTCATAAAGAAGAATTAGGTAATTCCTCCAGATCATTTTTACCTCCTGCATCAACGATGGAGCGTAATTCGTCATCGTCATTTTGACAAAGGACATAAGAATCGTCACAACTTTGACGTCGTTTCGCCATTGCTGCGAACGCATACTGACAGAAAAATATCTCGATGCGCTTACATTTCAATAATATTGAAGCCCCGCCCCCTGAGTATCGCGGATTTCAAGATGTTTGAATAATTTGTGATATTATCACGATACCGCGATACAGCCTATTACACCATCAATATTACCACGGTATCGTGATATTATTGACAATGTAACATGCCCCAAAGAGCGCAGGAGAACTAGGAGATGACAAATTCAAATACGAGTGTGTTTATTTATTTAAGAGTAGCTGTTTCCCACGGTTTCACCCGCGTCCTGAGGGAACTGCTTCGCGTACCCGGTTAATTTATAGCCTAAGCTACTCCTTGGTACATCAACATTCCGCCAGTGAAAGTCCCGTCAAAATCGTTCCAGCCGTTCCAGAGATTAGCGACCACAAATAGACAGACAGACAAAAATAAAATAAAAAATATTTCGGTATATGTACCGTGTATACATCCATATGTGTTTAGTAAAAAGCGGTTATTTTATTATTACAAACAGACACTTCAATTTTATTTATATGTATATTAGCAAATGTCCGCAGTTGCGGCTGCAAATTTTTTCATTGGATAGTGGGAAATCCTCTCATAGTGCACCTCTACGGTGGTCCCCAGAAACATACGTAAGGTTTTGGCTGTGTATTATCTCTCAGTCAGTCAGTAACGTAACAGTTTTAAACAAATATATAGATTTATATTTTTCGTCAATAGATTATAGGTATTAGACATTACTGCGCATGAAAATAGAAACGCTTATTCATTTCTTAATAGTGAAAGCCTTCTAAAAAGCAACAGACCAGAAACGTATGACCATTCTTATCAGTTGCCAAGACGTACACAACTTATGCTACATATAATAAATTATGTAAAAAGGAATGCATAGTACATACGCACTCCTTTTTACATTATAAGGTGATGTGTCTATTAGGTTGTCAAATAATATTTTTTTTATGAATTTTCACTCCTATCTCTACTTCTCCTAACTACTTTTTGTGTTATCCTATGTTTTTTTTATCGACTCACGCCTGTATCCCCGAAGGGGTGGGCAGAGGTGTAATATTAAACCCATATTTCGCCAAGAATTTTTAGGTTCCACGTAATAGGGCGCGAGTCTATTGCCGTACCGGACAAATTATCAGACTCCGTGCTGCTACTGAGAATTTCCTAACGGAAAAACCCAATAACACTTTGCCCGACCCGGGAATCGAACCCGAGACCTCCCAATCCCACGCCCACATTTATGCCGCGAGACCAACGAGGCAGTCAGTGTGTTATCTTATGGCTAGCTTTCCTGAAAGCCTACTTAATGGCCCAACATGCAATCGTGAGTGGGTGTAAATCGATCCAAGTCTGAAGTATACAAGTTTTAATACAAGCCGCGGCATCTTAGCCACGGTAATTATTGACTCTAGTGTTTGTTTTGTTATTGCAAACTATGCTTGCTAACCTTACAAGTTTCAAGGGAATTCAGTGTATCAGCTACGTCAAAATGGTATAGAGGCCACGGCAAAATGCAAGAGATGCGATGTTTAAATTATTGGTATGTTGTTTTTACATGGCATAGTAGGAAATTTTATTATATACTTGTGGTCCGCCAGATTGGCAGTGGTTACTGACAAATGATAGCAAAAAAAAAATATATATATATTTTTAAATTTATAGACTCGCCTGTATCCCCGAAAGGGTTGGCAGAGGTGGAATATTACACCCACATTTCGCCATTAATTTTAGGTCCCACGTAATAGGGGGCGAGCCTATTGCCGTACCGGGCACATTTCCAGACTCCGTGCTGCTACTGAAAATTTCCTAACGGAAAAACCCAATAACACTTTGCCCCACCTGGGAATCGAACCCGAGACCTCCCAATCCCATGCGCACATTTATGCCCCGAGACCAACGAGGCAGTCAATCAAGTCAAGTCTAAAAAAATATAGCAATGTTTTAATAAAAAAAACATTAGTAGTGCTGCACCTCTTTAAATAAAAAAATCGAACCAATACTTAACATGGTACATTATTCCATACATACATATATCGCTCACGCCTTTTTACCGTCGGGTAGGCAGAGACAACAGAACGCCTCTTGCTTCTATCCTTACAAACCTCACGCGCTTCCTCTACATTCATTATATAACGCGACTCCCTGGCGCCCCCAAAATGGGTATAACGCCCTCTTGCCGTCGAGTCCCACATACGTGCGTAAATGCATATACACAGCGAAAAAAAAACAAAAAAAAGGCAGAGACAACAGAACGGCACTTGCTTCTATCTTTACAAACCTCACGCGCTTCCTATACATTCATTACTCTTTTCATACATGCTCGCCGGTTATGGGTGCTCGGACTTTTCCGTTTCATCTATAGTTTTTTACAGCCGTTGAAAAAGACTTATATACTAAATTCTATTGTTGTTAAACGGAACTTTAGAAAGACATCCACCTACATCCTTAACAATCTTTTAGTTTCGCGTCTCTTTTTATCGTAAGAACTTTAAATTTTATTTTATTTCAACTTGTGAAAAAGGCCTTAGAGATGTGTAGATGTGGTCAGAATAATGTATAACTTGTATAATAAAAACTTAAAGTTACACAACACAATTTGTACTCGGGATGAAAATGGTTTCGACGCTAGTTTGCTTTTTGACATCGGTTTAGTGTAGACGTCTGATTTTAGGCGTTAGATGCGATACAATTGGTTTTTGCCAGCACTTTCCGTTAAATAATTCTTTCAGTATTACCAATAGCTCTAAAAGGTGTATTGGCGCATTAGAAACTCTTTTCCAGCCGTCTCGACTCCGGTACTCGGTCCTAAGAGTATATTCAACTATGGTTGTGGCTTACAGAAAAGGACTAAAGAGTCTCCCCTTAAGGGGTTCGAAGTCTGTTCTCTAAGCCACCACTGTGTCCTCAACGTCCCTTTAATTGGGGATCACATGAGACGTGGTAAGCATACTATATTGCAACCTTACACCACGTGAATTGAAGGTTTCATTGAAATAATGCGACTTAGATTTTTTAAGGGGGTTTTATGATCCTTGGCATTTTTCTGCCCTCTAATATCAGCTTAAGGGCTAGTTGTGGTTTTTATTAGTTAGTGAGTAATTGTTCAAGTTAGATTAAAAACGATCATCAGAACCAAAGCAGTAAAACCTCAACAAGACTGTTCTTCTTTGAAAAAACTCCCAATTATACTAAAAATTTTGCATCTCATAATTGACCAATACTATAGACAAAACAATCAAATCAAATCAAATTCTGCCAGACTAAACACAAACTTCAGCATCAAAAAATTGTTTTGCAAACAACACAATGCAAATATTTCGCTTAATTTCATTCTGTGTACATCAATGGTAAAACCAGGCTAATTGCCAATCAGAACAAAAATCCCAAATATCGCTAGAGTCAGACGAACTAATGTGATTAATTTCACCAATACCTTTGCAACATAAAATAAACCAAAAACACACCTCACACCTTTCCATTTATATAAACACCTAATTATTCTTACGCATAAATGGCGGATTGCTGAACAAAACTATCTAATAGAGGCCATATTGCCAAATGGTGTATTGAAAGGATTATCGTAAAATCCAGGTAAGGCAGGGGCTCACAACAGTTTCAGAAAAAGGTAAAGGTCGCAACTAAGTTAAGGTAAAAGGATGTGAGGTAACTTTTAACTAAATTGATATTGAATTTCTAAGGCAAACTGGCAATATATTATTACAAAGCTGATTGGAGTTAAGCTCTGTTTTCTGTACGCCAGTACCTCGGAGTGATCCTCAAGTGGGATTAAGAATGCAAAGTGTCACTACCCGATTTCATTTCGTGGGTGTTATATGAGGCCACTAAGTAGAAATACACGAAGCAGATAGTACTGTTGTGAAGAGACGGACAATTCGATATTAAACCTAAACCAAACCAAAGTAGGCCAAATCCACCTATCGACTCACAGTGATATGACGACGCATACTAGATACGAATACTATGGCTATGACGACGATACGACGATTATTTTGAAGACTTTTTGTGTAACACATATAACTTCACGCCTTTATCAGCGAAGGGGTAGGCAGAGGTGTATTACACACCCAAATTTCGCCAGTTATGTTTCGGTCCCAATGTAATTACGGGGCGTTTATTGCCATCTACCGGGCACTTTAGGCGAGCGATAATTAACTATATTCTTGTGTAAACATTTAAAATCGGACAATAAAATATACAGTAGCCATAGGCTGGAGGGCGTTCAACGATCTCCGACCACCGCGAGTACACGCCTGCGGACGGCAGGCCTGTTGTAGCGCCCGCCGTCCGCGAGGCCCGAGAGGCGGCGCACGTGCTCCGCGTGCGCCTCTCGTAGCGTTAGTAGACTAATACCTACTAACGAGGATCCCGTGACCCAGTCATTCAATGGGATTGGATAGAGGAACACCATGCTGGTTTTAGTAGGTAGTCCCGGCGCTTGTCGTCGGGGAGTCATCACACTCTTCCTAGGCTGAGCCCCTTTAGGGGCCCAGTCTGGGGGGGTGAGCCCGTAAATTGTTTGGTTTCCATCATGAGTCAAAAAAAAGCCATAGGCTTATTTTATTTTGTATTTAGAAAGGAAACTTTCGCATTAGGTAAGGATTAAAGCTATACTACAACTCTGGCGAACAATAATAGGCTGCAAATGTGGAGTGGTTTATGCAGCCACCTCGCCGTTTACCTATTAATCACAGACTGCCTGTAGCTGGTCTATTACCTTATATGGTAATAATTCCCAGCGAAGTGCTCTTCGGGCTAGGCTGGCTCCACCCACTGCGTTAAGCGCCGGTAGGTATTATAACGCAATACGGAGTATTAAGTTACAACCATTTCAATACATATACCTCATTCCACATGTCTATCAATCATCAATCAGTCTATTTCAGTCCACTGCTGGACACAGGCCTCCCAACATGCGCCACAATGACCCATCCTGTGCTTTCCGCATCCGGATGCGGAAGGCACAAGTCTTCCTTTCAATAAATTTTTAGAAACTCATTTTACTAAACTCGTCCACAGGTTGGCAGCCCCTGCGTTTAACAGAATACTTGATTGGCATCAAGAGATCGGTTTCCACTGAAGGCGTTTTACCAATTGCACTTTACTAGATTGCGATCAATGAGTTCTGTTCGGGCGGTTCTTTCTCAACACGGTTTATTTTTGAACTTCAAATCTATTATTTTATTGGAACAGTTGGATATTTTTTTCCTATTTGCGTTTATTGTCTAACTGGCAGATCTTGCGGGTCCATCCGTAATTAAATACTTTTATTCTGTCACTTCTTGTTTTTATCCTTACCGGCTTCACTATAAACAATATTTCAGTAATAAGAGTGATAATAGTGCAGTAATAAGATTTAGATGCCTGATGAAACTTCGGGCAAAAGATATAGTTTATAAATACTGCCAAAACCGTGCCGTTCAATCAATATATTAAATGATAAATATAGGAATTTAAACTTACGTGGTCATTTAAACTTATTTTAAATTGTCTTTCGGAATTTATACCACGTACCTTTGTTTGGTGTAACCGATATTTTGGCACTGTTGCAAGCGCCATGTTCACAGATGAACATCCGTGAGCATGGCGCGAGGTGCGTGGTATAAATCCAGAAAGACAATTAAAAAAAAAAGATAAATAATTTGTCACTGTGCTTTTAATTTTAATCCTTAATAAAAGCACTTGCTGTTTAAAGCGCTAAGTAATCTGTGCCAGTTTAAAATAAGTTTGGCATTATCTCCTGCAATATAGTTATTCCTAGTAAGTAAAGAATTATATCAATAGAATAAACAGTCAATACTTGACTTATTTTTCTATTTATTTTATTTAGTTACCGACTATTTACTTTATAAAATTTATTGGTTTTATCTTTAACTTTACGGTAATACGGTTCGAATTATGACAATTGACAATTTGACAATGACAGTTATGACGTTAGACATTTTTTACTATAATCGTTCTGAAACAGTTTTCGATTACACTGTCGTTTAAGTTGGGCTATAGTAACACTCTTTTATAGTATTATCTAGCTTTGTTGTAGCTTTATTTAATAAGTTTAAAATTCTTCTTTAACATTTTTACAACCTGAACTGCCTTTTCTACCTGGGATTTAATATTTAATGTTTCATTTTTAATTTTTCATATTATATTGAACTGTATTCATCATGACGTGCTAAATATATTATTTTTTCTGTTTAAACATCACTTCCATACGCTGTGTTGTATTTATATTGTTATAAAACTGGCAGGTGGGCTTTATTTGAATAGTGTTGAACAGTAGTACTGATTTATCAAGATAAAGTATTATTTATATATTATCATTATTTATTTATTAGTGCATGGATAGTGACAGTGATGACTTCTTCTCCGCGAGTAGTGACAATGATAGTTATATTAGTGTTCCTTCTCTGGTAGATAACTTGCAATCTTTGTTCTCTGGTGTTTCAAGAGACTTTAATGTTGTCCATATTAATGCACAGAGTATTCCCGCCCATTTCCCAGATATGCTGGCTAGTTTTGACTGTAAGAACATCCATGCTATTCTTGTCTCTGAATCATGGCTTAAGCCTTGCATTCCCTCGGCTTCGTATACTCTGCCTGGCTTCCAGCTCATTAGGAATGACCGAACTTGGAGTGGTGGCGGTGGTGTTGCCATATACCTCCGTTCACATATTGCTTATTCAATATTAAACATATCATCACAGCCGCCACCACCCAATGCCGGTGAGCATCTCTTCTTGGAAGTCGAGCTGCACCATACAAAAATTCTCCTTGGTGTTTACTACTGTCCATCTTTGCGTGTTGATTTCTTTTCTTCCTTTGAAAATCTCTTACTTAATCTATTTCCCTCTTACAGTCAAACTATAATTATGGGTGACTTTAACACCTGTCTTCTTAAAAACGACTCACGTTCCTCTTCTCTCTCTTCTATTGCTGTTTCCACTAATCTGCATATACTTCCTTTGAATGCCACTCATCACTTCCCTAATGCTATACCTTCACTTCTAGACCTCATTCTTGTCTCATCACTTGGTCATGTCACTAAACACGGCCAATGTAGTGCAGATGCTTTTTCTTATCACGACCTCATTTATCTGTCTTATAAAATTCGTCCCCCTAAGGCAAAGTCTAGAACTCTCTTGCTTCGTAATTTTAGTGGTATGAATACTGATGATCTTATTGATGATGCTAAGGCAATTGACTGGAAACTACTACTGGATGCTGAAACTATAGACAGCAAAATTGAGTTTTTTGAGAGAAATCTTATTGACCTCTACGATGTCCATGCGCCTGTTCGTGCTATAAAACTAAAGCATGCGCCATCACCCTGGCTCACTGAGGATATAAAACTACTGATACAGAAAAAAGCAGCAGCCAAATCACGATCATATTTACTGGCAATGACAGCCTTGAGATTGAACATAATATGAATTCTGCATTGACAGGAGTCATTGGCTGGTTGAGATCGAATAATTTAAGTATTAATCTTGCAAAAACGAAATATATATTTAGAAATAAAATAAATAAACTGGGTAACATGAACATTAACTACTTAGGACACTATATTGAAGAAGTTGAAGTGACAAAATTCTTAGGAATATTCCTTGACTCGCACTTAGATTGGACTGCACACATAGACTCATTATGCTCTAAACTATATCAGTTCTCTTACGCGTTATATGTTTTGTCTAAAACAGTTAACAGAGCAGCTGTTATTACAGCATATCAGGGGCATGTTACACCTCTTTTGAGGTATGGAATAATGTTCTGGGGTAACTCTTTAGATAAGGAAACAGCATTTAGGGCGCAAAAGAGGTGCGTGAGGGCTATTTGTAGACTGAAGCAAACCGATAGCTGTAGACCCTTTTTTAAAGAACTTAACTTACTTACGCTGCCATGTATTTATATTCTGGAAGTAGTGCTCTTTGTTAAAAAAAATAATCACTTATTTGAAACATTGCATAGCCGGCGACACAATTTGCGAATTCGATTTCCTACTAACAAGACTTCACTAATGAATAAGAGTGTTTTGTGTATGATTCCTCGAATCTATAATCATTTACCTAATACCGTTCTTGAGGAAACCAATTTTTATTCATTTAAAAGCAGTGTTAAGAAACTACTTCTCAACAAAGGTTACTACAGTGTCAAAGAGTATCTTGAAGACAAAATTTTGTTAATTTAGGCATACCATTATGTAATTTTCCTATAACATTTATTTTTTTATATTATATTGGTGTAATCAATTAATTTAAATTTATACTGTTTATTAAATATTCTTCCTGACATACTTAAATATTGACATCATGTAAATACTATTCTCAAGGACATATTTTATTTTGTTTTGGTTTTATCAGTGACATATATTATGTAATATTGTTATTTAATGTATGCAAGACTATGATATTTTAATTTTTGACACTAATTTCATATTACTTTAGTTTTGCATTGGCTCATTCGAATAACTTATTACTTTTGATTTGTATTAACATTATTAATTTGAATTTATATCTCAATCTATATTTGCATGCCAATTTAGCTGATTATGGTGAGACTTGTCCAATTATAACATCTTTATTGTACCCATATTTCGCAGATTAATAAATGAATTGAATGAATTGAAAATCAAAACTAAAATCCAAACCTACTGAGGTAAATAAATTAAAATACATAACACTCAGAAATCGCTGCAATAGGGTGTGTAGGGATGCACAACGCCAGCATATCCACAATTCTGTAGAAAACGGAGATCCTGCAAAAGTATGGAAATTTCTCAAATCATTAGGGGTTGGAAAGCAAAGTCAGAATATTAATCCTTACAATTTTGATATTAACATGCTTAACCAGCACTGCTCTGCTTCGTCCAGTTTTGACAGGACAACCAAATTGAATACAATAAATTATCTTTCATCGCTTTCAACTCCTGATTATACTCCTTTTGTCTTTAGTCAGTTTACTGCATGTGATGTTAAGAAGAGCATTTTATCCATTAGTTCCAACGCTGTTGGTTGTGACGGTATCACCCGTAATATGACCCTCCCCATCCTTGATGTTATCCTACCTATTATCACGCAAATATTTAACTCCTCAATTTCTAGTGGCGTGTTTCCTGCAGCTTGGAAGTAAGCTCATGTGGTCCCACTACCTAAAAAATCCAATCCTATATCCTTTTCAGAATTCCGACCCATATCCATACTACCCTTCCTTTCCAAAGTCCTTGAACGTCTCATCCATAACCAACTCAACTCATTCCTCATTAAAAATAACATCCTCAATCCTTTTCAATCAGGTTTCCGTGCTGGTCATAGTACCACTACTGCCCTTGTCAATATTACGGATGATATCAGGTCAGGTATGGAGGACGGCAAGCTCACAGTTCTCTGTTTGTTGGATTTCAGCAATGCATTCAACACCGTTGACTTTGACGTGCTCCTTGCCATCCTTAGCTCTCTTAGCATATCTCCATCCGTGATTGACTGGTTTCGTAGTTACCTGTTTGGCCACCGGCAGCGTGTCCATCTGGATGAAACTTATTCATCCTGGTGCGACAATTCTGCGGGTGTACCTCAGGGCGGCGTTCTTTCTCGTCTTCTCTTCTCGATTTTTATCAATTCAATATCTAATTCTATTTCAAGTTCCTACCACCTTTATGCAGATGATCTGCAAATCTACTCTCAAGCGAAGCTTGAAAATTTATCTTTAGGCATAGCCAACATTAATCAGGATCTAGTTGCCATATCTGAGTGGACGAAAACGTATGGTCTTAAGGTTAATCCTGTTAAAACCCAGGCTATAATTATCGGCAGCTCTAGACTAATTTCTAGGATTAATTGGTCAATGCTTCCCCAGGTGTCTTTTGCAGGTGTCTCTATTCCTTTTAGTAGGGATGTCAAGAATCTGGGGATATACATAGACACAACATTTTCGTGGACCGTCCAGCTGCAATACATCAGCCGACGTCTTTTTGCTGCCATAGCATCATTGAGAAGACTGCGTAATTTCCTTCCGACTACCACTAAAATTGCACTTGTGCAATCTATTCTCCTTCCCATTCTTGACTATGCCGATGCCAGCTATCTCGATCTCAATAATGATCAGCTTGATAAACTTGAGCGACTCCAAAATTTCTGCATAAGATTCATATATGGTTTACGCAAATATGATCATATCTCTGAATTTCGCATGAAGCTCAAGTGGCTGCCAATCCGACTTCGCCGGAATACTCACATTCTCTGTCTTCTCTATAATATTTTATACAATCCTTCTTTTCCTTTGTATCTCAAAGCTCGCTTTGAATATCTTCACGACACACATACAAAGTGGTTAAGATCATCGGAGAATCTTAGACTGAAAGCTCCAGCTCACTATACAGTCTTCTACGACAAATCTTTTACTGTCCAGGCTGTACAACTGTGGAATTCGTTGCCTGAGACAATTAGACAGGCTCAATCCCTGACAGTATTTAAAAAACTTGTCACCAATCACTACTTAGGAGATATTCCATGACAGCTCTTTTAAACTTGCACTAATATTGTATCTATTTATGGTATCTATTTATATATGTTATAAAGTATATATTTATGTATGTTGTAATATTAGTATGTATACATGTATACATAGTATTATTATTAGTTTTGTTGAGCTCATCAGAATACACTATTCTTTGAAGTACACCAACCTACCCATTCTCTCAGTCACTAATTCTTGTATTCCATTCTTGGTTGTCTGGAAGAAATCGCAATTTGCGATAAGACCGCCCTTGTACCACTAGTTATAGTTGTGTAAATATGACCACTGTACTCTTGTATCTTTTTTGTTTTCTGGTGTACAATAAAGAGTTTTAATCTAATCTAATCAAAAGTGACTTCAGTATTCACAAGAATTTTGGTATATTTCAACAGGAACACATAATAATGAATTCATTTAAATAATATACTATTGCATGCATAAAACATTCTTAAATATAATTTATTCAGAATTTATCACCTTAAAAAACAATTTCATCACAATTTAATGTCCCGAGAAAGACATAATTATCTAAAACAATACTAGATCATCGTTCTTTCATAGTCTACATCCTGCCATCGTTTAGATATAACATCAATAATTCTACATCAAACGACTGAAGTCTTTGATATCTATTTTCTTTGCAGCACTTCCGTTGAAGCACGTTGCAGTTAAACCGTATAAATGATTGGTAGAGCAACAACTCGTGGACGTTTTGAGAAATGCCCGAGAATATATTAACGGACGGGGTATTTATAAATGTTATATTTTTGCGTGGTGTGCGTTATAAGCGTAAGCGTTTGGGACAAAGCAAACATTTTATCTACTGCCCGGTTATACATCATACTGCTTTCCGCAGCCCATTGCTAGACATAGGCCTCACTTAATTTCCAATAGGATTGTGAGTCAGGACGGATTGGTATAGGGTTTGATTTCTTCACAAAGATAGTAATTGCTTCGCTGATAGCACTTAATCGCCATTTTAAATTCCCTTGAAATGGGGTAATGTCACTTAGTATTCTTAATGCGTCACCACACAATTAAAAAAAATACATTGAGTCATGATGAGATCATTCAACCGAGAAAATACTACTCCACAAAATTCCTTAATAACAGCAGTATCTGTTTAATGTTGTAAGAGTGGGCGGTAGCCCAGTGGTGTAGGTAACGGACTGCCGAGACGATGGTCTCGGGCTCGATCTCCAGTTACCCCGGGCACAAACCTCTGACTTTTCAAAGTTACCTATGTGTGTATTCAAAGTGTTAATTATCGCTCGCTTAATAATGTGCCCGGCAGATGGCAATAAGCTCGCCCTCTATTACATTGAGACCGAAACATAACTGGCGAAGTATGGGTGTGTAATTCACCTCTGCCTTCCCCTTCGAGGATAAAGGCGTGAAGTTATGTTATGTAGTACTACCACCAAATGCTACCTAGGGATACCTACGGTGTAAAACTACGCTATTATAATTAGTCATTTCGCTAAGATCTTAACACTTACGTCGTTTGCTTAGAACATCTGAACGATGCGAAACATCATGTAAATATTTGTATGAAAATCATATTTTTCTTACCACGCTACCATTGTAAAAGCCGTTTATACTATGTTACATGGTATGCGGTTTTGTTAATTTTTTAGGATTTCATAGCCAAATGGAAAAAAAAACCTTATAAATTCACAATGTTTGTCTGTCCATATGTCACAGCCACTTTATTTCAAAACTATTGAGACTGCACAGTTGAAACTTGGTAGGTATATGTACTCTGTGCCACGGCAACCATAATGGGCGAGTCTGGCTCGCACTTGATTTAATTGTACCTGCCTATTATTAAATACACAGTTTTAATGTTAAGATATTGTCACCTTGTCAAAAACTCAAAAGTACTAGTTTTGAGTTTTTATCCGACTAGGCGAAGCCAAAAGGAAGGGTAATGTTTTTGGCAGTCTTTTTGGCGATTTGTATACATCATACAAAATAATTTAGCGGGTCTTAATCGCGTTATGTATATTTGAATGCTCCATCGTAGCGCCTAAAGTACTGAACAGATTTTAATAAATGGGGTGTCAATAGGTTCGTTATAATGGCCCCCTATCTAGCTAACTTTTTTGTACGTTTTTTATTATGGAATTAATAGCTCAGATTGCAACCTCAAAAAGGCAAGGTGCGACTACGGCTCTGAGCATTTCTGTGCTTATAATTTACTGGATTTATATCTGAGCGAGCTTTTTCTCGTTTCGTTCTTTTTAGACCCCTTTTTTACGTAGCCGGGTTATTGCTTTTAAACTTATTTCTTTTGACAAGGTGAATTGTAATGAATATTAAGTAAGACCTTCTAAACAGAACAACGGAAAGCCTCTTTCTTAAGCGAAACGGCAGTCATCACTGTTGAAAGCTCATAATAATATTATTATTCTGTCGAATCTAGAACATAGTTTAGAAAGTGTACTTCAGGCTTCAAGATTAAAGTGTTGGATACAAACCAGGTTAACGCTAGGACTATTCATCATTCTCGTAGCGTTATCCCAGTTTCAACCTGGGGTGAGCTTACTAGTCTAACCGGAATTGGTTGAATATTAACCTGAAGGGATAGCGATATTCTATGGTTTACAAATAATAATTATAATTATTATTTATACTATACAACCGACCGTTTAGCTATTAAGGCTTCATACAGAGGGTAGACATGACAGTTTACGGTCACTTCAAGGGGTATTATAGGGCAGCGAGCCCCGTTTCAGTTTGTAGGACAACCCGTAAAGAATCGGGTACAAACTATTTTACGGCTGATAAACTCGCAGTATCGAATTAAAGTCGTTAAGAGTTTATAGACGTTTTTTCTTGGATGAGTGAGATCGGATTGAGGCGGTACACATGAAGAGTTTAAACTGATTCTGTGGTAATTTGCAGCTTGCATTTCATTGGGGAAGATATGTGTGTCATTCACAGAGAGAAAAGTCTTACAAAGCCATAATATTACTACACAACAACAATTAAATAAAACACTAGATCATCATCAGCTCTCCATATAAACTGTCCCACTGCTAGGCATGGAACTCTTACCACAAATTCAAAAGTAACTGATGTAAAAAGGGACTGGCTTAAAAATTATGATATTCAATGTCTGTCTATATAAAGTCCGATTAAAAAACTTATTCCAATCATATAAGTTTTACTTTTACGATCACTCAGACTTCAAATCTATCTGTATATAATTCCAGTTCCATTTCAAAAGTACCCGCCATTTTTCAAACAATTAGAACTTGCCTCACTCACATACCAAACACTTACATTTAATTGAAATACCAGACTTTTGACAAATCGCTCTTTTTAACAATACGATGACGACCCTCGGCTTGTAATAGTCTTGTAACCTTTTTACGCTCTCAAGCCCTTTGTTGTCCAGATGGCTTAGGATTAGAATTGCTCCTTTAACCACTAGGGCTTGACAGATTTACGAACTAAAAGTGTTTTTGGATTGAGGTTTAATTCTGGTGAGTACTACCATGCGATACGTATATACTATGTATTTACATCTTTATAGTAAATATTTTGTTCATCATGTCAGCCTTAATATGTCTGCTACTGAACAGTTATAGGCGTAAAGGCCTATAGCCTTGGGGTAGCCTATTGTTATACGCTAAATAGAATTCAGATTTTATACTTATATTAGTTTCGAAACCGTATTGCCCGAGTTTTAGCTTTTAAACCCTATTTATTTTATCTCTTGTCCTGATAAAAAACCAGCCTTGGCATAATTATACAAAATACTAAGAGATTTTATGTAGAGTCGTCACAAATAAAATATCATTATCTTTTATAACTCGTGACAAACCAATGTTTTGATAGACTCCGCGTGAAGGTAACTTTATCGGCAAGATTAAACAGAAATATTTATATTTGGAAGAGAACCTGACTTATTTTATATACCTTGCTACCCACCAAAGTTGACCACTTTTGCCAAAGAATGATTAGTAACTTTGCCAAGCCATCTATTACGACAAATACATTCGTCTAGTCAGACTTATGACACATAAAATCTGTTATTCTTATTCATACCAATTATTATATTTCACGCAAACAATTTACGCACCTCATATTAAGAAAATATAACCAAAGGAAAAAGCTGTCCAAGAAAACAATCCGCCAGGCGGCAACATACAAGTATCGGTTTCCCATAACATATTGCGTAATATCAAGCTGAAATATTACGCTGAGCGTGTCTGAAGGTCACAGGATAATGGTCTTAAGGTCAAGAGCTGACCCTCAGCAATGGCCTTAAATAAGGAAACGATAACGGCTGGGTCACAACAGGACGTTTTTGCTAATTGTTTCGGGAGAGAACGGATTTTCATGGATATAAAAGTTATTGTGCGTGGTGACTGAAGGATTGTAAGTGCTTTTGGGTTGACTGTTCCTTTTTTAAAGCGCAATTTTCCGTCAAGAGTGGTAATGTCGCTATTTTGTGTCGTATAGTATTTAGAAAATTCGTTTATGAACTACATATTCAATAACATGAAAGTGTAATGAATGATATAATAATGTTTGCAGGTCTTTTAACATTTTAAAATACATTTTTTATTAAATGTCCATCTCTACTTATATGCTTAACTTCATAAAAAATACAAAGAAAACCACCAAAGAAAACATGTTAAATACCAAACCTTCTCTTCTTTAAATATTAAAATACTATACATACTTGTTTATACCAACCCTTTTTTTAAATTGAACAGTCGATAAGCACCTATTACATCCACGTCTTATAATAATGACATCAATTAGATAACCACAATTAAATTTTACAATAATATTTAAGTGGATTTTAACAAGAGTGCCTAAAATTTATGTAATAAGGACATTTGCCCGAACATTTACCCCTTTTGGGTGGAAATTACACATTGTTTGAGTATAATTTAATGGACGGTAAGTACTTTGTTTATTAAGGGCCATTTTTAAGGGTTTATTCGGGTACTAGGCTTAAACAAAAAGTATTAGGAGATTAGCACGGAATGTATTAACATTAATGTAAGTAGATGAATTATAAAATTATTAGAATATTTTTAGTACCTAATTTCGTTTTAAGGGTCTTCTTGCCGTGATGTTGTGATGTTTATGCTTAAATTGTATGGTAACGTAGAGCTTTATAATGGAAAATTAAATAATATTCTAGGTAAAACGTTAAAGAGATAAGTGTAAACAGCGAAGACTTGATAAGTGTTATGCAATTTTTCGTGCCGTGTGGCTGACAAACGATATTGCAAGGTTATTTCTAGAGTGAAAGAAAGTTTTCATGTGGTAATAGTAGTGGTTACTATAAAAACCTTTTATTTTCTATGCCAAAATCACAAAGCAAGAAATCACAATATACAAAGGTACTCTGTGTGGCTGACATCTGACATACTTCAGACAGACTGGTTGGATAATTATGAGATAGATGGCACTAGTTTAATGTTGCCACCGCTATAGTTATGCTTATGTAGGTGCCCGTTCATGGAATGTTGATAAACTCATCCAGGTTAGTGTTCTTAGTGTGATAGTGTTCCAAAAAAGATATCGACCATGATCTATGGAACCTGTTACCATAATCTGTCAGACAATATTTCTTAGACCGATATCTACATTTAACTAAGGGGCAGTAACCATAAACATATGAATCACACAACTCTATATAAAGCTATGCTTAAATTAAGAAAACTTAATGCAATATAGTATCACGGAAACGAGTAACCGTAAACTAAGTAAAATCATCATTACATGAAACCGTCGAATGAAATTTGGGAATTCTTTCAACAGCGGTACTGAATAATTCGTCAAAACGGCGCAATATGCCCACCGCTTCCAATTACAACGGTATGTGTGAGATGTTGGTTTCGCCTTGTTATACAGGTGCTTTTAATGTCTTTCTATCGGTTATAATTTAGAGTTGAATCTTGAAGCTTAACTATTTTATACCGAGCTGAAAGACCGATGCTTTTCTACACAGATGTCTTGTGTTTGAATCTGGATATATAAAATTCTTGCGTCACTGACTGACTGATTGACAATGCACAGCTGGAACTATTGGGCACAGGAAGCTGAAATCTGGCATGTACGTTCCTAGGAGAGCATAATATAGGTGCACTAAGAAAGGATTTCCCGAACGCCCCCAGCATCTTCTAGTATAATATATACTAAGAACGCAGTGCAGTTCATTTGGGAAATAAACAGGAAAACTCGCTGGGCACAAATGTTTCGCCACGTCACAAAGATCTAAACAATGAAAGGGGCTGATACAAGACTTTAAGGCAGTGGTCCGACCGCCGGCGATGAACGAGACACGAGTAGAACTAGAAACTATAAACGAGTTGGCAATCAACGGGAAGCGAGTGTTAGTTTCGATAGTTTTGTCACCGGGTATAAGCGATTGTGCAAGTGCGAGGAGCGATTTACTCCTGCGCCACTCGCCCGTGGTCGCTCAGTCACGTCGCGTCTACTTTCAATGTCGCACTGTAAAGAAATGATCAAGCGATCGAGCATCGCTGAACGAGTATCGCTGAGCGAGTATTATGTTTGATAGCTCAGCGACAAACTACTGAAGTGAGTCCTCGCTGGCAGTGTGAACAGTCAGCGATCAACTATTAATATATGCATCTATTTTGTTGACACGGAATATATATCTATTGTACGTTTCTTGAGAGAGAAAATCACCGATAGTTAGTCGTTTTCTCGCCGGCGGTCGGACCACCACCTTACTTCCAAACTAGCTGAGCCCGCTGTTTCACCCGTCTTATTTATGTTTATACAGCTTTTAACCTTCTTCGATAAATGGGCTAACCTAAAGAAAACTTCAAGAATTTTCTAATCAAACCAGTAGATCCCAAGATTAGCACGTTCAACCAAACAAACAAACTTTTCAGCTCTTTAGTATAAGAAGGGGATAAATATGCGATGGACACCTGTAACATAATTAGCAGTACATTCGTACCAAACGAAGAAAATTAAACTCAAACCGTCCTTTTACCAGCCGCATAAAAGCACAGAGTAAGTATAAAATTCACCCAAGGCTTCGAGAACTCGATACGAGCTGCCAATGGTCGTATAAGCCGCCGTTCGATACAGGGTGCTTTTATTTTGCAATAAAACCGTCGGGCTTATATAAATGCTGCTTTTTATTTTACAGCTTTCTTTACATGACGAATATCGTTTACAGATCAAGGGATTGTTCGATATTGTTTTGATGGATTGAAGATTTGTCAATAAACGTGTTTGATAATGTTTCTGGATGACTAAAAATGTAGTAAACATATTCCGTAAATGGCGAAATGTAGGTGTAATATTACATCTCTGCCTACCCCTTCCGGGATACAGGCGTGAGTCTATAATAAAAAAATTAAAAAATACGTAAAAATATAACGAACATCATTGTTTATATAAAAGAAGCATGTTTAAGAAGTCGAGCCATCATAAGAAAAATCAGGCCGGAAACTCATTAAATCGCCAAGTTTTGACATTATGGTACTGATACACTTGATCATTCACCTGTAATTAGCATATTTGCGAATGTTACATTACAGAAAAACAAACGAGAGTGTTTAACGAACATTCTATCGAGCGTTCTGGGGAGTATTCTAGAATAGAATAGAATATTTTAATTTGTTCCAACATGGTGTACATGATACATTGCATGCAAGATAGTTATGACACAGGTGAGTTCTAACATGTTCAGCCGCATATCGTGGCGTACAAATTGAAAGGAAGAGATGGTGCATTAACCGTAACAATATTATATAGGTGTTAGACATTATGTAGATATTTTTAAATCATCATTATTAATAAAGTATTATTACAAATCATAGTCAAAGTAGTAATCAAATACATAAGTCAGCAATATTATGTATTAATGTCATTAAAATAGAGTCCACACTGTACCATAATTTATACAACACCGTCATCTCAAACATTAGGAAAATTGTCCTTTTTCATAAATTCTGCTATACTAAAATAAAATATGCTCTTGCAGTTAGTAAACTCTTCAATTGTCTTTTAAGTGCAGGTATATTTAACGTCTTCTATGATTGGACAATTTATTAAAAATGGTTGGAGCCATGCAAAAGATGCTCTTACGCATAAGAGTTGTCTTTGCGCCGTGAACACAGAGTTTGAAATTATCACGTCTATTCCTAGGGACAGCATCAGATAAACGCGGAAATAAATGAGCGTTGGATTTAATAAACATTACTGTTTCCAGGATATATAATGAGGGCAATGTCAATATCTTGCGTTCTATAAAATAAGGTTTACAACTATCCGTTGTTCCGTTCTAGCGAGTGGAAAGTAAATTTGTTACGAGATTTTTGCTGACCGTTCGCTACAAAGATCATGGAAATGTTCGTAGCTATGTTCCTTGTTCCATTCGACTAATTCAATAGTGGCGAATGCTCGATGATCTGTTACAAGTGAATGCTCAAATGTATCGGCACCATTATAAGAGAACAATTTAATATCGTGACGTAGTAAAAAGTAGGTTATTTTCAATTGCTTTAATATTCTTTGTCAGCGTAACCTACATCTCCTCAGAAAGTGAAGAGCAAACATATATAAAAGTGTTCCCAGTCACGTGTCTAAAATCCCAGCACGTAAGTGCCATACTTGCGAATAATTCTACACATGTTCGTAGTTCATCCGATGATGATGAACTTATTGATCTGATAAATGTAGTTCTGCCGAAAGAAATAACTTTTAATGGTATTTTTTTTTGTTTTTTGTTCACTACGGTGGTAAACTCTCCTTATGAGTCGTCTCAACTCCGCCAACCCAGCCATTAAAACGGCTGGGCTTGGGACTGGCGGAGGAGGTATGTGGAGGCTCTCCCCTACAGGCGTTCGGGGCATACCCACTAAAAACCACCGTGGTGTCCCTACGGGTCCCGTGTGTTGGCGGGGTCACGCGATTCGCGATTAGCATACTTTCTCGCGACCCCGCCCGGGATTGGCCCGCCGTTGGTGTTGGCGGGCCCCGTCTCGTCATGATCTCGCAATCATCCATCAAACTTCTTGCATCCATCAAACTTCTCGCATCCATCACCTCACAAAGCTACTTGGGAGGCGGCGAGGACACGCGCCGCCTCCCGCCTTTTGGCGGACAGGGAGCAGCCCCAGCGCTCACCGTCCGCAGGCACTGAATTCAGGGTGGTCGGAGGTCGTCTCTTGTTCGACGTCCCCGACGCCCGGACCTACGGTTGGGGAGAGGGCGATATATTTCCCTCTCCCGCTCCGCCGCCTCCTTGCTCAGCATGAATGCTTCGCAGAAGGAGGTGACGGCGTTCCAAGACCTCTCACTCCGGACCATAGACAGAACTAAGGCCGGGAGCGAGAGGACAACCGTATTCAGAGCCGCGACCAGATCACGGCGCTGCAATGCCCAAGCTGGGCATTCCGCCAAAGTATGCAACGCCGTGTCTTCGACAGGGTCGCGGCTGCTGCCACAATGGTGGCATCCGGGCGTTTCCTCCCGGCCTATCCTCCACAAATACCGGCCAAAACAACCATGGCCGGTAAGGATTTGAGTCAACCGGAAGGTGAGGACGCCGTGACGTCTCTCCAACCACTCATCAACCACGGGACTTACCGCCACAATCGTGGCGTGCCCAACTTTTAATGGTTTTTTTGTTTTTTTATTTTTTTATTTTACGAGGTGGAAAATCCCTTCGGATCTCCGACTCTTGGGGGAAATAAGAGCCGGAGTATGTGGTGTTTCCACTAAAAACCACCTCGACTTCCGCCATGTACCCGTGTGTCGGAGGGTGGGGCATCACCAAAGCACTCGTCGCCACCCTCCGACGGGTATTGGCCCGCCAGATGGTCAGGCGGGCCCCGAACAAAACCCCCTTGGCGACGGATGAAGGTGTTGGACTCCGCCGCCAAAACGCCCAGCGGCCGCAGAGGATAGGGAGGACGGCAACGCAACACCGCATCTCCTCTTCCTCTGCGGCCCCACCGCGACGCATCGAATGGAGCGCCCCCATTTGGTCGCGGGAGATAGGGCGCGCGGCAACGCAATACCGACACGCCTCTCCTCCCGCGACCGCGCCCGACTGCGAGGGACAGACAGAACTGTCCCCCGCACCCGCACCGTTGGACGCATCCTGTGCAGGCCCCTCCAAGCCCACGCGGAGCGTCCCCTCCTGGATCCCTCTTAGCTTCACCGCGGGTGACCAATCCACGGTTACTGAGCCCCCCCACCACGACAAGGTGGAGATCCCACGGGGGGGAACTTTTAATGGTATTGGTTATCCCTACTTTACCACCTTTATGCCTACTAATTTTTATCTAACGGGTCTAGGTACCTATGTATATCGTATAATTTATTGAAAGTATGTGTTCAAATCGTGGAACATTGAAAATATTTTACCACCTGTTCTCCTTCCTACCAAATATACACAAAAATTTCAATATTTCACAAAAAAGGCGAAAATTATTAAATATCGTATTTTTTATAAAACCACATTCAATACCTTTAGAAAGAACATATTATTCGATTAGTCGTTAGCGTAAATAAGGATTACCCAAAAGGCATTATATAAATATTTACGCAATTTTAGTAATTTATTATACCCAAAATCTCAAGTATATTAGTTTCGAGTAGGTATCCCACGAGATTTTGCCAAATCAAATTTTCTACCTAGCAACGCCTTCTGACCTTTACTACCCACAAAAATCTTCTATTACAGCAAACATTTAAGGATACTGAATCCATGTATCAAATGTCTTAGAAAGTCAAAACGGATAGGACCTTTATACGCGTATTATCCGTGTAGTAACTAATCAAGAATATAATGTGCCACTAAGTTTTTTCATTCCGACGGTGTCGTAAGAGGTGACTAAGGGTTAGCGCAAACGGGCCACCAACCACAGCCACTGGCGGCCAGCGACAGTCACTTAACACACCTTTTCATATATTTTATTATTTTAAGGAAAAGACACAAAGCAAATTGTATATTTCTGAAATGATGGCAGCCCAAACCGTCAGCCATCCTATTGACTCACAATAATATTGTGACCCGAGAGGCCTGCGGTCAGCAGAGGATTGTAAAAGGCTGTATGATTATACAGTTGGAGGAAAGATTGATTCGTAAAGAGTTTTCCAGTCAAACATAACTGGCTCTGGAAACAATTCAACATTGGAACCTTTAAGAGGCGTGCATATTATTTTTTAAAACGTTGGCACTTATGTACCTTCCGGCATTGTAGGTGTCTATGGGCGCCGGATTTCACTTACCAGCAGGTGACCTGATTGCTCGTTAGTCTCCCAAGCAGTAAAAAAAATATACGTGCGCCTAACGTGGGATAATAATAATAATATTCTACCACATTTACACAACACCATCTAGTCCCAAACTAAGCAGAGCTTGTACCTACTATGGGTACTAGATAATGGATAAACATACATAAATACTTTTATTTGTAAATAAAAGTATTTATGTATGTTTATCATACATATTATACATCTCTCTGGATCTCTCGTATGTGCTTACTGATTGCGCAGACGTACACAGACATAGTCTCCGTGATAAGGGGTATAATGTTCCTCTGGTTAAAAGAAGAATAATCTGATCAGGAAAGCTGATCGAAAATTGTGTTCTGCCCTATGCATAGATGAGAACTCGTGTTACAATATTGGGATTCAGGAGCCAGTGTTGGTGTCTTCGTTATTGTTCGATAAATGACATTAATTTAGTTGTGCGATGAGCGTGATTATTTTTTCTACGTCTGGGTGTAATTATCTTTTGTACGTATGTATTTAAAACATTAAATTCTGTAGGTTTATCTGTTAATTATTAATAGTAGTTAATAGTAATGCAGGCACTACCTACTTGAGGATCAAATGGCCAAGATAATAAATGTTGAATCTAAATCCCTGCTGCTCCAATGTAAGGGAAATCGTTACGTAACATATTGAAAGAAATTGATATACGTCTCTAAGTATCCGTGTTCGCTTTTAATAAGAGAGTTAGAGCTGAGAGTGCTTTGGAAACGACTCGGAGCGTCAACAAATTCAATGTAGCATTCAATCGAAAAATTAAAGTGAGATATTGGTCTTGCTGATTTGGTAGACTTATTAATTAACCTTAAAAAAATTAGTACATAGTACACTGTGTCCACACCACAATGCATGGTTTGGTAAGTAAGAACGCCGAATTAATATTTTTACTGATCCATCTAATATACACAAAAATGTGGTATGCCACCTGCGGTATTTCCGTACCAATGCGACCCTCAAACTTTCAGTCAGACACTTTTTAAAAGGCTGGCAACGCACTTGCGACTCCTTTGGTGCTCAGGTGAACCGTTTGCTCGTTTTCCTCCTATATCATTAAAAAATATATAACGAATACTTTTAAACTTTCACGATATGTACACATACTTATAAATGTTTATGTAAAGGGTTTATATCCCGTAATTGTTTGAACATACGCTAACGCGAACATAAAGCTTTTATGTTTGTTTCAGAATGGGTTATAATAGCCGTGGTCACGAGATATCTGACGCCTAATTCTCGTATTTTTATATGACATTGAAATTATATTTTGAATGGACTCAGAAGCTGTATTCTGATCACCTAATGTCATAATCAAATATTTTGAAATAAACAGTTCGTCGCTGACACATATTTTGACACTTGTTTCAATTTACAATCTCGTTACATCTTCATTCAGATATAAGATAATTTAGAAGAATACGCTTTTTGTGACGTAAGTATGACACTGACATTATATCAAAACTGTATTAGTTTAGGAGAATTGAATCCTGATGCGCCTACTGAAGTGCAGTTTTGCCATCTTTTGACCTCGGTCATCCACAAATACACGGCTTGTGATTTTTTTGTGGGTTCCAAGATAGTTTAACACGACTTCATTAATGTCAAAACTCGGTGTCACTGGTACTAAGTACATAGGTGATCAAGTATAGCAAACTATTGTGAAACTGCACCATTTAAAAAAAAGAGATTGAATCCATTTTTTTTTCATTTCCTCTATAATTCTAAAGAATATACTTCGCAATGATTATTAAAAAGAAAATAATTAAAAAGATAAAAAATATGTTGATTATATTTTTCTATCTGTACCTACACGTGATCTAGACCGAGTTCAGGAGCAGCGCTTGCTCGTTAAGATTTTGTTATGAAGATTGACAGGATATCGTTTATTTGCTTGCCATTCTTGTGTTGTGGTTTAGGTATAAACTTATGGATAGATGAAAAGCATTTCATAATAATAGGGCACTGTCAGATTAGATGCTTACTTACTTTACTACTCACATACCTACAATAGTTAGTGTCCCACAGCGCACGAATAGTCAAGTTTTTTTTTTGATGTCGGGTTGGAAAATCCTCATGGAGTCCCTCCTCCCTGGGGGAAGGACGAAGGGGACTGTCAGACTCTTACTGACTAAAAACCAACCCGTGTACTTCATGTACCCGTGTGTCGGAGGGCCCCCCGACGGGTATTGGCCCGCCAGATGGTCAGGCGGGCCCCGAACAAAACCCCCTTGGCGACGGCGACTGATGAAGGTTTTGGGCTCCGCCGCCATAACACCCAGCAGTTGCAAAGGATAGGGAGGACGGCAACCTGACAACACCGCATCACCACTTCCTCTGCGGCCCCACCGCGACGCAACAATGGTGCGCGCCCATTCGGTCGCTGGAGATAGGGCGCGCGGCAATGCAACACCGACACGCCTCTCCTCCCGCGACCGCGCCCGACTGCGAGGGACAGACAGAACTGTCCCTCGCACCCGCATCTTTGGACGCATCCTGCGCAGATCTCCAGACACCCGGGATCTCTCTTAGCTTCACCGCGGGTGTCCAAGCCACGGTTACTGAGCCCCCCACCACGACAAGGTGGAGATCCCACGGGGAGACTAATAGTTAAGCCTGAAACCGTTCTGTTTTCTCTCTCTTCATAAAAAGGTTGTCTGGAAAAATCGCTTATGGCACGAAAACTAAGAAAAGATAATGAATTCTACGTTTGTTTTTGTGACTTTTTATCGTGCACTTGTATCTACTGTTCGAAGAGCGTACGTAGCGCGCATCGAATCGGCACTAGCAGTACGCAACCCCGGCGTTTATGTTTGACAGTATAGTAGATACCGTCATACATGGTAGTAGAGTCTTGCTGATTTCAGCAAGAATGGGCCGGCTCAACCGGGAAAGTACTACCCTCGCACAGAAAATCGACGTAAAGTAACAGTACCTAAACTGTTGCGTTTCATTCAGTGAGTGAGAGTGCCGGAGGCCCTCTCCCCTATTCCTTCTCCCTCATCCTACTCCTCATCCTATCACTTTTCCCAACCCCAAGGGGCGGCAACGCACTTATGACTCCTGTGGTGTTGCTCGGGTCCATGGGCGGCGGTAATTGCTTACCATCAGGCGATCCGTCTGCTCATTTGCCGCCTATTACTATAAAAAAAAAATAGTGCAATACAGTTCGACGCTATAAGCGCGGCGTCTGGTTAGCGCCTTGACGCGCGCTAAGAACGCCTTCTGTTTGACGAAGCCGACGACGATCTGCATATACCAAATTAGCAATGCAATATGCAAGTAGCAAACATGCAATAATAAACTTCTTACTGACGATTAATTTTAACAGCACGTTGCAAGCACATTGACCGTTCGTGATTCACATTTTCATTTTTCATACTTAACAGTGTCGTCATAAAAATCTTGTCGTTATTTCCACGTCATGTGACATGTTTCATACAATTAACTCGCGAACATAACACAGTATAATAAAAAGAGTTCTAACTTTTTATTTTATTGTAGGTGTTGTATTTGCAAATTAATTTAAACACGGTAGATGAATTTTTATTCTCACAATGACTGAATGAAGGGTAATGGCAAAATATGTAGACATCGAAACTACAATCAGATATATAAATATTTTTCTTTAAAATAGACAATGTTCGAACTAAGAAAAAGAACACCCAGAGTCAAAACAACAATCACACAAAGTTTTGTGCCTTTTAGGGATCGAACCCAATTCCCAAATTGCCAAGCAGGTTAAATTAAACCACTCCACCGTCCATGCAGTCAATATATTTTTTTATACACTGCGATGAAAAGTGTAAATTCTGCAACATACCTACCAACATTTTCAGATAACGTAGTGCTACTAAAAATTACTTTGAAAAAAGAAGGAGTCGCACCTTAGTCGATCACAAACTTTACGATGGAAAGTTACAGGGATTAACTAACAACGACGATAATGGAGCAGAGAAAAACCAAAACAATTATATATCCAACATTTTCTCTAGAATGCCGTAACAGGCTGCATAAATAGCAGAATAAAAAAAATAGAACAGTTTCTTTGTAAACATTTAGGTGATATATAATAAAGGTTCAAATTCAAATTATTTATTTTGTGAACACAGGTCATTACAGGTGTTTTCGATATACATATTTCGATTGTACAATCCATGTTCCGCCGATAGGCATACAAAATCAGGTCAAATATATAATTAACTGAAAAAGTAATAAAAAAAAATCTCATTAAAATAGGGAAAATGTCACAACAGAATAAAATAAAAATACAGAATGTCAATCGATTTCATAACATAAAATAAATTAAGTAATAATAACAATTTGAACATAATAAAAAATATAAAAATTGGTCATCCAGATACTCCTTAACTGAATAATATACTTTGTCATTGAGTAGCTTAAATAGTTTGTTTTTGTATACATTAATATTCTTACTATTTTTAATAAGACAAGTTAGTTTATTATAATACAGCTTTGGTGCCATAGCATAGATACTTTTGTACGCGAAAGTAGTTCTGGTGAATAATGTTTTTAAGTTATCTGAGCGACGTTGACTTTCTACATGACTACACAAGTGAATATTGGTTCTTACGAATATCAAAACATCATAGACATACAAGGTCTTAAATATATATAAATTAATCCTTGTACATTTTGCCATTTAGGCATGCAAATATTGTTACAGTACTGTGACAAAATCAAAAAGCACCATTATATTGCTAACTTCACATAAGCAATGGTTATTAAAATCTATTTCGTACAACAATATCAAATAGAACTATCGTTCAGGAAGTCCGCTATTGAGAAGTAACATTTATCAATTAAAAGATATGAAAGATGTTTTTTAAACGTATTAAACGATTGTTCCTTAATACTATTGGGTACCTTATTATATACAGTGGGGGCCATGACAATAACACTTTTCCTCAACAATGTAGTTTTATATGCTCCAGTTGACAATAAGTTTTGGTATTGAGTTGTCATGCTGGTAGTCCTTTTTCGAATATCATGTAAAGATGGAAATAAGTGTTAATTTTTTTAACAAGTAGTGATATCTCTAATATATATAAACAAGGAAGCCTCGATAATTTATGAAGTTTAAACATAGGCACACAGCTGTCAGTTGTTTTCATGTTAAACATCGCTCTTAAGCAGCGTTATTGAGATTTAAAAATACTTTCCTTTTCACTACAATTGCCCCAAAAAATTATGCCAAATCTTAAAACTGACACAACCAAACCATTATAATTATTAACTTATTAGTTATTAAGTTATTTACAAATCAAGACCGCAAAGTATTTTGTACCTGAATGGTTTAAGTGCCTTTCACTTTGCCAAACGCTGTGTGCCTGCAAACGAAAGTGTATGTAGGTACGTAAAACAGAAGAACCAGAGCTCAATGGCTAATGCCAGATCTGGATGGTCCACAACCAACTATCAAGGTAACCACAACGTGAGCATGTTAGTGGAATAGGAGATATCTGTACAAGACAACCTATCGGCCCACTTTTTTCTATGGTAAGCGATTATAGCCGCCCATGGACACAAGTAACACCAGAGGAATCACTAGTGCATTGCCGCCCTTTGAACTAAGAAAAGGAATAGGAGGCATGGGATGAGAGAGAAGGAATAGGGGATGGGGCTTCCGGTACTTTCACCCACCTAACGAAATGCAACAGTATAGTCTCACGCCTGTATCCCCGATGGGGTAGGCAGAAGTGTAAATATTACACCCTCATTTCGCCATGAATTTTAGGTTCCACGTTATAGGGGGCGAGCCTATTGCCGTTACCGGGCACATCACCAGACTCCGGGCTGCTACTGAGTATTCGGAAAACCCCAGTAACACTTTTGCCCGACCCGGGAATCGAACCCAGGACTTCCGATCAGCAGTTGCATACGCTATCCCCTGGACCACGGAGGCAACAGTTGTGAATATCAGTAAAATAACAGTATAGGTACTGTTATTTTACTGATATTCACAACATCTCCAGCAATCAACCACTATCTAGCTAATCAAGTGTCACAAATGAGCCACAAGACCAACAAAGCAGTAAAATCAACATATCACCTAATTCACGCAATAATTCGTACTCATACAGTCATAATTGAGCAAAACCATTTGCCATTTAATATTTTCGCCCGCAGCAGTTGCCGTAGCAATAGCTTGTATAGCGCTATGATTAATAGATAATGTTTGCTGTGAAACAGTCAGTGCAAAAAACAGTATATTTGGTAAGTTTACACAGATCTCAATACGAATGACAGTAGACAATGGTAGATGCGAACTGTTTTCTATAGGAGATGTTTTATTGAATTGAGCTAGTGTCTCACTGTAAGCGATTTTTATAACGATTTTATGGCTGCGGTGAACTTATAATCATCGTCCTAGCGTCATACCGGTTACATCCAAGACTAACCCGCCTTGAAGCCCGGAGTTCGCTTACTAGTCTAACCAGTTATGACGGAATATCAGCTTTTCCACAGGTGCGGTAACTTAATTTTGTCAAAATGCAGATGGCTGTCATAGCGCTGTAGATACATCATTTGGTTACTTGCCTTACTGAACTTAAATGCTCTTGAATGGATAGCCCAGTGGGGTACGAAACGGACTGCCGAGACGATGGTCTCGGGTTCGATCCCCAGGTACCTCGGGCGTACAACTCTGACTTTTCGAAGTTATGTGTGTATTAAAAATGTTAATTATCACTTGCTTAATAATGTGCCCGGTAGGTAGCAATAGGCTCGCCCCCTATTACATTGGGACCGAAACATGACTGGCGAAGTGTGGGTGTGTAATACACCTTTACCTACTCCTTCGGGGATAAAAGGCGTGAAGTTATGTTATGTTATGAATGGATTATACATTATAATGTGTAGATAAAATAAAATAAATAACGATCAATTTAAAGAAAGCACTCTTTCCTAGCCCAATATCTGCTCCTCGTTTGGTAACGCCAATTTTCAAATGTTACCGAAGTGTTCCTTCATTCTCACTGTTTCATCACGGCGAGAAGTAGCTTGGAAGATGACGTGACATTGCCAAGAATAATTGCAAAATAATACTTGCTTACGTCACTATAAAAAAGGCAACATAATTCAATTCAATATCTTATCGTCAAGCTTTCTATTATAAATCTAATTAATATCAAATCATAAGTGACAATGCCAATCAAATTAACTGTTCTGGAATGTCTTTGTGTACAATACATAGTCTGTTAACGCAATTTCAAGTTCATAACAATTTAATTACATTACGATGTCGAACTGGCAAATCAGCTAACTACGTGACGCGTGAAACTAGATAACTTCTATAATCATGTTCAAATTCATGCGACGTGACAAGAAATGACGTGTAATGCATACCAGCATGTAGGATAAGATATGTCATGTCTAACGGTACTTATGATGGCAGCGATAGCCTAGTGGAGATACTAACAGACTGCCATGCAAAGGGTATCGGGTTCGAATCCACGGCTTTTCGGAGTTATGTGCGTATTAAATGGTTAATTATCGCTTGTCCCGTGCCTCGCAGAGCACGTTAAGCCGTCGGTCGCGCCTCAACATGAACGCAGACCTATACCAAAAGCCACAATACAAAAAATCGGCACTTATTAAAATACCCTAGTTTCGTAATATCGAAAATCCATTAACCTGGTTTTTAGTTCAACGTTTTTACTTCTTTATATAAATAGCTTTTGTTTTTTGCAGAAATATGAATATTGCCAAACTTATTGTTGTACCTAAATAGGTTAAGTTAAATAGCTTCAAAAAACTATAACATAGGCTGATTGTCAATAATTCTGTCTTCATCTGTTTTTATAGTTTGTAATAATGGTAATAGGTAGTAAAGGCAGAAGTTTTATAATCATGTCTCGAACTTACTTTTACTTGTATGTATGGCTGTCTTGGTAGGGAGTCATTATTATGCACAATGTAAAACAAGACGAATGGAAGTATAATAGTCTAGCTTACTTGGTGTAGTATAATATCTAGTACGAGAATGTAGTACAGCTAACATACAAAGTACCTAAGCAAGTAAATACTTTTGAACTTTCGCGAAACATTCCGAGCTGTTTTTGATAAAACTTAAAAAAAGAACTAAAAATATTGAAATTATGTTTATTATAGTCCACTCTGAAATGCCATGATCAATAAGTTAGTACATTCGTTATCCCCAGGCAACAAAACCGAAATATCGAATACAAGAACTCTCGTACATACATACCTCCAAAGACAATCTAAATTTACTCGCCTTCATTCGAATAACAATAGCATTTCCCACTGATGTTAATGTTACAAGTAACCTAATTATTCTGTTTACGGTACTCAATGTAATCGTATCTATTATTCCTCCTACGCCATGTAAAGCCTACACGTGTTACGGAACAGCTACGGATCTCGTAGCTGTCTTGTTATTGTTGTATAGTTTCGTAGTTGTGATGGATGAGTACTTGACATTAAAATTGGTGTCAATTGAAAACCAAAAATCATTTTTCACCAAGTACCTACATTTAAGGGAATGTGGCAAAAAAAGGCGAAGGAAAATACTTTTTTACCACTAGCGGTCGGTTCCAATACATGAACTTTTCATGGAGTCGAAGCTTTGAGATACATATTTGACATATTTTGTATGGAGTTTATGTCAAATATACATCTCTAATCTCCAAATCCATGGATAGACCAGAAATTTAATTCAGCTGTAAGTCATTAAGATGTCACTATCCATTTCTTTCCTTTCTTTTTATTTGTTTGACGAAATTTCTTTTCGGTTTTCTTTTGATCTGGCCGACCAAAAAGGACCAATATCTCTAGAAATTATTTTTATGGCAAAAAATGTTTTCCGGGTGCTGATAGTCCATAGATAATGGACTATCAGCACCCGGAAAACATTGTTTTACGGTTACTGGTTGAACGCGCTAATCTCAGGAAATACTGGTCCGATTTGAAAAATTATTTCAGTGTTAGATAGCCCATTTATCAAGAAAGGCTATCGGCTATATAACATCGCGCTTTAAGCGACGGGAGCGGAGCAGTAGCCTTAAATAACGCGGATGTAACCGCGGGCATCCTCTAGTTTAAAGTGTCTCTTTTACGGTTACTGAGTACCTATGCTGCAAGTTTAATCAAAAGCAGAAAAGCCATTTTGTAATCTTCACCGTGGGAGAGCCAGGCTTCGGCACGAATGGGTCAGGCTCGACCGGAGTGATACCACGGCCTCACAGAATACCGGCGTGAAACAACGCTTGCGTTGTGTTTCGCCGAGTGAGTGAGGATACCGGAGGCCCAATCCCCCAACCCCCCCCTCCCCTATGATGGTGCAGTTGAAAAACTATTTGCTACCCCAGGAGGGTACCAACTGCGCTAGCGTTGGAGAATCCCTCTCTGGACGTCCGCGTTCAGGACACAACGCATCTAAGCGTGGACGCCCAGGCCGCCCCTCGTACTCTGGGGGCGGCAAAACTGCGCTCGAAAAGTCCCTAAAAAGGAGCAAAAATATCCTGGCACCCCCTGCCACACTGGCCGTGGACTTCTGCAATATCAGGGGATTACACACCAACCTTAATGCTGTCCACCACCACCTCGAGACAACAAAGCCGGCCTTGCTCTTCTTGACTGAGACGCAGATATCGCCTCCAGCAGACACTTCCTACCTTACTTACCCTGGGTATGGACTTGAAGACTCCTTTCTGTCCAAGGCCGGAGTGTGCGTGTATGTTAGAGACGATATTAGTTCTCGTCGACTTAGGAATCTTGAAGGTAGGGACCTTTCCACCTTATGGCTACGTATAGATAGCGACGACCACCCCCGCGTCTATGCTTGCCTTTACAGGTCCCACAGCGGTGATACCGAAACTGACCGACTCATTGAGCACATCCAAATGGCTTCAGACTTTGTGCAGCAGCAGATCCCGTCAGCAGAGATCATCTTGCTTGGCGATTTTAACGCCCATCACGCCGACTGGCTCAGTTCCAGTAAAACTGATCATGCGGGGAGATCTGTTCACGACTTCGCACTGGCTTATGGCCTGACACAACTGGTTACCACGCCCACGCGAATCCCAGACGTTGAAAGCCAGAATCCTTCACTGCTGGACCTTCTGCTGACTTCTCATCCGGACGGCTACAAGGTATCCGTAGGCGCCCCACTTGGCTCCTCAGACCACTGCCTTGTACGGAGTGTGGTGCCTCTCACGTGCTCGCTGCGATCGCGGTATACACGCAGTCGCCGTGTGTGGCACTACAAGTCAGCAGATTGGGATGGGATGCGGAACTTCTTTGCGTCCTATCCTTGGGGACAAATATGCTTCTTGCCGGATGATCCCAACGCCGCTGCTGATTCTGTTGCTGATGTGGTGCTACAGGGCATGGAACTTTTCATTCCATCCTCTGTGGTCCCCATTGGTGGCAAATTTCGGCCTTGGTTTGGTTCATCTTCCAAAAAGGCTTCTCGCAGGAAGCAGGAAGCTTACCAAGCCTGGGCTGATGCGGTGGCGGCAGGGGATGAAAATACCAGCGCATTAAAAAAGGAGTATAACTTTGCCTCCAGGTCCTTCAAAAGAGACATTGCTAGTGCGAAGACGAAGCACATCGGTAGAATTGGCGAGAGGCTTGAGCGCCTTCCTTCGGGAACTCGTGCATTCTGGTCTCTTGCCAAAGCTATCGAAGGGAACTTCTGTAAGCCATCCTTTCCACCGCTACACATGGGAAATGACTCCTTGGCCCACGACGCAAAGCAGAAAGCCGATCTTCTGGGCAAACTCTTTGCGTCCAACTCGACCTTGGATGACGGGGGTCAGGAACCGCCTACTATACCGCTGTTGAAGGGCTGTATGCCGGATATTCGGTTCCACCAGCGCGCAGTCCGTATGGCACTTCTGTCCCTCGATATCCATAAGTCGAGTGGGCCTGATGGAATTCCCCCTATTGTGTTGAAGATCTGCGCTCCAGAGTTGGCACCAGTTTTGACACGCCTTTTTCGTCTCTCCTACTCATTTGGCGTAGTCCCAACATCGTGGAAGACAGCATTGGTCCACCCGATCCCTAAAAAAGGCGATCGCTCTAACCCGTCCAACTACAGACCCATAGCCATAACCTCCCTCTTCTCGAAGATAATGGAGTTCATTATTAACTGCCAGCTCCTTCGGTTTCTAGAGGATAATCAGCTGCTTAGTGACCAGCAATACGGCTTTCGTAAGGGTCGGTCGGCTGGTGATCTTCTAGTATACCTGACACATCGTTGGGCACAGGCGATCGAGACAAAGGGGGAGGCTTTGGCGGTCAGTTTGGACATAGCGAAGGCCTTCGATCGGGTCTGGCACAAAGCGCTTCTTTCGAAGCTCCCTTCCTATGGGCTGCCTGAGAAATTATGCGAATGGGTCACCAGCTTTCTTACAGACAGAAGCATAAAGGTCGTAGTTGACGGTGAATGCTCTGACGCCTTGTCTGTAAATGCTGGTGTTCCTCAAGGCTGCGTGCTATCGCCTACCCTGTTCCTCCTGCATATCAATGATATGTTGCTAGATAGCGGCATTCATTGTTATGCAGATGACAGCACAGGTGATGCTTTATATACCGGCCACGCCAACATTTCTCGGGAAAAAGTCATCGAGAGCCGACATAAACTTGTGTCTGAAATTGAGACCTCCTTGGAGATGGTCTCAGATTGGGGAAGACTTAATTTGGTCCAATTTAACCCCACAAAGACACAAGTCTGCGTTTTCACCGCAAAAAACTGCCGATGGTCGTATGTCCTCGTTTTGAGAGCACCCCCTTGACTGCCTCCTCCAGTATTGGAATACTTGGTGTCGACATATCGAGCGAAGTCCAGTTCCGCGGTCACTTAGAGGGTAAGGCTAAGTTAGCCTCGAAGAAGCTTGGCGTGCTAAATAGATCGAGACGGTATTTCACTCCGGCCCACCGCTTGCTCCTTTATAAGGCGCAGGTCCGGCCGCATATGGAATACTGTTCTCATCTTTGGGCAGGGGCACCCCAGTACCAGCTTCTCCCTCTAGACCGCATCCAACGGAGAGCCGCTCGAATTGTCGACTGCCAAGATATTTGCAATCGGTTAGACCCCTTGGCGCTGCGTAGAGATGTAGCCTCGCTATGCATCTTTTATCGATTCTACTATGGGGAGTGCTCCGAGGAATTGTTCGGATTAATCCCTGCCGCCTCTTTCCGCCATCGTTCTACGCGACAGCATTTCCATCCCCATCATTTAGATGGTTGGCAATCCACAACGGTGCGTTTCTCTAGAAACTTTCTGCCTCGCACCTCTAAACTGTGGAATGATCTGTCACCTGCGGTTTTTCCGAACCAATACGACCTTCAAACCTTCAAAAAAAGAGCGTATTCCTTTTTAAAAGGTCGGCAACGCACTTGTGACTCCTCTGGTGTTGCGGGTGTCCATGGGCGGCGGTAATCGCTTGACATCAGGCGATCCGTCTGCTCGTTTGCCCCCTATTCCATAAAAAAAAAAAAAAACAGGAATATGCGTATTGTATTCGTTGTTTAATTTTGCTGTATCTCACCCAGCAAAACAGTACTTGAATGCACAGATAGCATTGCTAACAAAGCTCAATACATTCAGTGTTGGAAGTGATTCTACAACTAAAAGATAAACAAAGGCCCTCCTGAAATATTGAACGGACTCATCGAATTATAGCCTCATCATCATTATACAGCCTTAGCAGTCCACAGGTAGACGTAGGACTGTTCTAATTTGAGACACAAAAGCATTGTGATTCAATAGGAGAGGTTGGGAGACTATTCCG
>OX123203.2:10108712-10446821 GCA_944739405.2 Euclidia mi
CTCTGCGCCCGATAGTTAGTCAGATAGGCGCACCAACTTACAGACAGGCTCAACACATGGCAAAGATTCTCTCACCGCTCAGAGGCAATACGAGAGCACATGTGAAAGATTCCTACCATTTTGTCAGTGAAATCAAACACCTACATCTCTCTGACAAGGAAACTATGGTTAGTTTTGATATACAGTCATTATTCACATGCATACCAGTACATGACTGTGTAGAAATTACTAGAAGGAAGCTGACAGAAAACAACATGCCTGAGGAATATGCAGAAATACTCAAACACTGCTTGACAACGGGCTATCTGTTATGGGACAAGAAATACTACATACAAGTAGATGGTGTAGCATTGGGCTCTCCAGTATCGCCTGTTGTCGCTGACATCTTCATGGAGGACTTCGAGGCGCGAGCCCTGCAGACTGCCACCATCACACCGAGGTTCTACAAGCGGTATGTAGATGACACTTTCACAATTTTACCAACAGATAGTGTTAATGCTTTCCTAAACCATCTTAATTCTATTAATAACCAAATACAATTCACAATGGAATTAGAGGCAAACAATTCTTTAGCTTTCTTAGATGTACTTGTCATCAGGAATAAAAACAACTCCTTAAGCCATACTGTGTATAGGAAAAAGACCCATACAAATAGGTACTTAAACGGTGAATCTCACCACCATCCTAAACAGTTAGCTACTGTAGGAATGTCTCTGTTTCAGAGAGCCCGCGGGATCTGTGACAAGAAACACCTGGACGCTGAGCTTCAACATGTCAGGCAAGTTCTGCAAGACAACAAGCTCCGACCGCCGCGCCACTGTCACAGATCCCAGAAGAAAGAAAAACCAGCCACAGTAGAAAGACAACCTGCTGTCCTCCCATACATCAAGGGCGAGACCGACAAAATTGGCTACATCTTGAAGCGAGCTTCTATCAAAACTTACTACAAGCCGCCAACGAAGATCAGTCAATTATTACCATCTGTCAAGTGTCAGTTACCCTTGCAAGAGGCCGGTGTCTACAAAATTGACTGTGAATGTGGGCTCTCATACATTGGACAAACCAAGAGAAGCATAGGCATTCGACTCAAAGAACATATAGCTGACATAAAACATAAACGCTCAACAAAGTCTGCTGTGTGTGAACATGTGGAACAGCGACCCAACCACTACCTGCGATTTGATGAACCACAGATACTCGCAAAAGAACACCGTTTTCTTCCAAGGATGATACGAGAGGCTATTGAAATTAAAAAACACCCTAATTTCAATAGGGAAGATGGTTGGAATGTTCCTCCAGCTTGGGACCCTGTCATAAGGCTAATGAAACCCAAGAAGGACAAAGTCACCAGAAGACCTAAGGACACTGTGAGCTCATTCTGCGTAAATAGTAACACCAGTAGATGAAAAATGTTCGGGTACTTTGATATAACTTATACATTCAGGAAAAAGACAAATATCACCTCAGTCTGCCGTGAACATGAATTCTGTAAAGAATTCGAAACGTCGGCTAGTAATAAATTAAAAATATAGTTTCTAGATCATTAGTTTCAAATGTAATAACTTAGTGAAACCAATACATCGCGATAAAATCCGTAAACTGTAGTTTAATTTCAATGTGTAACATTCGCGTAAACCCAAGAAGATACTATAAAAATAATTATATCAGAAATGACTTGATTTAATATTTAGGTGAAATCGGCCTTACAAAAACAAATCGACAACCAAATTATCTTTATTTAATACGAGTAAAACCCAAAATAAACTTCCAATTAGATAATGTATTCGTGGCTCAGACCTGATGGATCTTTTTGAAGCTGTGTGAATAGTCGCAGCAGGTGCAGATACTCGTGTAGGCTGGCTGACCCCACTGTGGTTTTAGCGGGTAGGCCCCAAACACTTATAGTGGAAATCCACATACGTATTTGCCCTCAGCCTGCTTCAAGAGGTGGAGGATAAGCTAGGAGATGCACACTGGAGTGGAATTTCGAACATTATGACAGCAAGCCATAAAGAACTTCATTACAAGCATGGGTTTGACGGAAGAGCACTTTAATAGATACCTACTTAAGATACAATAAAAATTATACCTCGACTGTTATATAGCAGCTGCGTAAGTATGACTCGACTGATAATATAAGTGAAAATGGCGTGTTGGTAGAAGGAATCCGGAAAATATAATAATGGTTAAGTGGACGCTAACTGCTAAGCCGCCAGACATGGTTTTGATGCCCAGCACAATTCATTTTCGTGAGAGAAGCACAATTATTCGCACTAAGTATATTTGGGTGTAGTTTAATGAGATATCTTGTTAACATAGTACTGACTCCAACTCGTTTGGGACCAGTTTAGCATGTAAGTTACCGTAGAAAATAATTATTATCTGTCTAATGTATATCACTTTAACGGACTCTGTTCACTATAAAACGCACAATAATCCTCACCGCCTCGCTCCATCAGGTCTGAATTGTGCTTAAAAAAGACGCAAGTAATAAGATAGGCGGTTAATTTTGTGCTTGATTGGGACCAGTCGGTTCGTTCATTTTGCGCTAAAATAACTTGCCGAGATTCACTTATTACCTCGGCTATTTTTTGCTTGTCCCGTAATAATAGATAAATGCGAGTTAATTAATAAGTCAGGGCACTTATTTAGAAATCCTAGCTCGGTGAAAATAACTGTGTTGCAGTGGGAGAGCTATTTACATGACTGGTTTCTTTTATTATTTACTTTGGGTCATAAGGTATCTAGTCAGATAATCTTAGGTGGTCTTAGGATGAGTAATAGTGTTATTGGGTTTTCTGTTAAGAATTATCCAATCGATGCTCGCATGCGTGTTCCATGCCTCTGAAGTTTCGTCAAACTGTTGCGCCCGTCTTGATGGACATTCTGTCTCAGGAGGAGCAGTGTGAGGAAATAGAGTACCTATGCACATGAATTAGCTAATGAACTATATCAAACATTGTTTGTTACTCCCCGTTGAGACTAGCCAATGCTGTGGCCAGGAGGACATTATACTTCGATTAGTCAACTTCATTAGCAGGGACGTGCGTATGATAGTACCTATTATTTTGTGTTTTTTTCTGTCTTAAGGATATTTATAATCTTTCAAAATAACAACGGCAAATATTAGGTGAATTATCGCAGCACTGTCGATTGCAAGGCCAACGATATCACTGCAGCATTGATAACTTAATTTCTTCAATGATATCTTTGCTACAACCATGACACTGCAGACAGCAAAGCATATATTTGTGAAACATGGTAACCTCTGTAACACCGCAACGTAGCACGAGAATGTTGGACTGTGATTTTGATTTATGATTTTTGATGCGATTTTTGTGATTTTTTGTATGAAAAAGATTATAGTAAACTACAGTTCTAGTATGAGGTTCATCACGGTTATATACTGATGGCAATCAGATTAAGAAAATGCCTTGTCGCTAGGCAATCCGTTTCACCATATCACTTGATGGTTAGACTAACCATGGTTTTTTTTTCCACAGCCCCATCCTCAGCGTTGCGATGTTCACCTACGAGATCTTCGACGACGGCACCGAGGTACCCGTGTGCCTCACGCAAGCCGACACCTTCTGGTCAGCGCTCTTCTTCATTCTCACCATCGCGATCTTCTTCATCGTCCCGCTCGCAGTACTTCTCGTCCTCTACAGCGTCATCGCCAAGAACCTCATGGAAAACCCTGTCATCATTGCACAGAATACCAAGAACACAAGTAACACGGGAAATGTAGTACGATACAGAAAGCAAGTCATCCTCATGCTTGGGACCGTAGTTCTTTCATTCTTCATCTGCCTCCTGCCCTTCAAAGCACTAACTCTTTGGATCATCGTATTCCCACCAGAGACAATAATGTCTTTAGGTATAGATGGTTACTATATACTTTTATATTTTTGTAGGGTTATGCTATATTTAAATTCGGTGATCAATCCAATTTTATACAATTTGATGTCGTCAAAATTTAGAGAAGGATTTGTGAAATTATTAAAAATAAATAAATTGATGAGGTGCAGTAGAAACTTGAGGGAGACAATGCAAAGAAGGGACACATTTGATACGACTACGTCTACAGGATTTTCTAGCAGTCAAAATACATCTGATTCCTTTTGGAGAAGATACAGTAATAGGACATCGTCCCAAAAATATTTTGTGAAAAGGGAAAGTAACAAAGTCAAAGAAGAAAATGTGCAACAGATGAAAGTAGGTGAAATAATAAATGTTGAGAACACAAGACGCAACAGTATGAAGTTTATCTCAGCACTTAACGAAATAAACAACGATACTTACGCTGACGTACATAACAACCATGGTACCAACGAACTAGCCATAGAAACTGCCAATGAGAACAATAAACAAATACAAATATTAAACCTAGATGTAAAAACTAATAATGTTTATTCAATAACTTTAGATGTAAGTGACTCGGCTGAAGGTAGGAACAAGTTTGTTTGTATACCATCACTTGATAGAGAGAAAAATATATTTATATACGATTACAACAGTAAGGAGAGTTTCGTATGAAAACAATTTTTTATTTGATGTAGTGTTTGGCTAAGAGCCAGATAAATCAGTGCATTTACCTAAGATAATCAAATAGATTTACGGTTCATACATCATAAGAAATGTAATAATGTTCTAAGAAGCGAAGTTTTGTTTATTTTATTTATTTACAAGCCAGCTACTTACAGGATTGAGTTCGAATTTCTTTATAATATTGATAAAATACATAGCCCCAGTTTTACGAAGACATAAATTGTCTGTAGACATGCCGTAGGCTACAAATTCACAGCGATTGACATAAACCCGCCCACAAATTCTTATCCATATAACATATATCAATTTTATTGTTACTTTACTTACATATTCACAAGCTAGGCCTTTTCTGTTCTGAATTGTAAATGTTTTAAAATCACATCCAAACCAAAATATTTTAATCAAATTTAAAGTAGGTGGTAACGAACTACTAACACTGTGGAAACAAATAGAATAAGAAGATGCAACAAGAACAATACTAGTTGATGATAAATGAATGAGTTCTTAAACAACTTTATTTTAAACCCTAAAAAAAGTATCATAAAGTCTTAATTGGTCTGAATATAAATTCATTTACATGAGAATACCACTAAATTGTTTGAGTCTGTGAATGACAGTTTCATCCATAATTATCCTTAAAGAGAAATGGAAGCTTAGCTTTATCTGGTTTATATTTCTGTCATCTGTTCCCGACAGGATGACGAATAGTGGGGCCATTAGTCAAACGTCTATGATATATGCTCCAACATAAAAACAGTTTAGTTTTCTTATTTGTTCTGTATTGCTGAATTAGTAGTAAATTAAATAGAGCTAGGGTTGCGTCTACAGCGAAATGGATTTAATAATTTATTATCAACAGGATTTTGGACAATTTTGAAATTGAATTTTGATGTAAAGGTGTTCTTTCACCTACACTATTTCAAATATGGAACCTTTACATAGCATTGTCAATGTTACATGAAATCCAATATCTTTTATTAATTTTTCACTGTTATTTTCAGACTGCTAATCTAATAATAATAATTGAATATGGATCTGAATTATTTATGAACGAAAGGTTTTCACAATTTATACATTTCACAATCGCTATTTAAGGCTAAATTTATTTAATCAGTATCTCATTAATTATTTAGGCCACGTTTTCAATTTAATTTCACTAAATCGGCCACCTGTCTGTGGTTTCGGCTGAGTAGTGAGCGAGGCTAATATTTTAAGGGCTCGAAAGGGCAGACAGTGAGTTTTATCTTATTAGACTATCGACTGTAATGACACATGTCATGTAAGAAGAGGATTAGTACTAGAAAATGATTTTGTCTAATTTTCTAGAAAGTTAGTCTTCTACTGATTAAAAGAAGCTTTCCGCGGAAGATAATATTATTGCCCTGGCATTTCGTTTTAAATTAAGGACCACAGTTATTGCAATTATTTGTTTCGTCTTTACTTTCTAAATATACTTAGTAATTTATTATCTCTAGAAAGTAGACATTTTTTGCAATAGTATGAATTTTCTGATAGTAAGATCAAGGTCTATTTATCGATCACGTATAAGGTAATTATGATTCTGATTTGGGAAAACTTAATGTCTCTTGTATTTTGTCGTGCAATTTAATGCATTTTATAGTATCAAAAAAAGTAATAACGCTAAATTTACCAGCAAATATACAATAAAAAGAAGCGACAACGGTACATTTAAATCACGGAAGTAAATAATTTTTGAAATTTTGTTTTGCTTTAAAATGCCTCTCCATACGATAGACTCAAAGCCATGAACGTTAAATAGATAAATATGTAATACTTGATCTACAAATATATAAACATAAATCTCTATGGCTACGACCACTATACTACTGAAGCTAAAACAGAATGACACAGTCATCTCTCACATTTCTTTTCTTTCTAAACTGGCCACAATTTCAAGAGCCCTTACAATCTATTTTCCATGCATCTAAAATAAGTCTAGAACTCTGAATAAGTCCATAGAAAGGTTTATTTTCAATCTCTTTAACTTTGGTTTAATGAGGACTGTATACATTTGAATTTAATTGTGAGTTTTAGATTTCTCCAACGTATGTTAAGTAAGAGATTTAGTTGCTGAAGCAATTTTGGCCTGTAGCGTTCTCTCTATCTTATCTGTCTTTAAAAGATAATATGAGTGAATAAAGAGAGTTTATTCATCCGATATTTATAGGTAATATACGTAAGAAATCTATGTGTTCTTTTAGAATAAAAATGTACGAATTAATTCATTGTAATTTTTCAGTAATAGTTTTATATTTTACGTGAATTAACTGGGCTATATTTTAAGCAATGGACGAGTTAACACAATTATTTTAAGGCAGATAAATGACCATAATACCTAAGTTTTTAACTACCTAGTCGGGCTCCATGTTTTTCCCCGGACAACAATAAAGCATTATGAACAGCTTTCAAAACTTTACATGTTATATTAATGTGATAACTGCCATTTTTATGTGACTGTTCGCTATATTAAGTTTATTTCTGAGAAACTAATATGAACCAAATTAAATAAATAGTTAATGTTAGACTTCAGAGAATACTTCAGGTCGATAAAAAGCGTAAGGTATGTCTTTCTGCAATTTGAAATTAAAACTAATTATAAATATGCTTTGATGGTTATGGCTCATGTTATAAAACAGAAAAAGTACATATTTTTTAACACTTGTTTCAGTAAGAACAAGTAAACTCATAATTTTTTTATAAATCTCAATGATGTTTCTAGCGTTTTGCTTTAAGATCATTCAACCTTCTTTAAATATTCATTGCAGCAAAATAAAAGTATAATTTTCTACAATAATCTGTTCCATACCAATGCTAAGTTAGTGAAACTAACTGAATTTATAATATTATATACCTAGCATGTGCCAAAATTAAGGCTATATTTATTGTATATAATGTATAAAAATGTAACAAAAAAGAACATCTTTATCACTATGACTGTGGAAAGATAAGTGTATTTATGTTTAAATCAATTTCTTTTGACATTGTATTCTCAAGATTTTTTATTTTTTCGAGTAAAGCCGAATATGACACGATCACTAGTCAATATACGCACACAGACGCATTATAATGTCTTGCTTATAATGCGTCTGTTTTTCTCATGTACTTACCAAAGTAACAGTAGTGAGAGTGCATCAATACACGGAAGATTTTAATTTTACAACTTCACTCTTATACGTGTAATGTTTTTACTTGAACTAAGAGTGTATTAAGTGATTCTCTATTACGATGAATATCTAACAATGTATTTTCAAAGACCACTTTTGTATTATAAAGAAGATGTACATATGTACAGAGAAAATTGCGGTTTTCATCGTAATCGTGAACCATAAAACTTTATTACCTGTTCCTACAAAATGTAGTGTTGATAATTTCGCACTGTACACTGTTACCTTTTATAGCAAGGATTCTTATCCTTGAGTCGATTTACTCCCAAAGTATTCAAAGGATATATACTCGAGGTTCATTAAGATGTTAGAAATATTGATCGAACTTATTTTAAATTGTCTTTCGGGATATATACGAGTGCCACGTACCTTTGTTAGGAGTAACCGATAAATACCGAAAATATATCCCGAAAGACAAATTAAAATAAGTTTAAATGACCACGAAAGTTTTAATTCCTATCGAAATCAATAAAAAGACTCAATTTTGAGTCTTTTTATTGATTTCAACTTGTCTCTGTATTAAAATATGATTACAATAACAAAAATAAATTAAAGCCTTGATTGAGTTTATAAGGGATCCGTATTATACTTTAAATTGTGGTCTATAATAAAAAGGTTAAGAAACCCTGCTGTATAGCAATATCGGTGGAAAATAGTAATACCGGCTGACTAGACCAAAGCGATACACACAATATATTTCCTATTGTCCGGCTCGGTAGGACCAGGCGGGTGAACATTTAGATCTTTTAATAACTGTTTCATGGTCCACTATACACAATAACATCCATTGTAACCGTCGAATAAAAGTCAACCGTATTGTTTATTTTATTATAACTGGATAGATTTTATTTATTGTTCTCAGTTCTTGTAAAAAAGTAGGTATGCAACGGGGAGGAAAATCCTTCCAAATAGTTTTTTTATTATATTATACATTTAGTAAGTAAGTGTCTAATGACTTTGAAGAGCACCCTACTTTTGTTTTACTAGTAAAAACTGTACTGTATGTTTCTTTTTGACTTGATTAAGTTCCATATATTCGATATAATATCCAAGTTCTAAATGAATAATAACTGAAAAATGTAGTTTTTTATATACTTATACAAAATGATTGATTTATTATTTATAACATGTAAAAATATTTCTGTATTAAATACAGATCATTGTTATAAAACTCATGCATCGATAAGTTTGCCAAAAAAATATTCATAGCCATTTCGATCAAATTAAGCTAGTATGACCAAGTATTTCGGCGACATCTTGAAATATAGTTGTACATAATAATGTATATTAACAAACTTATTTACAACAATTTATAAATATGAGTAGAAATTACGCGTATAATGTCCATCATACCTTCATTGCATAAACTATAACCATTTAGAAATAGATAAATAAGAGACATGCACATTGTATACACACACCATACTGTATAACCACATAAATTAAGCATGTTACAATGAATGTATATCAGAATAAATAAAATTTATTTTTGTACTCGACGATGTTAAGTTAGTAGATGTAAGGAGAAATACTTATTCAAATCATGTAAAATAGTAGATTTAGCACACTTTATATTTCAAGTGAAGCTAAAAAGACATACCTGAGGTTAACACACTCGCTCATACCTCAAATCGATTAAAATAAGGTAGATATTTCACAATTATTAAAAAGTGAGCTTACCTTTTTATTTAGATATGTATTAGTTAACAAGAACAAGAGCATTATTGAGATGCATTTTTTTTTCTTTCAAGTTTTAATTACGAAGGTCTCCCTTTTTTGACTTTACTTGCTGTACTGGACGTCTACCTTTTTCACTTGGTCGGAGGTTTAAATTGAAAATGTTCTAACTGCCAGCTTTCTATATTACGTTTTATCTTTCCACATTCATCCGGGATGATTAAAATAAGATGAATGTAATAAAATTGTATTCTCTTATTGCCTTGTTTATGTGCAAAGTTGAAATACATGTAATATTTACAATTATTTGACTTTTAATTACCCTATAACCTATACATTAATATAACTTCATTAAAACTTTCTTTAAACCAAGTGTAGTTCTGAATGATCTAATTGGTTTCCATATCTATCTCATATAGAACTTTAATATTTGGTTCTGTCTGCTTTATATGGGTTACGTCTGAACGAAGACCAGGACTACACTCATCTGTGCGCTAGTCTGGTTCTTTGCGGCGCTGTTTACAAGGTACGTTTCTCATCGCTTTGGCATTCGTGTTTCTGTTTAAGAACAAATCTCAGAAACGAAACCTGTTTCAAATAGAAGCAGGCCTGAGCAAACAGAAACTCTTCGCCCAGGTCTTTATTTCTAAAGGCTTGGGTAAAGATCATTTTTTCTGTAGAAGTGTTTCTATCAAATTTTTTGATGTGCAAATTCCACCTTTGAACTGGTTATGAGTCATGATGACTATCGTGAAAACAAAGCTTTGGGTAAAGAGCCTCTTTTTAACTTTGAATGTGGGTTTTCTATCCAATTTATTGTTGGTACGGTTTCCACCTTTGAACTAGTTATGAGTCATGATCATCGATTTTAAAAATGAGACTATTGTGACACGATAACTTCGAATAACTGAGTATTCGAACTTTGTGCCATGTATTCTGTTTCTGAAAGATCTCATCATTAAACTCACTTGCAAAATTACAATTAATACTATTAATTTATATTCTTATCTTAAATGCAATTCTTTGTCTTCAAATAAAATTATAAAATACCAGACTGAAGAGAAAGTTTCTTCAGACTGGTATATGAGTTCAAGATGAAAACTTTTAGAGAACAGCTGGTAGCGCCATCTACCTTCCTATCTATAACGAATCGCATCAACATGAATCGTTCCACGCTTGTCTAGTGCGAGCGATATCATATTTCCGTCCCGCTCTATCCCACTCCCTGGAAGAGGCACTGCCTTCGCCTGATTCGTCGCCGCGAACGTCGACGCGAGTGAGTCGAGAACATTCCTCCCGCTGAGAACGCCGTCTCGATACCGTACCGCGCCGCACCGTTGTATGTGATTATATAAACCGCTCGCAAGTGGGAGTGACGGTGAATTGAGGTGTAAACAATCAGCTGCATCACGAAACACCAGGAGGAAAGGAAACGAAGAAGGTTGTATAAGGTAAGTGCCTTCCATCCTTGAAATATCCTATACCCACTCAATCACCTCCTCCCGTATCCATCTCCTCTTCCCTTATTCCTTTCTAGGCGACCCAGAACTCGCCCTAATACAGTCCATTCCATTAATCCTTCCCAAGTCGCCTAGAACCCTACGGTTTCGGTGTAAAGCCGAACCATTTTTTTTGATCCATACGAGTCGGATTCATTTACGTTTTATACGTTATACCGCTATACCTAGGCAGTTATAGCACCTAGCTATACTCCTAATATATTCACATAACCGTCACATGGTTATTTCCGCCCGCATTAGTAGGTTAACTTTTATGTAGCTACCTACTTATTAAATTATTATTTCTGCAACTATCATAGTTGTCTTACAAATCTCATATTTCAATCAACTTTTATTTCCTCAGCTCTAAAGTGTTGCCTACTTAGGTAAAATAATAGATACATTAGATATTCTTATTTTGTTTCGTTCTCATTAGCTTATACTTACGTAAGCATGTCACAACAAAAGAAGTCACGCGTGTCGGAAGACAAAGAGATGACAATCTTAGAAGCGAAACGCAATATTTTATTTGAGCGCATTCAAAATATCTATGAATGCTCAAAAACCGCATCTTTGTCTGACAGTAATAGCGAAGCATTTCTCAGTTATTGTATAACAGTAGATAGTATTCGAACAGATTTTCAGAAGTTGTTAGACGATTATAACGCAAGATTACTTTCTATCAATCCTGATGAAAAACCGAACTATCAGGCGTATACCTCATTCGAAGATCTTTATTGTATTATTAAGCGTATACAATCGCAATTGGAGGGTAAATGTTCGGCAGAGCCCGTTGCCCGCAAACCGAGATTACCGCCAATCGAGATTATGTCGTTTGACGGAGATATACGAAATTGGCCGTTATTCTATGCGAGTTTTAAGTCTACAGTGCACGATAATGGTTCTCTGACAGATGCTGACAGGTTGTACTATTTAATAGGTAAACTGTCACCGAAGGCCCAGTCCGTATTTGCAGGTGTCACACCCAGTGCTGAGAATTATCAGGTCATATTTCAGTCACCACTTGACAGATATCAAGACACGGGCGTTCTAGCGTCTACGTACTTTGACCAAGCTTTAAATCTCAAACTGTCCAGCAACGCGTCTGTCTCGAATTTCCAGCTGTTTATTGATAACTTCGTAACCGCAGTTAATTCTCTTAAAAACTTAAAAATAGAAGATCTTTCCGACTTTATGTTGCTTCAACTTGCTTTAAAAAAGTTTGACACTGATACAATTCGCGCATTCGAGATGACGGAACGCAATAATAAAATACCTACACTAGATAGTTTTATTTCGTTCATCAAAGATCAGTGTCGAATATTTCATAATACGCAGTCTGGTTCACCTGGCCCGTCTAACACTAACAACAACAAACAAAGGTTGAATAAATCGCGAAATAGTAATAATAACTCGGTCCCTAATCCACAATCTTACGTAACATGTTCGGAATCTAATAGTAATAATTCACAGAAGTGTCTGTGCAGTAATATAGTGCACGACCATTACTATAAGTGTCCCACCTTTAATGATTTAAATCCAATTGCTCGTTTTAAAAGCGTAAAAGATAACAAAGCTTGCATTAATTGCTTAAGCATAAAACATAAAACGAGTAATTGTTCCAGTAGAACGAGATGTCGCACGTGTAAACAAAAACATCATACACTGTTACATTTTGATAAAAATAACCGGTTGTCAAGTCAAGCCGCTAACCTTGACACACTTGCGCCGCAGGTGCAGCAGACCACGGTAGCTGCGCCTTCCGCGTCTGAGGGCGAAGTATCGTTGTGTACGACATCCATTGCGCGGGCGACGCGCACGCGAGGACGGCACTCGCGCATCTATAATGACCCGCGCAGGGCCAAAACGCAGAGTACGGCGTCTAAGACGGTACTGTTAGCGACAGCGCAAGTTATCGTATATGATGTTAATGGGTCGCTACACATGATACGTTGTCTGCTAGATAGCGCATCTCAGACCAATCTAATAACATCGGAATGCTTCAAACGCCTCGGATTATGGAATAACTTTAAAAATACTAACTCAACCGTCAAAGGGATAGGCGGATCAGAAAAGCATTGCAGGGGTTCCGTAGATATGAAAATACATTCGCGTTTTGATAGGAATATTAATTTTAACATTTCTTCGCTTATAGTGGAGCGTATCACGGACGCATTGCCGAACGCTAATGTAGACGTAGCATCACTCACTCATCTCGAGTCACTGCCGCTAGCCGACGCGGAGTTTGCGAATCCGGCAGGCATTGATCTTTTGATCGGAGCTTCAATATTTCCGCACTTGCTACTAACTAAAATAGTACGTAGTGAGCGATATGATTTACCGCCCGCTATTGAGACGGTACTTGGGTATGTGATTATGGGTACCGTACCTACGTTACATACTTCTCATTGTATTACGTCTTGTTGTTGTTCTGCTCTTCAAGAGATCAAGGTGGGTGCTAAAACTATGTGTAAGATAAAGCACTAATTAGCTATGCTATGGTATGCTATGCTATGCTATGCTATGCTACGCTACGCTATGCTATGCTATGCTAAGCTACGCTACGCTACACTATACTATACTACACATCCGCTTTGTATATAGATGACATTGCCTAATGTCATACCCGCTCCGCTAGCAATTTCGCTTTGTGAAGAGCTTATTCAGCTTTTCAAGCGAGGCCAGTTTGATCTTGTCAAATGGACAAGCAACTCTTAGGAGGTTCTCGCACGCATACCAGATTCTCATAAAGCTTCTCCAGACATTGAGTTTGAGAAGTCTGTTCCGCATAAGGTTCTCGGTTTACGCTGGGACAAATCCTGCGATAGTTTTCGGTTTGACGTCTCACCACCAGATGATAAGTGCACCAAACGCACTATGCTGTCCACAGTGGCTCGACTATGGGACATAATGGGTTTTGTGGCTCCCACAATTTTGTATGCCAAGCTCTTGATCAAAGAGCTTTGGCTATCAAAGTGTGAGTGGGATGAAACACCCCCTGACCATATTGTCGCCGCTTGGGGCCAGTTTTGTATTGAGCTTACCGCGCTCAATCAAATTACTATTCCGCGTCATCTTGGGTTGGTAGATGGATGTACCATCAACTTAATAGGTTTCGCTGACGCCAGTGAGCGTGCTTACGGCGGAGTCGTATATCTGCAAGTCCGCATTGGTTCTAACTACTCGGTGCAGTTAGTTTGTGCCAAGTCTAAGGTCTCGCCTGTTAAAACCATTTTGGTTGCGAGACTGGAGTTGTGCGCGGCCCTTCTGCTGTCTCAGTTGCTCCACAAGGTTCAAGACACAGTTTTGCCCCACTACTCTATTAATAAATATACGCATTTTCCGACTCCAAGGTAGTGCTCGCTAGGATTTATTCTTCTCCTCACCGCTGGCAGATTTTTGTCGCCAACCGCGTTAGTAAATTGATTGAACTTGTTCCCGCTACTTGTTTCAATCACGTCGCGGGTTATCGTACTCGTCTTCAAGAAGAACGTTCCATAGATCATATTGACTGGAAGTTTATTCCACCAGCATCACCACATTTCGGTGGATGTTGGGCAAGCATGGTCAAAGTAATTAAAACGCATCTCTTCAAAGTTATAGGTCAACAGATCCTCTCTTACGAAGAGCCTTTAACTGTCCTTGCACAAGTCGAGGCACTGATCAACTCGCGTCCGCTTCCAACTCAGTGAGATCTAGCCTGAAGTTGGACTTACCTCTTAGTTTAAGTATTTAGTTAGTAGTTTTCGCTATTATTGCGTTTGTAGCTTTCGCTAAAGTTAATTTAGATTAATTTTATTGACATATCGCTGTCTTAGCCTATTGATGGGTTATGCGGTAGTACACCCAACATAGCTAAGTTCAATTCTATTTTTAAAGGCAACCCTTCAGGGCCGGGGGGATATGGTAGCGCCATCTACCTTCCTATCTATAACGAATCGCATCAACATGAATCGTTCCACGCTTGTCTAGTGCGAGCGATATCATATTTCCGTCCCGCTCTATCCCACTCCCTGGAAGAGGCACTGCCTTCGCCTGATTCGTCGCCGCGAACGTCGACGCGAGTGAGTCGAGAACATTCCTCCCGCTGAGAACGCCGTCTCGATACCGTACCGCGCCGCACCGTTGTATGTGATTATATAAACCGCTCGCAAGTGGGAGTGACGGTGAATTGAGGTGTAAACAATCAGCTGCATCACGAAACACCAGGAGGAAAGGAAACGAAGAAGGTTGTATAAGGTAAGTGCCTTCCATCCTTGAAATATCCTATACCCACTCAATCACCTCCTCCCGTATCCATCTCCTCTTCCCTTATTCCTTTCTAGGCGACCCAGAACTCGCCCTAATACAGTCCATTCCATTAATCCTTCCCAAGTCGCCTAGAACCCTACGGTTTCGGTGTAAAGCCGAACCATTTTTTTTGATCCATACGAGTCGGATTCATTTACGTTTTATACGTTATACCGCTATACCTAGGCAGTTATAGCACCTAGCTATACTCCTAATATATTCACATAACCGTCACATGGTTATTTCCGCCCGCATTAGTAGGTTAACTTTTATGTAGCTACCTACTTATTAAATTATTATTTCTGCAACTATCATAGTTGTCTTACAAATCTCATATTTCAATCAACTTTTATTTCCTCAGCTCTAAAGTGTTGCCTACTTAGGTAAAATAATAGATACATTAGATATTCTTATTTTGTTTCGTTCTCATTAGCTTATACTTACGTAAGCATGTCACAACAAAAGAAGTCACGCGTGTCGGAAGACAAAGAGATGACAATCTTAGAAGCAAAACGCAATATTTTATTTGAGCGCATTCAAAATATCTATGAATGCTCAAAAACCGCATCTTTGTCTGACAGTAATAGCGAAGCATTTCTCAGTTATTGTATAATAGTAGATAGTATTCGAACAGATTTTCATAAGTTGTTAGACGATTATAACGCAAGATTACTTTCTATCAATCCTGATGAAAAACCGAACTATCAGGCGTATACCTCATTCGAAGATCTTTATTGTATTATTAAGCGTATACAATCGCAATTGGAGGGTAAATGTTCGGCAGAGCCCGTTGCCCGCAAACCGAGATTACCGCCAATCGAGATTATGTCGTTTGACGGAGATATACGAAATTGGCCGTTATTCTATGCGAGTTTTAAGTCTACAGTGCACGATAATGGTTCTCTGACAGATGCTGACAGGTTGTACTATTTAATAGGTAAACTGTCACCGAAGGCCCAGTCCGTATTTGCAGGTGTCACACCCAGTGCTGAGAATTATCAGGTCATATTTCAGTCACCACTTGACAGATATCAAGACACGGGCGTTCTAGCGTCTACGTACTTTGACCAAGCTTTAAATCTCAAACTGTCCAGCAACGCGTCTGTCTCGAATTTCCAGCTGTTTATTGATAACTTCGTAACCGCAGTTAATTCTCTTAAAAACTTAAAAATAGAAGATCTTTCCGACTTTATGTTGCTTCAACTTGCTTTAAAAAAGTTTGACACTGATACAATTCGCGCATTCGAGATGACGGAACGCAATAATAAAATACCTACACTAGATAGTTTTATTTCGTTCATCAAAGATCAGTGTCGAATATTTCATAATACGCAGTCTGGTTCACCTGGCCCGTCTAACACTAACAACAACAAACAAAGGTTGAATAAATCGCGAAATAGTAATAATAACTCGGTCCCTAATCCACAATCTTACGTAACATGTTCGGAATCTAATAGTAATAATTCACAGAAGTGTCTGTGCAGTAATATAGTGCACGACCATTACTATAAGTGTCCCACCTTTAATGATTTAAATCCAATTGCTCGTTTTAAAAGCGTAAAAGATAACAAAGCTTGCATTAATTGCTTAAGCATAAAACATAAAACGAGTAATTGTTCCAGTAGAACGAGATGTCGCACGTGTAAACAAAAACATCATACACTGTTACATTTTGATAAAAATAACCGGTTGTCAAGTCAAGCCGCTAACCTTGACACACTTGCGCCGCAGGTGCAGCAGACCACGGTAGCTGCGCCTTCCGCGTCTGAGGGCGAAGTATCGTTGTGTACGACATCCATTGCGCGGGCGACGCGCACGCGAGGACGGCACTCGCGCATCTATAATGACCCGCGCAGGGCCAAAACGCAGAGTACGGCGTCTAAGACGGTACTGTTAGCGACAGCGCAAGTTATCGTATATGATGTTAATGGGTCGCTACACATGATACGTTGTCTGCTAGATAGCGCATCTCAGACCAATCTAATAACATCGGAATGCTTCAAACGCCTCGGATTATGGAATAACTTTAAAAATACTAACTCAACCGTCAAAGGGATAGGCGGATCAGAAAAGCATTGCAGGGGTTCCGTAGATATGAAAATACATTCGCGTTTTGATAGGAATATTAATTTTAACATTTCTTCGCTTATAGTGGAGCGTATCACGGACGCATTGCCGAACGCTAATGTAGACGTAGCATCACTCACTCATCTCGAGTCACTGCCGCTAGCCGACGCGGAGTTTGCGAATCCGGCAGGCATTGATCTTTTGATCGGAGCTTCAATATTTCCGCACTTGCTACTAACTAAAATAGTACGTAGTGAGCGATATGATTTACCGCCCGCTATTGAGACGGTACTTGGGTATGTGATTATGGGTACCGTACCTACGTTACATACTTCTCATTGTATTACGTCTTGTTGTTGTTCTGCTCTTCAAGAGATCAAGGTGGGTGCTAAAACTGTGTGTAAGATAAAGCACTAATTAGCTATGCTATGGTATGCTATGCTATGCTATGCTATGCTACGCTACGCTATGCTATGCTATGCTAAGCTACGCTACGCTACACTATACTATACTACACATCCGCTTTGTATATAGATGACATTGCCTAATGTCATACCCGCTCCGCTAGCAATTTCGCTTTGTGAAGAGCTTATTCAGCTTTTCAAGCGAGGCCAGTTTGATCTTGTCAAATGGACAAGCAACTCTTAGGAGGTTCTCGCACGCATACCAGATTCTCATAAAGCTTCTCCAGACATTGAGTTTGAGAAGTCTGTTCCGCATAAGGTTCTCGGTTTACGCTGGGACAAATCCTGCGATAGTTTTCGGTTTGACGTCTCACCACCAGATGATAAGTGCACCAAACGCACTATGCTGTCCACAGTGGCTCGACTATGGGACATAATGGGTTTTGTGGCTCCCACAATTTTGTATGCCAAGCTCTTGATCAAAGAGCTTTGGCTATCAAAGTGTGAGTGGGATGAAACACCCCCTGACCATATTGTCGCCGCTTGGGGCCAGTTTTGTATTGAGCTTACCGCGCTCAATCAAATTACTATTCCGCGTCATCTTGGGTTGGTAGATGGATGTACCATCAACTTAATAGGTTTCGCTGACGCCAGTGAGCGTGCTTACGGCGGAGTCGTATATCTGCAAGTCCGCATTGGTTCTAACTACTCGGTGCAGTTAGTTTGTGCCAAGTCTAAGGTCTCGCCTGTTAAAACCATTTTGGTTGCGAGACTGGAGTTGTGCGCGGCCCTTCTGCTGTCTCAGTTGCTCCACAAGGTTCAAGACACAGTTTTGCCCCACTACTCTATTAATAAATATACGCATTTTCCGACTCCAAGGTAGTGCTCGCTAGGATTTATTCTTCTCCTCACCGCTGGCAGATTTTTGTCGCCAACCGCGTTAGTAAATTGATTGAACTTGTTCCCGCTACTTGTTTCAATCACGTCGCGGGTTATCGTACTCGTCTTCAAGAAGAACGTTCCATAGATCATATTGACTGGAAGTTTATTCCACCAGCATCACCACATTTCGGTGGATGTTGGGCAAGCATGGTCAAAGTAATTAAAACGCATCTCTTCAAAGTTATAGGTCAACAGATCCTCTCTTACGAAGAGCCTTTAACTGTCCTTGCACAAGTCGAGGCACTGATCAACTCGCGTCCGCTTCCAACTCAGTGAGATCTAGCCTGAAGTTGGACTTACCTCTTAGTTTAAGTATTTAGTTAGTAGTTTTCGCTATTATTGCGTTTGTAGCTTTCGCTAAAGTTAATTTAGATTAATTTTATTGACATATCGCTGTCTTAGCCTATTGATGGGTTATGCGGTAGTACACCCAACATAGCTAAGTTCAATTCTATTTTTTAAAGGCAACCCTTCAGGGCCGGGGGGATATGGTAGCGCCATCTACCTTCCTATCTATAACGAATCGCATCAACATGAATCGTTCCACGCTTGTCTAGTGCGAGCGATATCATATTTCCGTCCCGCTCTATCCCACTCCCTGGAAGAGGCACTGCCTTCGCCTGATTCGTCGCCGCGAACGTCGACGCGAGTGAGTCGAGAACATTCCTCCCGCTGAGAACGCCGTCTCGATACCGTACCGCGCCGCACCGTTGTATGTGATTATATAAACCGCTCGCAAGTGGGAGTGACGGTGAATTGAGGTGTAAACAATCAGCTGCATCACGAAACACCAGGAGGAAAGGAAACGAAGAAGGTTGTATAAGGTAAGTGCCTTCCATCCTTGAAATATCCTATACCCACTCAATCACCTCCTCCCGTATCCATCTCCTCTTCCCTTATTCCTTTCTAGGCGACCCAGAACTCGCCCTAATACAGTCCATTCCATTAATCCTTCCCAAGTCGCCTAGAACCCTACGGTTTCGGTATAAAGCCGAACCAACAGCTACTACTGTTATATATTAAAGATAATATTATTATTCACTTGAATTAAGTTACTTTTCGATTCAAAGACAAACAGTATTTTTAATATCTGTGTTCCGAATGTGTTTTTGCTGCCTGAAGTGAATAACGTCACAAGAAGCTATGGCAGGCGTTCAACCACTGCGTTTCGACCGCAGCGTGAAGACTCCCGTGTTGCTTACTTATAACAAGCTTGCGGCTAATAATTATACACCCAAAATGGACTATGGGTGTCAAATATGCCTAAGAAAGAAATGTACTAACATTGTATGCTCTGTGGCAAAATTGTAAACGTATTGTTGAAAAGACCATAAAAATTTGTGGTTAAAAGTATTTACAAAGTTTTTTAATAAATTCTACAGGTAAGCGTTTATGTAGATGAGTTCAATTAAGACTTTAGCTACAGAAACCCCTCTTATTAAAGTGGCAACCAACTTTTTTGCGTAATGCTTCTTCAATTCTTAAGATTTCCAAAATAACAAATACCTAGCACAGATTATAGTTCAGCATTACAGACTATCTTCAAACATTATAATAAATACTTACAATTTTCTTAAACAACAACAGTTTTCTCTACATGTTAAAGGTCTTGTCCCTGCAGTAATAAATGAAAAGGATATTTCGTTGATGAAATTATGTAGGCAGGATTTTTTCTTCTATGGGTTCCTTACCATTTATATTAATCAACAGCTGATGGTCAAATATTTCGACCTGACTTGTGTGATTGTACAGATAGCGCATTAGTTTTAGCGGTCGTATCATTGTTTAACTCTATTCAACAAAGGATCAGAAGTGCCCTTCTTTCTTTTATTTTGTCTGACATCGACACTGTATTTCCAACGAAATGCGATTAGATTTCGATTTGTCTCTCAATTGGTATTTTGCTAACATCGTCTTATTTGACACATATAGTTTGACGTTGACACATATTTAATTTACAATCGAGTCACGATGTCATTCAATTAACAGTTAATTTAGAAAATGCCTGCCATTTTTTATATAAGTTTGAAACTAACACTAGATCCAAACTGCATTTTGAACAAATATAACTATAAGAATTGGCCCTCAGAGTAACTCATCTAGTAACCAAAAGGTGTGCCATTGCCTAATTGTAGCGTCGAGGCACAGGAGCTAAACTTTCATTTTTTAGAAATAATCTATGTATTCTCTGGATTGTAACATCATTTAGCATTAGCTCATCATCATCAGCCTTTATCAGTCCACTGCTGGACTAGGCCTCTCCTTTGAAAGGAGGAATTGGCCTACTATACCACGCTGGCCAAACGGGTTTGTATAGGGTTTGTATCAAGTTTTCCTTCTCTTACAGTGCTATTTTCTGCATAATATGCTCCCTCTGTCGGCTCTTACGACACCCATGGGATGATATGGGGTGGTGACAATTCGTATTCTTAATCCGTCACCACGTGGATAGCATAGCCGGATAGCACGGATAGCATTACCTACATGAACCATTTATAAACGACTAGGTGAGCCCGCGGTTACACCCACTTTTTAGGGCTACAGCTCCCCTCCCGTCACTCGTAGCGTGATGTTATATAGCCTTCCTCAATAAATGGGTTATCTAACACTGAAAAGCTTTTTCAAATCGGACCAGTAAACAAACAAACTCTTCAGCTTTATAATATTAGTTTAGATTACATCCCTATCAACCTTTGCACCCTATGCCACCTAAACCTAGCCCACAAACAATTTACAAAATGCAATATCTCAAAATTTTACAAAAATAATTTCATATTTTAAAGCCACTTACCGCTGCAACCAATAAAATGCAAAGAGCAAGTTGCAAGTAACGTTTTGACAAGCGCCCAGTTTTATACAGCCAGCAATATGTTCCGCCGGTCCGGCAGTAAAACTATTATAAACTAACTGGGTAACACGACCCGGGAATTGTGACCTCAAGCTGAAGCATAAAGTACACGGACACAGAAAGCTGATATAACAAGTTGCGGAAAATTTGGCAGAGATTTGGGAGTAAAAAAATGTCTTTACATGTATTAGTAAATTTTTTTTTTGTGATTAATACAGAATTAAAAAATCATCCAGGTATAGACTTTAAACCTTTGCTCTAAGGTTTAATTCAGCAGTGTGTAAAAGTTATTATTATTTATATTATTATTTTTTAGTGGCAATGGGCAGTGCATATAGCTGAAAGAACACATGACCGTTGGGACAATTAGGTTCTTGAGTGGCAGCCACGCAGTCACGCAAGGTGGACCGACGATCTTGTTGCGATCGGGGAAAACGGTTTGATGCGGGCGGCTGAAGATTAGTCTTTTCAAGTCAAGATTGACGTTTCGAGATCGGTATGTGTGCCTTGGGAAATTGCGCTTCGTTCTACAATTATTGTGTCGATTTAATGTAGTATTTTAACCGACTTAAAAAAGGAGATTATCTAATTGGCCTTTAAATTGCAATACCGGTAACTTCAGTAATCTATACGGCTATAAACGTGAGCGTGACATTTACACACAACTGGCCTTTTGAACGCTGTACTATTGTTATGTTTTTAAATCTGAACGCGATAAATAAAGCAATACAAGCTTACATAAAAGTCAGGTTTTGTCAAATATCATGATCCCCTGTTAACCGTGTCATTTTGTATTTGTGAGCTCATTTCTGTGCTTATAAAAAGCCGATATAAATTACGAATTTTTACTTGAAGCTGGTTCGTATTCTTTAATCTTATTACTATTGTAAACGTTTAAGTTTGAGAGGAGAGTTGGGATATACCTAAGGATATCAGTCACCCTTTTACCTAAAAGAATACTCAGCAGATTTTTTAGAACTTTGCAATATTATAGCTTACTTATACTACCTACCTTTTGTCCCGATAATCTATGAGATGCTACGATAAGCTACTAACATCTTAAACATAATGACATTAAAGGTATAAAGTGAAAGTCTTTAACCAATTGAAACATTGCCAAATAATTTATATTTTCATACGTCAATCAACATGAACTTTCATCTAGAAATTAATAAATTACCGCCTCTCTTTCACAGCTGCATTATCCGATAAAGAGCGAACATTCAAGGACTTTGATAACATTGAAAACCTTAAGTTTTGTAACTCAAGTGGGCTTATTTCTGTTGTATACTTTCGTTATTTGGGTCAAAAGGGTAGCTCGAGAAAAATGTTGAAATCCTTATTAGTTTGCTAGAAAGATTGCTTGAGTTTGTATCGATTTAGTAAGGAATGGAGCGAGGAACAAGCATATTTGTTGTACGTGCTTCCAGGGTAGAAAAGGCAGATTAAAGTGAACTCAACAATATTATTTGAGAAAATATATTTCTTAACTTCGACCGAATAAAAAAATATATCTAAATATATGACGGCACGGCTCGCGTAGTGCCTTAAGCGGTCACTCCGTCTCCTTTTAGTACCTTAGTGCACTGCGTCTAGCGTTGTGGGTTCGACCCCTACATGGGAAACCTCGTGTAATTCACTAGGTAATTGTTTTGCCGTATTCTTGTGTAGTGTGGGTTTTCTTTGCGACTATTACATTAAAAAATGCAAGTTACCCTCTTGTATTTGTATTTTAAATCACTTTTCTAACAATGTTTTCTTCACGTAAACAAAAATTATGTAACCTTCTACATAAATATCACACCTATATAAAACGTACGAGTTGTATTTGCAACTGCACACAATATGTAGAAAAGTCATTAATTCCGTCTTGACATTCGATTCCAGCGCCTGTATTAATTAATCTTTACTTAGATACGGTAAGAAAGCTTTCCATTTATGCCTGAACTTTTCACACCTTATTGACATCGACCTTATACACCACTATTTTTAATTAGTACAAAAACTTTAAGGACATATTAGCAAAGAAATTATTATCATATATGCGACATAAGAATTTCATAATATCTATAAATAGCCCAGTTATAATCATTTGTTTTTTGTAAAATCTCACCTAAATCATCCAATACATTCACTACTTCATTGATAGTTCTTACTTTCCGTCCTACTCTAACGCATTATTTCCGTTGCATTTATAATGTAGTTGCCTTAGACAATAAAATGAAGCAAAATAATCAGTGTATGTAGTTACTTTTTAATTTTCTTAATTCTACCCTCTCCTTCATAGTTTATCCGGGCTTAGGAAAATTTACCGTTTTACAAGTAATTAAATACGAAGGTATGTAATTAGAAAGCAAACACATATCAAACTAAAAGAAGGTATTCTGTTATAAAAGAAAAGAGTAATTTTGGCGTATTTATGAATTTAGAATCATCTGCTATTTACAAATTATTTTATCATCATCATGTCAGCCTAGAGCCGACCACTGCTGGACATAGGCCTCCCTCAAGGTTCTCCACACAGACCGATTTTGAGCCACCCACCTCAAATTATTATTTACTTAAGTAGGTATTCTTTACTAAACTTACAAGTATTTCCATTGTCCTTCGAAATGTCCACCACCAATGTCAATACACAGATCACAGTCTTTTCACTTCGTCAAAAGCGTCCAATATACGCTGTTTTAATTGTTCGACACTAACCGGCTTACTTTTGTACACTCACAAAATGATGTCCATGGGTACACAGCTGCACTCGCGATTCCTCCACTCAAAAAGTACGCACGAAGCATAGCTACATACTCCCGTGATATTATGAACTGACAAGCCATCGCGTCGGGAAAACGTAGACAAACAATTGACTATTGCAGCGAAAAAATCGATGCGCTCACGTCCGCTAGCAATTTATCACTGTTTGTAGCATTGGAGCGCGGCACGTGCGCAGAGGGACAGGGGGGAATTTATCAATGGAATAGTTTACTACTGTTACTACAAATAGTACGCGGGTCGATCATAGTCTTAGTTATGCATTAACCAATTATTACGTATTTTTGTGGACAGTTTTGAGACGGTTTTGGGAATTAGTGTTTTTATTTTTTAACTACATAAATGATCAGTTAAAGATACTTAATGCCCCGTTAAATTTTTTGTACTTATTAAAAAATAGTGGTGTATTGCCATACATTACTACCTCCATTGAGCGAACAGTTAATGACTAAACGAATAGAACTGGCAACCATTTTGAATATAACAGTTTGTTACTTGTATTTGAATGGCTTAATAGTTGAGTAGTTCGTGACTCTGACTGCTAAGTCAGAGGAGGTGGGTTTAATTCCCAACTAGGACAAAGTTTCGTGCTGTTATAAGACGTCACTGTACAAAATTGTCAGTGCGATGAGTGTCATGGGTTTGATTCTTATAAGAGTTACTAGAGGACGCCAGCAGCTACGCCTGCATTTTTTTTTAATGTATCCGTTTTGGCCGATCCCGGGGAAATTTCGGGAAATCCCTTCTTAGTGCACCCCTACGGTCCCCAAGGAACATACATGACAAATTTCAGCTTCTTGCGCCCAATAGTTTCAGCTGTAGCGTGTCTGTCAGTCAGTCAGTAACGCAAGGATTTTATATATTAAGATAAGGGACAAAACTTCGAGTGAATTACAAATTCTTCTTCTGAACGTCCTTCGTGACGTAAAGTTTTATCAAAAGCGTAACTCGTCTTTCAGGATAAAATAGTTCACCTATATTTTCACTCCATAAAACATGTTCATACTCGTACATACGTTTAGTACCCAAGCAATCCCAAGGTCACTATAACCATCTACGCGGTCAAGCCCACTTCTCCACTCATTTTACTGACAATTTAAAACACAATATCAACGCACTCAGTGCTTTCACTTTAGACCTTGAGACCTATCCGAAAATAACTTTCTTTCGTCTCAGACAAACAAGACTAGTCAAGTCTTAAACAAGAAAGAATAAAACAAAGTTGCCTTGTTACCATTCTCTCTCCACAAGAAACAATTTAAACCAGATTTATTTGCGAATATCCTTGTGGACAAAAGCATGATTGTGGATTTAAAATTACGAAGTAAAAATTTTTAATGGTGAAGTTACTGGGCACGATAAGACAAATATTTATTTTTGTCGAAAGGTTAATTAAATAATAATGCGTATAATCATAATGATCATGGCCGAGCGCTGATGGGATCGATCTTTCTAGGCATTATTTCCATCCTTGGGTATACAAGGGTGCAAATAAAGTTAAGTTGTGCATACGGTTTAATATATTAAAAAAATATAGGTAACAAACAATCTGACTATTGTCGCGTCAGTCGTCTACTACACTGACTACATTAGCATTAACGCGTATTATAAGTAGGCAACAATAAGCGTAATTCTAATAAATAACTATGAAACGAAAAAACTGAATTCGAGTCAGGCTATGTGAGATTGAACCCACAACACTTCGCGAGATGAGTACAGGAAACCAGTAGTATATCAAAATACTATTATGGTTGAACCTTTATTCGTCACCCAGTTATAAATACTATACCGCTTGATCTAGAATAAACCAAATTCAGATTTCGCAAACCCCCATTATCCACGTCAAATCTTATTCAGAATATTACTTCTCCAAACATATTGCGTTCACTTCATATCCGTCTAAAGACAAATATAAAATTCTGAACAAAATGCTCACCTACTGACCTCTAACCCAAGGGGCATCTTCCGGTGAGATTAGACAAATTGACGGAATATTAGACGATATTAGATTCTTATACCGACTGACACGGTAGCTTATAATATAAGTTTATTTTCCTAAGGACCGTCGTCAAATTGCTCATTTATTAAAACAATATACGACGGATAATCACGATTATACACGATATAATAATATATAGTCTTGTAGATGTGAGGAAAATTATAGTTATTAGCTATATTTTAATTTTGGTGTATGAGATACTCATTATTCGCATAACTATTTTAATATTGTAATTGTATACGTGGCACAGCAGAGCACATGGTTACTTACACGCCGGTTAATGACAGTACACGTCACCGGAAGTGACGTTTATGACGTCTGTCTGTCAACGGCGTCAACCCGATGCTTTGTTTGGGTCACAGTCTTTTAGATTGCGGGTTAGAGCGACGTGTCTCTTTAGCGTAAGGTTTTAATTTTATTGTAGTAATTAATTTTTGTTTTCGTATGTTGTTATTGTGCGACGTGTGTACAAATAAACACATTTTCTTTCTTTCTTTCTCTTTCATATTCTTTAAACAGTTTACTGAGTTAATCTTCTCACATAAAGAGGAACTGACCGTTAGAAACCGAACTTTGCTTAGAGCTATTGTCAGAACTTGAAAATCTTAATATATTTTGATGCTTTATTTATTCTGAGATTTTAAATGACGTTTAGTTGGGCATTTTTCTAACTACACATAAAATCCTGAATCCCATGGAGTACTTTGGATGTATACGTAAATAAATTTTAATTAAAGTTCAATTTTAAAAACGTAACGAAATTCAAATTATTAAGGGTCTGATGAAAACGTTTACTTTTCCGTAAGAAGTTTTCAAATACCGGTCGGTATATCATATTAAAAGAGCATTCTTTCATTTTTTCATTTTCATTCTCGAAATAATATTTTCTAAAATAGTTCAACCAACTCTATTTGTTTCGCGACCATAATAACAAATTCCTTGAACAAAAAATCCTTGTCCGTCGCCAAGTGCAGTTCTTCCATGCTAAAGAATTTTTAATACCGCGACTTACTGACGTCACACATACGACGCTGTGTCTGTCTACTCTATATTGGTTCCGGGTTTAAATAATAGATGGCGTTTTACAATAAATTCTACGCGACTATTGGACGTCCGTTGCGTTCAATTGTGGTAGTGAATTAATGGAACGTCTTTAGTTTGACATGCCTGGTTACCTATTGTTCTATTTTTATAAGTGAGGTTCTTCAAATTCAAGCAATATATACTTCGTATCTTGGAATTCTAAAAACAATAACGGACCTTTTTATAAATTGTGCTACTGCTGAATACGGACCTCTTCTGAGTGCATAGATCCTGTACCTAATTAGAATGTTCGGTTATTTTTGGACTCTGGTACCATATACCCATATCAGGGTCGAATTTTTGGCAGCATAGTTTCTTTAGCAACATTTATTGTGCAATGAAAAATCAGCCATTAGGATTGTGGCCTTTATCATTGGTATTTACTGTCTGCTAAAAGGTAACTTGTTTTCTATTTGACACTCTTATAAGGAGCGTAATGAATATTGCTTTGAGGATCATAAAAAATAAACGACCTACAAACTGAATTGCAACAAGAGCTTGGGTACTACTTTTGATTTTTAAACACATTAATTAACCTTCTACATACGTTGAAAGCGAAATTAATTTTTACTCTTTCTATTAGACACATAGTTCTACTTACAAAAGAGACACTAAATTACGTGAAAGATCTTAAAAAATAACGGACCTACAAACTGAAAAGCAACAAGCTTCGGTGCCACATTAGACTTTCTCAAAGACGAGCTCAACCTCCCACCCCTCTACATACGGTCAAACCGAAAGCTCTTTTTACTCAATTCTAATTACCTCTTTAGCCCTGCAATAACTAACACAATCGATTTGAAGGCTTAGTTTTATCTCCAGTTTGTGATAAATACATTAAATACCGCTGAATTGTGAGCAAAAGAGTAAAGCCTTTGAGAAACAAGGTTCGTACAATTTTCGCTTAACATTATGAATGTACGTGGCGGCCGTGTTGTAAACAAGCTTTACATGTCTGTTTATTCACCTCAATAGCGAAAACATACTAAGCACACGTTAAGGGATATGATGTCATAATTATATAAAATTTATTGTGTTTTGGTTCGACAAAGCGTCTTTGGTTTTTTTTTTAATTTATAGCAATACTAGCGACCCGCCCGGCCAAGTTTATAACTCGTTTTGTCTTCGGTCATACTAATTTTGGCACATTTTTAATAACAGATATCATATAGAATCTTCCCAAGTCAAATGAAAGTTTCAACAATAAAGAAACTGGAGAAGTGGATTGGTAATTTGTTCTTAACAATGAATATAAATTTGAATCGAACAATAATAGTTATGTGAGAAAAATGTTGAACACCTGTGTAAAAAAATACAAAAAAAAAAAAATACTAAAAACGCATATCATACTGAACTAAATACTCATCACCTAAAAAGGTTGAGATTCAAATGCGGCAATATAGAAACTAATTTAAAACAGAACAAATGGTTTAACTGACCATTTTCATTTTTATAAAACTGCCTACTGTAATTTTGCTGGACATGGCAGTTGCGTAGCAAAAATAAAGATAGCAATCTAACGTGCTCTAAAATGTCGTGTTTGACATTGTGACGTGTATGCTAAGTATGTCTTTACGAGATATCCCTTCGCTATTTGTGTGTTGTGATGTAGTTTTATTTTCGTTGCATGCGCTTTATATGATGCTTCTAATAAAACGTTTTGACATTGATAAGTTTCATAGATTTTTTGTCTTTGTTTAACTGCAAAGGTTTTCGTATATTTATCTCTATCTAAGATTAAGTTTTGAATTATTATGTTGTATTGTATGTTTCAGATATAATTTCATGTTTTTGTAACTTGACTACTCTTGATATTCCAATGGTTTGTGTTTTACTATAAATCGTAAATTAATAATGTTTTTATTGCTACTTGAAATGTAATCGTGTGAAAAATCATAAGTAAAGCTCTGATTTAAAAATTTATGTCTTTCAATGATATGAAGTGATTTTATTGTGTAGGTATATTTTGTGTGGTTGACGGCATAGAATACAAGTGTCACCACCCCCTATCTTCCCGTGGGTGTCATAAGAGGCGACTAAGGGATAACACGATGCAAATACCATCTTTGCGTAGAGACGGAAAACTCGACATCAAACCCTATACGACTGCCTCGTTGGTCTCGCGGCATAAATGTGCGCGTGGGATCGGGAGGTCGCGGGATCGATTCCTGGGTCGGGCAGTGTTATTGGGTTTTTCTGTCACGAAATTCTTAGTAGCAGCACGGACTCTGGAAATGTGCCCGGTACGGCAATAGGCTCGCCCCTTATTACGTGGGACTAAAGTATATCTGGCGAAAAGTGGGTGTAGAAATACACCTCTGCCTACCTCTTCGGGGTTATGGGCGTGAGACTATGTATGTATGTATGTATATTTTGTCACTCAGTGTATATCAGCACACATACATAGATAAAATAGACTACAGCTTAAGGTTGCAAATTAGGTGATTCATCGGAGGGCCTTAAAAGTTATTAAAATGAAACATTACAAATATTTTAGGCAATTTGGTAACTGTCTAACTTTATAGATAATATAAACAATATCATGAATGCTGATCTGCGAGAATAATGTTAATAGATTAGTCTAAGTCATCTATATCAAGAACTAATCTTAAATAATGTCTACTTGGTAAAGTCTCAAAGTTATTGAGGTAAACTTAATACAACTGTGTCAGAACTTGTAGTACTTAAAAAAATATAGATTTTTGTCAATTTTTTTTTTCAGAATTGGTAAGTACCAATATTTAAGCCTTATTTTAGAAATAAGTAAAAGGATTTATTATTTACAACATAATGTAAATAAAAGCAACAAAAAGTGACACTATAACAAATGAATAAAAAAATAGTTATTCCATAAAGATATATTAACAAAATCTTGAAAGGAGCTCACAAAACGCTGACTAACAACAGACGATGGATGAGTCATTAGACAGCAATCCAAATAGGGACCGACACACTTTCGTTCGCCAAAATACTAATAAAGACAGACCGAACCATTATGAGAAACAATAAACACAACAGATATTAGAACCATCTGTCATATTCAAAGATATAGAATAACAAGCGTTGAAGCTTAATAGGTTTGGATAAATGATCTGAGAGAAATATAAACGATTAGTTATTGTTGAGTTCGATGGTCCAAATGACACGCCTGAAGGCAGAAAGTCTATCTTGACAAACGACTGTCGAGTCTGTAATTATAAGACAATTTTCGTAAAACCTGACATTAAAGTAATAGGTATAATATGAGGTGAATATGGGTGCATAGGGTTCCCACCAAGAACTTGGGGTCCCAAGTCAACCTCACCTGCAAGTGGTGCACCTGCCGATCAACGGACGAGGCTCTGGCAAACAAAATATCCCGATAAGCGGCAATAGGCTCACCACCTATTACGTGGGATCAAAACACTGGCGAAAAGTGGGCGTTTAATATGCCTCTGCCTACCCCTTCGGGGAAACAGGTGTGAGTCTATGTATGTATGTATGTATGTATAATATGAAGTTGGGACTGTTTCAATAATCTGTATTTTGATGGGTCTAATTTCACTAAAAATGCTGTCAGCATATACTTCTCTATTACCTATTACAATTGTTAGACGAGATAAAAAGCTGTTTAATTCAAAAAGCAAGCTGTATCCGATTGTTGAATTAGCTTTAAGACAAATCTATAAAATTCACAAAGAACAACTATCTGGATACTATTTATGAACACAAGGAGTTATAGTTACAGAGCAAACTTCTGTTATATTAATATATCATGATGATTAAAATAAACTGTAATCTATTAACATTTTAAAGGATTTCAAATCTGAAAGATTGATTAATTAGACAACAACTTTATAAAACCAAATGCTTTATCACGCCGTCAAACTCTGTCAGTAATAAACAAAATGACTATATATTTAAACATATTGTTGACAGAATAACGCCGGAGTTTTACAAATACCAAACTTATAAATATTACAAAGAGTTAGACAGTTACCAAAATTAATAACACGTTTCATTTAAAATAGTATCCAATCAATTTCAAAATGAAATATGTGGCCATATGTTTTATTTTGTATGGGTTTACGAAAAGATTTTAGTACGATGTATGTTGTACACATCTTAATAATTTTAAATAGGTAGAGCAAGTAGGTCTAAATTATTTTGTTGCGTAATTTGTAAATATCTAGGGGCTATAATATATTATTATATCATTAAGATCGTTGACATTATCACTAATTTACGTAAATAAATCTTCATTTAGTTAGACATTTTTTTGCGTATACACTACTTATCTCTTCACCGTATGTAGATAGAACCACGTATATGTTACCTTTAGTTTCACTAGTTGCTTTGTAGATATCTTTATCTAGTCTTTCTTCTCTTTCAGTCCAATCCTGGCGATTGCAGAGCATCACACAGTCACACGTGACGACGGCTCCACTTACGCGCAGTGTCTCACACAGGCCATCACTTTCTGGCAGATCACGTTCTTCATCGCCATCATAATACTCCTTTATGTTCTACCTCTAATCATCTTAATCGTATTGTACAGCGTCATTGCCAAAAATCTAATCACAGCAGCATCTAAAGTAGTCATGAATAAAACTGTTGATCCGTACAACGTCAGAGAGAGAAAACAAGTCATATTAATGCTTGGGACTGTAGTTTTATGCTTCTTCCTGTGTCTGATGCCATACAAAGCGCTCATTTTATGGATAATCATGACACCAGCTGAACATTACGATGACATGAGTCCAAAAAAATTGTATAATATACTTTATTTCGCCAGAGTGATGCTATACATCAATTCTGCGATAAATCCTATCCTCTATAATTTAATGTCGTCCAAATTCCGAATTGGCTTTTGTAAAGTCTGCATTTGTTATAAGAAGAAACTAGAGAATAAGACAAGACAAGTGCAGAGGACTATTGCAAATGGTAGCACCACAAGTAGTAGCTTGACGAGAACAACGAATAGTTTAAGGAAATTATTCAGCCATAGAGGCAGCATCGATCGTACTGACACAGAATCGGAGAGCAAAGACGAAGTCGAGAAAGGTATATTCGACAGGATATTTGCAAACAAAATATTCATGAGACAACAATCGGCACCCGTTTGTTCAAATTCAAAGCCAATAATAAATAGAATGAGGAGCGAAGGAAACATTGAGATATCTGAAGTGATCGACGTCGAACATAAAATTGATAGAACGGATTTTCGAGTAGGTGATACTTGGAAATTTATCGGTCATTCCAATAGTAAAAATATTAGGTCAGACAACGATATGGATCGAACGCATTCTTTAAGACGTAGCATTTTAATAAATAGCGCTAAAGCGAGAAGTGTAGACAGTGAGAAGAAATGTGTTACGTATCAGAAGATAAAAGTCGACTGCGTTGTAGCTTTTCAGAAGTCTAAAAGTGTTGAATACGAGTTTCCAGAAAGTTTTGTCTGAAAACATTCGACGAAGTTCGTAATCTCGTTCCTTAGAAATAAGTTGTAGAGAGTAGTCGTTTTCGTGTATCTTATGTCTTAAGACCGTCGAGATTTTAATTTAAACTGTACAGATACTTCGTATCGAAAGCCAAATAATGTTCTTAAATAAAATTGCTCATCGTTAAGATATTGTATAGTATATATTGTTAGTTATATTTGTCAGACGATATTTTTCTTAAATTGTGAAGTAAACAGTATTCTAGTGATTGTTATCTTATGTTTTCAATTCCGTGGAACATTGCTTAAAAGTTTTTATTTTTCAGTTTTGTAAAGGGTTATTTTTGCTGTCATATTTTTTTTCTTGCTGACTCAAGCAATCTAGTTGCGTTCAATGTATACCTGATTATGTAAAGCTTCAGTTAGTTCTATGTTTACGCTACGCTACGTATGAACAATGCTTCATTTGAAGTTCTTATCCATATTGAATGCAGCAGCATACAGTCACTGCCTGTACACGTAAAATTATTACTTTATATGAAAAACAGTAATCTCAAAATATGAGTTTACTTCATAATTTTAATTTAAACGCTCGTTGCCTTTTCGAAAATAATTGTATTTATGAATGTTAATATTAAATGATATTTTAATAAAAGTACTGTTTGTGTTAGTATTACGAAGCATGTTAAAATATAGGACAGTTGTATTAAATGTTTGTGTAATGTTCTAAATGTGATTGAAATTGCCTATTTATTAAATTATTGTTATAGGTAAATAAAGGAGATATTAATAATAATAAGTGCCAAAGCATTTTTGTAGTTTTTATTGAGAGAGATTTATTTACCTTCGTAATAGTTTTGCAAAGTTAAGTACCACATGCACAGGTCACTATTTGGATGGGTGACCAAGTTTGGCATTTACATCAGAAAGTTACCATGTTTCGAAGCGGCCGTAAAGCTGTTGGTTCTGGGTCTTGTCTCAGGAGAAGACCACTTACCAGAATGACCAGAAACCATTAGGTTATGTAGGAGGCCTTTGGGCGATCTGAAAACTCCGACACCAGTTATAGAACTCACACGAAAAACAAAAGAAAGATTTACGTCATGATTTGATATTTTATTATATTACCGAGTATGTCACTTCCACTGCTGTCGTAAGACGAATATATGAACCATGCTTTCGTCTCCAAGATCCCTCTATTGGTTTACTAAAATACTTGATTGAAACTTGGTTCAGCTATTGACGTGAAAGCAACAAAACACACATAAATATCCTTTGTATTCCATTTTTGATGAGGAATGTGAAGAGGAAGCGCGTGAGGTTTGTAAGGATAGAAGCAAGTGGCGTTGTGTTGTCTCTGCCTACCCTGACGGGAAAAAGGCGTGAGTATATGTATGTATGTATTCCATCTTTGACTCCGCCAAATTATTCTATAGCTAAGGAGACAATGAATGACCTTTCTTTTTTTATACTTGTATATATTAGTCATCCTCCTACCGTTATCACAGGTGCAGCCCGGGATCCGCCTGCTAATCTATCAGATTTGACTGAATAATATTAGCTTTTCCTCAGAGTGACTGCCTGGCTAACCTCCGCAATCCAAAGAGACTAATGTCAGTATATTCAGAGGTACTGACTCCCCATAACGACTGGTAAAGATGTTCGTGACAGTTGGAACAAGATATAATTAACAATTGATTTTATAGACTCACGCCTGTATCCCCGAAGGGGAAGGCAGAGGTGTAATATTACACCCACATTTTGCCATGAATGTTTAGGGCCCACGTAATAGGAGGCAAGCCCTTTGCCGTACCGGGCACATTACGGAAAAAGCCAATAACACTTTGCCTGACCCGGGAATCGAACCCGAGACCTCCCAATCCTACGCGCACATTTATGCCGCGAGATCAACGAGGCATTATTAACAATTAAATACAGCAGAGCGCGCCGTGGATTCTTAAATCCGATTTCCTTCATGGCATTCCGTTGATTATAGTCGTATATTTTGACTTATTCTCTTTAGTAGATTCTATAACTAATAACTAAGTAAATATTTGACGAAATAGCAACACATGATGTTGATCATAAAAATGGTGAGAATCTCTATATTGAGTTGTAAACCTCGTAATTTGTACCGACTGTCACTTAAGTGCTAATAAAGAATTTAATTTGTTTTATAATTGCTTAGGCTTGAGATTGGACGAAGAAATGGTTTTTGTTTTGAGAAAATTTTACGGATTTCGCAGATTTATTTATTTATTTAATTTATTTATTTATTTAACATAAGGCTTACCAACTAAAATACATACTGAGCATTTTCATGAAACATTCATACAACTATATAATTTGTGTATGCTTTTAAATTAAAGGTGAGCACAGCATTACTTATAAGTGTGCATACATGTACCTAAGGTTAACATCTAAGTTAAATAACTACAGAATATACCTAATATAACTTAATATAAATAAGACTAAGTTTAAACTATATTATGCTAAACTAAATGTGTGAAATGTGGTGAAATCTGCGAATTTCGTTATACAGTAGACATCATTCACTACTGCAGAAACTGAACACAGTTGCGGGTTAGATCCATAGAAATATAAACATTATTTATTTTAGGTACCTAAGGTTAGATCTCTAATGGAGAAAAATATTTGCATAATCTGCACCAAAGGTCTTTTTAAAAAACAGGAACATTTGTACTTATTTATTTAAACAACAAAATAAATTAATATTAGGATAACACAATTAATGATAACTACTTAAATACTACAACTAAAATTAAATTAAATATTAAAGTACAATAAACAAACAGTCCAAAAACAGGAACTAATTTGAATTCTTAAACAAAAGCTTTGTGCGACTCCGCCACTCGACCGAGTTGGAGCTGGCTTCTTCTCATCGAATTTTATTTTTCATAGAGTCACGCCTACATCGCCGCAGGGGTGGGCAGTGGTGTAATATTACACCCACATTTCGCCATGAATTTTTAGGTACCACGTAATGGGGGCGAGCCTATTGCCGATACCGGGCACATCTTCAGACTCCGTGCTGCTACTGAGAATTCGGAAAAACTGAGTAACACTTTTGCCCGACCCGGGAATCGAACCCGAGACCTCCGATCAGCAGACGCATACGCTATCCACTGGACCACGGAGGTAGTCAGTTCATCATAATGATCTTAAAATACATGTGAAGTGTGCTATTCCACACCTGGTCAGCGCGATGGACTATGGGCCCTGTGCCCAGCAGTGGGATAGACTTTTCAAGGTAGTAGAGCCTTGCTAACTTCAGCTTGAATGGGCCGGCTCGACCGGGGAAGTACTACCCTCTAACAGAAAATCGACGTAAAGTAACAGTACCTAAACTGTTGCGTTTCGTTCGGTGAGTGAGAGTGCCGGAGGCCCTATCCCCTATTCCTTCTCCCTCATCCCACTCCTCATCCTATCCCTTTTCCCAACCCCAAGGGGCGGCAACGCATTTGTGACTCCTGTGGTGTTGCTTGTGTCCATGGGCGGCGGTAATTGCTTACCATCAGGCAATCCGTCTGCTCGTTTGCCGCCTATTAACATAAAAAAAGACTATAAACAAGATTAATTATATTAAAACTAGATGACACCTCGGTTTCACCCGCGTTATTTGAGGCTACTGCTCCGCTCCCTATAATAGCCTTCGTCGATAAAGGGACTATCTAACACTGAAATAATTTTTCAAATCGGACGAATGCTTCGTGAGATTAGCATTCAGCTTTATATATATTAGTATCAGATAGATGGATCATTTACATCTTCGTTGACTCATTCAATTAAAACCTCTTCTAATGATAAAATAGATAAATCTTCTGAAATCGTCAGTACAAATGCCTTGTATAATAATTAACACATATGAACAATATGAACGCAAAGCTTAACGTAATGAATGGTTTGATCTAAGACAGTGCATAACAGCCTGTTAAGTTAAGCCAAGTTTAAGTTATTGCACATTGTGTGCTGACAATGGATGTTAGGGTTGGCACGTATGTTTGTAGGTTATATAACTTTGAGTGCACGTATGGTAACTTATGAGCCTTTTCACTGCGAACAACAGGAGGGGCAAAGCGATAATTCGGTGCAAATCAATCGTTTGGTTCTTAGAGTCACAACTCTAAAAACCGCAAGGCTCTAGTACATAAACTAAGAGCGTTATCTAATAGCTGTGGATAGCGATGTGTTTTAGTCTGCGCATCCGCATTTTTTCTCGAAGATTGTAGATACTTAAGAATATAATATCACGAGGTTATGCATGACGATCATACCTAGAAAACGTAAGAAAATATATTTAGAAATATTATTGATAAATTGCCTGAATTAGACTGCCTCGTTGGTCTCGCGGCATAAATGTGCGCGTGGGATTGGGAGGTCTCGGGTTCGATTCCCGGGTCGAGCAGTGTTAGGAAATTCTTAGTACCAGCACGGAATTTGCTAATGTGCCCGGCCGTAGGGTCGCCCCCTATTACGTGGGACCTAAAAGTTCATGGCGAAATGTGGGTGTAATATTACACCTCTGCCTACCCCTTCGGGGATACAGGCGTGAATCTATAAAAAATATATTTTAGAAATATGTCATAAGGTAAGTTACTTACCTCGCACATTTCTAAAATACGCATTATATAGATAATACACATTTTCAACTGTTAAGATATCAGGATCGTTGCAAATTGCGTTCCGTAGTCTCTGCCTACAGGCGTGAGTCTATGTATGTGTAAATAAGTTTTACGATGTGAAGTTAAGACTTACCAAGAGTACCTTATGTATACATAAGGTAGATAGCGGATTTAACAATTAAACCTATTTGCAATAAAAGCTATTAGAATTAGATGAAAGTGCGATATAGAATAGGCTTCATTATATATCAAGTTATTAAAGAGTTTTTTTTTATTGAGTCACTCCTAAAGGACCATGGGCAAAAATGTATGAAGCCTGGGCTCACCCACCAACAGAGATGAGATCACTTTGAATATACTTGTAAAATACGGATTGTCACCACCCCATATCATCCCGTGGGTGTCGTATGAGGCGACAGAGGGAGCATATTATGCATAGAACAGCACTGTAAGAGAAGGAAAACTTGATATAAACCCTATACCAACCCGTTTGGCCAGCGTGGTATAGTAGGACAATGCCTCCTTTCAAAGGAGAGGCCTAGTCCAGCAGTGGACTGTTAAAGGCTGATGATGATACTTGTAAAGCACTAAAAATAAAGAAATAAACTCATTTTTGCGAAGAATCCATGGGGTTATATATCGTTTAGATGACTTGTCGGTGGATTAAATAGTATGTGCCGAGAGGATACACGAAAACTAGTTATGTGCCGGATCGTTAAACATGTATATCCGCGGACACGGATCGGAATACGGATATTTGGTGTCAAGATCCGTGGATACGGATACGGATCTTTATTTTCTTACTGAATCGATGTCGGTGCGTGCGACTTTGAAACGATAGTTGACGTCACGCACGCCCACCGGAACAATAGACAGATAATGTTTCAACTTTTATTGAAATTATATTAAAAATACTCTGAATGGAATTTAATAGTTTTTTATTTTAACTTAACCACCACGTACATAAGCCTGCATTCCATCCTGTCAATTGAAAATTAATAAGGTGAAAGATCCGTAAAAGATCCGCGAGAAAAGTAACAGATACCGATATGGATCTTTCTTCTTCCTCGGATATCTGCGGATACGGATATCCAGAACATCTCAAACGAAAACACATAGCTAAGACCGTGAGAATCCGAGTCGACTGACTGAGAGCAGTGAGAGCAGACGGGCGCCCGGGCAGGCGTCCGAGAGGTGTGAGAGGGACGGAGAGTGTTGTAAATCACACGGGCGCAAGCGCATCTATTGTTTACCTTTATTAAAGTATGAATATTATATTGTTACTATAACAGTTTTATGACTAACAATTGTATTTTTCTACAAAATTTATTTAAGTGCATATCTTTTTTCTGCAATGGAATTGAAGGTGGTGCCGGTAGTAACAATTTTAGTACGAACAAAATCCTTTACAATGGCATAATATGCCATAACTCTGTTGGACACTGAGCCCAATTTGACGCATGGTCCTTTAAATACATATTAAGGTTGATGTTGTCATTTATAATTTACAACTATGTATGACAGCATTAGCAAAGCTACTTAGGGCTTGGAACTAAAGTAAATATGTCTTACTTATGTTTAACATAAAACCACTGAACTCTGTAGACCTAGATGAATATCGAGCTTAAGCTACCATTTCAACATTTTTCTCTCTCTTTCCCTTCATTGAAATACGTCCTTTTTAGTTTCCAACTAACACAAACCTTGGCATAGATCCCGTAGTCGCTATATAATAGCGCCAGAAACGAAAAAATTAATGCTTACACTAATTGAAGTAGAAACGTTGATTGGCAGGGAATAAAAACTTCATTTGTATGACTTACTAATGGCTGTAATATTCTGCCAACTAGATATCGCTTAGCAATATCCATAATTTGGTAATTCAAGCATTTCTTGTGCTTGAATTACTTTTAAAATTGAATCTTGAATTAATTTAAATTAGGTTTTAAAGAGTTGGATTTTTGGCATCAGTACTATCTTTTATTAAGTATCGACGCAGAAGAGGTTGTTATAAGTTTCACGTGTGTTTGTGTGTCTTTCTGTAGCATTGTAACTCCTAAAAAGATGGTCTTCTTATGGCGCGAATTTTAATGTTATAAATCTGACGTGATCGACACTGCGCCGAGTATTAAACGGTGTGTTAGTGGTTGTAAACGATAAAAACGCGCATTAAACGAGTAAGAATGCGGATAGACCGTTTTACTTGTTCGTAACATTCATCTACCCGCAATACTTCAGTACATTCGTGAACATGGCGCTTGCAAATTACCTAAAACAAAGGTACATGGTATATAACCCGTAGAAAAATGTAAAAGTAGATTCGATCATGACGCTGGTTGTTAAGCAACGTTTGCACAGGTCACTAATGTTGACCTGTGCAAACGTTGCTTAACTTTCGCCGATCTATTAGGAACGGCAAATCAAGGCCCGCTATGAGCGGTGGATGAGATGAGTACAGAAAAATAAAGAGGTTGCTTATGCAAATGGGGCGACCCTATCGTCATGTATCATGTATAATTATGGTAGCAATGGCTCTATGCAATTTGTTGCAGTTAATAATTCAGGAGCACAATATATGTATATGACAAAAATAGACATATCTAAACGTTTCACTAAGTTGTCTTGTGTCTAAATGTTTAAATGGTGGATTCTATTAACAAGCACACATAGTTACACACCCTCATGCTTCAATTGCAATGATGACATTTTTAACTCTTCATTTTGTTTTTATGTATCGTAGCGGCTATAGAAACAAACAAAGTGTTTGAAATGAAAGTTTCGACTATGGTTTCAAGGATATTTCGTGCAATATAACCCATATTGCCTTACTTCCAAGCTACTACTACTAAGCAATAAACCTAAGCCCATCATCTGTAGAGTTCAACAAAATATATTTCAATAAAATTAACCATACTTTCTCGCATATCTAACTGCCTTTAAATGCTAAACAGTAACACTTTATTACGTCCAGCTATTGTGATATAAATTCAAAACCTTTCAGCTTTACAATGTGGATTTTATAACAGGCCATTAATGTTTATTATCTGGATGTAATCCTCAAGGGACATTTATGAAGTATGTAAGCCGTGGATGTATTGTGGTCGGATTGACCATTGGTCGGAACGTAAATATTGTCCGATGTAGACAGATTTTATGAGCACATTTTAAAATTGTTTATGGGAAAATAGCTTGGCTACGTGAAATAATTGACTGGATTTTATAGTAGCACTAGATGAGCCCGCGGTTACACCCGCGCTATTTAACCACTCCCGCGCCGGGCGTAAAAAATAAAAAATAGCCGGTTGTGCCCGCTGTTTTACCTCGTGATTGAGCAACAGCGGACCGGCGTCATTATTTTACCTATATCTCAGTCAGTTTTAAACGTATCACAAAAATAATGACGGTTTTTGCATCCTTGAAATATGTTTTGAAAACTGATTATAGATATATAATGTATAATTACCTTTTTTCTGCACTTTGTTGAAATAAAACTTGAAAACACGAATAAATCCTCTTCAATAAAACTTTTAACACACACTATCTCACAAATATTTACCATTTTAGCAATTATTCACAGCACTTTATATACCTTACTTAAATAATTATTGAATTTAATCAACAGTTAATATCAACTTCACTTACATTTTTATAATTCAACAAAAATTTAAACACATCACCGGAATACGAAACGGCCGCCATAATCGCACGCGAAACTGTGCCAATGTAGATACACTTTCGTAAATATCAAAATCATAAGTTTACTATTTTATTATTGTTTTCTCATTAGATTGTGATATATAAGAAAGGTTATGAGTAATAGTACCGACTTTTAACTACCTAATCTTACAAAACTGAAATGCGAACGGGTGTATTTACAACTTACCGCTATTTTTGATAATGTTATTTTGAAAATCGTTTTTCGTTATAATTTATACAATGATGATATCTTAACTATATTTTATAGCAAACAAGATTAGTTTCTGTGTATAATGACATATAATACATCTAGGGAAATTACGAGATTGCGGCGCTACACGTTTTTCAAAGCAGAGCTGTCGTCACTCTAACGCGCGAATTAAGTGACTCACAACGAAAGAAGTTAAAAAAATACTTTATTTCGGCAGATTTACAGCTAATACAGTAATTATCTTAATTATCTAAAATACCAAGCTTATATACTAATATAATGTTAAGTCAGCTCGTATGATCAATGACGCATGTCCTAGATAATTATGCTCTGTTGGTACATGATCATTCTAGCATATTATTGGCTGACAAAGCTAATTGTAATGGATTGGGGTTCCTTAACTCCTCCCCCCTCAAGAGAGAAATTATCCGGAGTCATTGCAGATGGCTGCGGGAAATTTCGATTAAAAACAAGTTTAAATTTCCATATAAGAAAAACAATGGTAGTAATTATGATGGTTATGTACAAACAGGTAGTCCAAACGCTTATCTCTATAGTTACTATTTGGGTGTCATCATCACTTTCACTGAATTTTGCACTTTGTAACACTTCTTTTACGTCACTGAAGTCCACGTTCCTTAGGTCCAATTTTGTTGTTTTCGCCTGGATGTCGCATCGCAGCTCTGGCATCTGGATCATCGGAAACTGGAGACTAGAAACTGTGGCATTGGTAGTTGCGGAAACGGTTATTTCTCCTATTTGTGTTTCACATTGTTGGCTCGGTGTCGCCATATAGGTTCCAAGGATGTTATATTTGCGTATCTCATTGTTGCAGTTCTCAGAGACAATCAGTTTTTTTTCTGAATAAACCAACCATTGGTTATCAGTTCACTCACTTCCTGCACCTTGGTTCTCTCGATCTTGATGTGGTTTTTTATGCATTTGCTGTAGTTGTTCTTCATTAGCATAATTTGTTCAATGCAGGTTTCTGTTGGATACTGGACTAAATTTTTGTCGTCACATAGGAATCTGCCGTTTTCTATTTCTTCACAGGGGTTTTCTACAGGTATGTATTTCAATCTATTCACCATTAGGTAGGGGTATTTAGGAATAATAGTAAGGGTATTTGGAGATTGGAAAATAGGAATAGGGATAACCTTGTAATAATTATATGTATTTTCGTCTATTAAAGGGACTTCTAGAATAAAAACTAACCTATCGTTATTTTTATAAGATTTAACTATAATATTACGTTCTTACTTAAACAAATTATTTTTATTAACTGGATATATTGTTCTAGCATGTTTAGCAATAACTTCTAGTATACTATATAATTCCGTACTATTGATAATAGATTGATGCAACACATTTAATTTGCTAAAGGCAATAGCCGTCTCTATCTCTTGGATATCTTCATAACAAGTTCGAAAGTTACCTAGAATCTGGTACATAGCATTAAACACATGAAATAGGCTATTAAATTTAGATTCTTTTATTTCTATATCTTCTATTTTACTAGTTTGTAAACCCAGATGTTTAACATTAAAACTAATTATTTCCGAGTCATTTACTAATTTATCAAAAGCTTTTTGCATTGAAGATACTTAAGATACGTTCGACTACATGTTCTTTATTCTGTATAAGTAGAATTTCTTTATCATACTTAACAGCATCATTTTCGTCTAAATTACCTAAAATAGCTTTCACAAATGATCCTAATGGGCTAAATAAAGCACGTTTATTGCGATTATTTGAGGGTAAAATTTGATATAATCTATTTTGCGTAAGTTTCATTAAGTATTCTATTTGATTCTCTATTCCTAGTGTATCGTTATTTAACTTAAGTTCCCTTATTTTAGACCTTAAATCTCTAAAATGCTTAATATTATTATTAACTTGTAAATCTACCGAATTTAAATCTAAAGTCTTAAATATAGTCTAATAATTAATCTTCTTCACTGCTACTCCCATCCTTAGCGATGCTATCCCCGGATTCTGACCGAGGTTTTGAAGGTCCAGCGTGAATACTGAAGTCATCAGTACTAGAAGTACTAGGCAAGACCTGTGGAGGACGTTTAATATTTTTTATAGCTACTCTTGTATTTCGTTTCTTTAGCTCAACAGGTACAATATTACGCCTAACTTGATCCGTTACTTTAGCTTTTTCAAACCTAGGTTTTTCTTTAGCTTTCCTAACTCTAGTATCCTTCATAAAAATTTCATCACCTATCTTAAGCGCTGGGGGTTCTTCACCGCCTTTCTTATCTCTTACTTTAATTTTATCTGATTCTAGTTTTTCTGTAACAAATTCATAAAGTACCTTAAGACGTTTTCTGTGATCAAGCAATAACTTTTGTGTTAAGTTCTTTTCCCTATCAATATTAAATGCATCACCTGAGTCTGTGTGTCCAAATACTAATTCAAAGGGTGTAAAATCGGTTGCTGAATGTATACTATTATTATATGCCATGATAGCGTATGTCATGACAGAAGCCGCGTCTAAATCATTTTTATCATACTTGGCTATACAGTAAATTTCAATTACAGTCGAATGGAATCGTTCTACGATTGCCATAGAACTGGGATTATTCGGTGTCCCTATATGAAGTTCAATTTTGTATAAGCTTAACATTTCTTTAATTAACGCGTTATTAAACTCTGTGCCTGAGTCGCAACTGATTTTACTCGGTACCCCATACATACTGAAGTACTTTATTAATGCCTTAACTATTTCTGGTGTACTTCTATTAGGCACCTCAATGGCTTGAGCTAATTTGCTGAAGGCATCAACTATGGTCAAATAATATTTCCCTTCAATGTATAATAGATCCATAAAAGTTTCTTGAAAAGGGCTCTTCTGAGTCTGTGTTAATTGAATGTAAGGCTTGATTGGTTTTCTATCATATTTCATTTTTTTACACGTTTCACAGCTGTTTATAATTGCAGTTACTGTTTCTACTGTTTCCTTGATATTTGGCCACCAATAATGTCTCTTAAGTTTCGCTAAAGTTTCCTTAATTCCCCTATGGCAAGTTTTCCCCTCATGATACTTAACAACAATCTCTCTTTGATCTTCCTCCGAATCTGTTAAATTAACCACCCTTTCTGTGTATTCTGTTAACTTAACAGTATCTTTTTTGAACAACTTTATAACTATATTTGAAAATGATTTTCTAAAAGATGGATGTTCAAAATAAACAAAGTAGTTATACTTAGGGTCTATGTATTCCTTCAAAAAGTCTTTAACTAAACTATCATTATTGATTGGTAAATGAACTTCCAGAATTCTTTGTTTGTTGTTGGAAATATCCTTAACTAATAATTTATTCCTAAGCCACGAATGTACTAAGATTTGTTTAGGTATAATATCGATAGCTTCGTGTAAAATAGGGATACCTTCGTGCTCCCTATTTGAAACTGAATTGGCTGTCGCTCCATCATCTGGGTCCGAAATTTCCATCGTTTCTATTGGAGCTAAGTCCTCTTCCAGTTCCTCAATAATTTTTTGGATACGTTCTTTCCTATCTCCTACATTTACGAATATTGAGTCTAAGTCGTCATCGATTGCATTAATTTTTATTTTAGACAAGGCGTCAGCATTTGCATTTTGGGAACCCTTTTTATAACAAACCTCGTAATCATACTCCTCTAACCTTAACCGCCAACGAGTAAGTTTACTGTTGGGTTCTTTTAGTTGGTACAGCCATGCCAACGGTCTATGGTCTGTATAAATCGTGAATTTGTTGCCGTATAGATATGGCCTAAAATGTTTAACCGCCCATATTATTGCTAAAAGCTCCTTCTCGATGGTGCTATATCTAACTTCAGTGTCGCTTAAGGTTCTGCTAGCATATGCAATAGGCTTGTCTGAACCTATTGTTCCTTGTGATAATACAGCCCCGATTGCAAAGTTGGATGCATCACTAGTTAAAATAAACCGTTTACTGAAGTCAGGGTATTGTAACAAGGGTGCATTGGTTAAAAGCTTTTTACATGTTTCGAAACACTCTTTAAATTCATCGTTTATAATAATTTTTCTGCCTTTCTTTAAGCAGGCGGTTAGCGGTCTCGTTACTTTAGCGAAATCTTTTATAAATTTTCTATAATAACCTATCAGTCCCAAAAAGCTCTTTATTTCTGTGACTGTTTGTGGAATGGGATACCTTAGGACCGCCTCAATTTTATCATTATTTGGCTTAAGGCCCTCACTTGTAATGGTATGTCCTAAGTACAGAACTTCCTTTCTAAGAAAATGTGATTTATCCAGTTGTATCTTTAAATTTGTTTTGCGGAACCGGTCAAAAACTGCTCTAAGTTTCTTTATGTGTTGTTCTAAGCTTTTAGAAAATATGATGACGTCATCAAGGTACACCAGGCAATGCAAGCCCTGGAGGCCTCTTAAGACGTTATCCATCGCTCGCTGAAACGTAGCGGGTGCTGTTTTCAGTCCAAATGGCATTCTGTTAAATTCATAATGTCCTGAAGGTGTACTAAACGCGGTTTTAGCTCTATCCTCTTCCTGTACTTCGATCTGATGGTACCCACTAGCCAAATCTAGGGTTGTGAAATAGGTACTATTGCCTAGCATGTCAAATAAGTCGTTAATGTTCGGCAAGGGGTACTTATCATCAATAGTGATATTATTAAGTCGTCTATAATCGACTACCATCCTCCATTTTTGCTGTTCTGATGCATCTAACTTTTTCGGCACTAAATGTACGGGGGCACTCCAGGGAGAGTGTGATTCCTGGATAATATTATCCCGTAACATCTTATCTACCTGGTTTCTAATTTATTTCGACTGCGTAGGAGGTAGCCTATATGATTTGATGTTTATCGGGTCCTCGTTTTTCGTTCGTATTTTATGTTGAACTTGATTTGAAAACGTTAATGGAATATTTTCGCAATAAAATATATCCTTATATTCCCTACAAATTCCTTCAATAGCCCTACGTTCTTCCGTATTCATATGGTCTAACTGTAACTTCTCTAAATTTTTTGTAAACATTTTATCTATATCCAAAACATTTTCTTTACTATTTGTACTAAAACATGGTTCTTGTGTGTAAGGTTCTACATTAAAAGGCCCTGTTACAACTAAGTTTCTAAGTTCATTGGTATAATTCTGAATAACCGTTGATGCGTAACCTTTTACACACTTAACTAATGCGGCGGGCATTCGAATCCCTTCCGTGAATTGTTTATATTCTAAGATAGCTTCGCCATCCAGTTGACTAACGGGAAGCGTAACCCGAACTTCGCTACGAGGAGGTAACTTGTATATCTCCCTCATAGGTGGCGAATATATTATCCGTATATCCGTATTTTTCAAATGTAAAACCTGATTTTCCATATTTATTTTCGCGTGTAACTGTTTAAGTAAATTACTACCTATCAACCCATCATACCCATCGTCTACACTATACACATAAAACTTATGGAATTCCTGGCTGCAAAACGTAGCAGGTAACGGAATATATGCCGTTGTACTATGAACACTCGAAGCGTGAGTGCTAACAACTTCGAATGGTTCATACTGTAAACGATCCTTAAAATATTTATTCGCTATGTATGGACTTATGAACGAACGAACACTACCAGTGTCTATCATGAAAACTGCATTTAATTCTCGTATAACTATGTGAGGCAAGTTTAAACGCTTATTACAATTAATTTTTATTCGTTCCCTATTAGCGAGGCCGTTATGCAAAAAATTTCAGCGTCGTTATTGTCAGCTAAAACTTCCCGGTGCTCTTCATTCGAATTTTCAATGTTTTGTTCATTACAACTATTATTATTTATATAATTAACGCGTCGTGAACTTGCAGTTCGCATAGTAACGTCTGTATTCGTACCAGAAGTGGATGCTTGCGGTGCAAAACGTGATATGCGCGGTACAGGCGTAGACGCCGGCGCTGCGAACTGTTGGGCAATCGGAAGCGGTGACCTACTTGATAGTTGCGACGAATTATAGTTATGTGCATTATTAAAACGATTATAATTACCTTGATTAGAATATGTATTATGATTTTGTTTAAAATGTCTTGACTGCAATGAATTATTAGGTGAATACGAGGCGTTGGAGGCGTTATAAGCATTATTCGGTACATATGTATTCGGCATGTTATGTGAATCGTACCTGGGACTATTAAAATTAGAAAAACTAGATTTATTATTTCTATTTGTAATACGACGGTCGTTTGTTTTGGAATCGTATACGGTTTGAAAGTTTTGTTCTTCCAAAACGATTTTTAACGCATCTTCTAAGGTGGAAACGTTGCGCAAACGAACTAATCTAACTAAAAATGGTGGTTAATTATATAGAAATACATTCATCGCCCTATGGCTATAAATAACTTGTTTTGCCTTACGTAAAGAATCGTCAACAATAGTTTCAGATATTTTCGCAAATAAAATACTTCTCATGTGTTGTATCCTATGACAAAAATCCAGATAACTCTCGCCCTTATTAATTCTACAAGTTTCTAACTCCATTGCTAGACATTCTTCAGTGCGTGGGTCACCGAAATGTTGATTTAATAACTCCGTTAACTCATTCCACGTATCTATAGAGTCTCTTTCGCCTACCAAGCTGGCTGCCTCACCTGATAGCCTGCTCGTTATGACATGGAATAAATATTCATTTTGTATTGTGCTACCCTGGTAGGTGGTTAATATGTATTCACATTTTTTAATAAATAAGGGTAATATTCTCGCATCGCCACTGAATACTGGTATGATTTTTACCATTTCCTGTGGGACACGGTTTATGCTTTCCATTTTGAATTATATGATATAATTATTTAATATAAAAAGAAATATTTTACGTTAGAAAAAAAAATCTCTATAAATTAGTTGCTATAGCTATGATCTACGTAAGTATTATTACGGCGTTGTCTAATCCCTAATAATAAACACAACATAGACTTATCACAAGGTTTGGAAGACAAATGGAAGTGCTGAATGGAAGGTGAAAAGATTTACTCACAATACCGCAGCTATCTTCATGCTTCCAGAATTACTGCTTGGCTGCTGCTGTCCCTCCTTTCCGAAGTGGTTTCTTAATAAATTTGTTTATTCGGAGATCTCTGCTAAACCGTAGAAACGGACGTCGGCTGCTTCTCGTAGATTTGTATACGCGACAGACTGACTACAGAGATCCTACCGGCTGCGCCAATTAAGTGACTCACAACGAAAGAAGTTAAAAAAAATACTTTATTTCGACAGAGTTACAGCTAATACAGTAATTATCTTAATTATCTAAAATACCAAGCTTATATACTAATATAATGTTAAGTCAGCTCGTATGATCAATGACGCATGTCCTAGATAATTATGCTCTGTTGGTACATGATCATTCTAGCATATTATTGGCTGACAAAGCTAATTGTAGTGGATTGGGGTTCCTTAACTCGCGCGAAGTCGAACTTGTGACAAACAATTTTCAGTCGTTATTTTGCAAAAAAGTCTATAAAAATGATAACCAATTACAATGCAGAATTAAAAAGAATATTGATACTTTGCAATAGTGGTGCATAATCTTATTGGTGGAATTATTTTTACGTCATTTCAAGTAGTGAAATATGGCGCTGTCGTTGCGGGACATACGTGCTTCCCGCAAGCGCTAGACGGAACAAATTTTCCTGGGACATACGTATGTTCCGCCGGCGTTCCAGAGGTTAAGGGTACTGCCCCGCTCCTGTGGCTCAAAGCTTGATGTTAAATGGCCTATAGCCTTCCTCAATAAATAGACTATCTAATACTGAAATAATTTTTCAAATCGGATCAGTAGTACCTGAGATTAGCGTGTTCAAGCAAACAAACAAACTCTTAAGCTATATGTATCAGTATTAGATGTACACATATTATAAAATGAAGTCGCCTTCCTGTCAGTCTGTATGAAAGCGATAACTTTTCTTTATATTTTTTATTGTTTTCTTGACTTGAAAATTTTTGTTTGATGTATTTTTACCTGACTACGGATAAGCCAAAAGGAAGGGTAATGTTTTTGGCAGTCTTTACACGACTACGGCGAAGCCAAAAGGAAGGGTAATGTTTTTGGCAGTCTATGTATGTATGTATGTTCCACTGTAGCGCCTAACTACTTAACTGATTTTAATGAATGGGGTGTCAAAAGATTCGTAATAATAGCGCGGGTGACATAGGCTATATAATTTTTATCTACATTAACTATAACGGAATTAATATCTCAGATTCCAACCTCAAAAAAAAATTACTGAGATAATCATTACGTGTTTGGAATCAAAAGAAAGGTATTGGTGAGAACATTACAAATATGTACATACATATATTATACTGCTTGAGTCAAAATATAAGTTTAAAACGCGGTTATACCTTCTATTCAGAGGCTTTGAGTTAGGTACCTATTTTTCTTTCTTTCTTAAAATGTGACAATGTAAATATTGCACAGTTAGTTTACATACCCCATAGGGATACGCAAAAGAATTAAATAAAAAAATAAGTTCAAAAACTATAACCCGTCTACGTAAAAAAGGGGTCTAAAAAGGACGAAACAAGACATAGCTCATTCAGATATAAATCCAGAAAAGTATAAGTACAGAAATGCTCAAGCTAGAGCCGTGGTCGCACCTATTTTATGCAGCGTTTGTTTAATGCAGGTAAGTGTTCCTGGCACCCACATTAGGTATGCAATATGTGCGACTAAGGCTCTAGCTTGAGCATTTCTGTACTTATACTTTTCTGGATTTATATCTGAATTAGATATGTCTTGTTCTTATTTTTATATTTATCTTACTTTATATAAATTGTTTCCTTTTATGTTAATTTTCATTTATTTTATGTGTGTGCCAAAAATAAATAAATCTTTAATCCTTATTTTTTTAAAAACCTCAAACTACCTACCTAACAAATTTTGTACAGTTTTCACCAATAGAAAGTGGGATTCCTGAGAAAGGTTAAGACTCCGTCCGCGTGGATTGTATACAATTCACACAGAAGTATAAGAAAATAAATCTTTATTTTGCCACAAATGGCACACACCACAAATTTTAAAGCAGAATAAACATCAAAGAGAAAAAAAATGACATAATAAAAAAAAAAAACATATAATTAAAGGGTCGAGTGCCGGGCGTTATCTCGTAAAGGAATAATTGGTTTTCATTGTATTGTAATACGAATAGCGTACTGTCTAAGATCCGTAGAATACCTGACTCATCTGTGCAATGGATGAAACGTATTTTATGTAATCTAAAACTAATAAAGCTGAAGAGTTTGATTGTTTGTTTGGTATAACGCGCTAATCTCAGAAACTACTAGTCCGATTTAAAAAAAATCTTTCAGTGTTAGATAGCCCATTTATCGAAGCAGGCTATAGGCTATATAACATCAAGCTATGAGCCACGGGAGCGGAACAATAGCCTTAAACAACGTGAATGTAACTGTGAGCTCATCTAATATCAAACAAAGCAGGTTGAAAAGTACAATGGGTAAGCTAAAGTAATTTTTTGACCGAAGGCGAAATACTCCACACACGGGACATCACTTGTATGATCCATAAAATTGATGCGTCGAGTTCTTTTCTGGAATACTTTCTACTTCTAGGAAAACCTCATAACGATCGCATTCGGAGCAATATAATGACTGGACTGGGCAAATGAGAAATCACATTTTCCATGCTGAGACAAAACAGCTGAAACCACTACGCTATTCATGCAAATAAAACCCGTATTATCCACCCAGTAGGTATCTTGATTATATAAAAGTGAAATAAAATATTTTAGGTTTCATCATAAACTTTTAACTATCCATCTTTAGAAACATTGGCCAACAGATTTAAACATTAAAAACATGAACTGTACATAAAAAAACTACAGCTTTATTACCTCACTAGATGAGCCCGTGGTTACACACGCGTTATTTAAGACTACTGCTCCGCTCCCGTCGCTCATAGCGTGATGTTATATAGCCTTCCTTGATAAATAGGCTATCTAACACTGAAATATTTTCAAGTCGGACCAGTAGGTCCTTAAATTACCGCGTTCAAGCAAACAAGCTCTTCAGCTTTATATATTAGTATTAGATTAGATTTTAAACACAATTCATATAAATAATACTGAACCTCAATATCTGATAGATTAGTCGTTGAATAGTTATCAAAGTCTACGTTTTAAAGCCTCTGCACACTACCTAGCGTTTGCCAAGCTGCGTTTTTCGTTTGGTAGCGCGTATGTGCGACGTTTTCTCCACAGTAAATTGATCGCTGCGCTAGAGTCGCGTATGCGTATCCGTGCCGCGTTAATAGCCGATAGAGAGAGACCGACGGACTGCTACGCAGAGGTCTCGGGTTCGAATTCACGGCGCGCACCAATGTCTTATCGAAGTTATATGCGTATTAAACTGTTAATTATCGCTTGCTAAACGGTAAAGGAAAACATCGTGAAGAAACCTGCATGTCCGAAAGTTCTCCATAATGTTCTAGAAAGACATGTGAAGTCTGCACACCCGCACTTTCCAGCGTGGTGGACTATGGCTTTACCATTCTCATAGTGAGAAGAGGCCCGTGCCCAGCAGTGGGACAGTTTTTATACAGTGCTGATGATGATATGCTCGACAATCGCGAGGTAGTGTAAAGGGTCTCTAAGATTTACCTACCAATTTACAACTTCCACAATTAATATTACAATTCACAACTGTTATGTTCTCCTGCGTGAAAGTCATTTGGTGTCCGATTATGAGTAAAACGTTCGTCACGCCGGTAATGACTTATCAACAGTTTCAAGTAACAGCAAGTACCAGGACCTCAGTAAGCTCTGCAAGTAAAAACATAAGTAACTATTAAATACTACACCCCTATTTCAACGGTTCAGGCATCAGCTTTGGTGGCGTAGCGGCTTGCAAGGACGCTCGTACACGTCGGCCTCAAGATCGAATCCAGCACATCGATATCTACACTTTTTGGAATTTATTTTGTCCTTTATGTTCTGATCCTTGATTTCATTGCATGAAATTGTTAATTATTTTTTGATAATTGGAAGACAAATATTTTTTCTTTTTCCTCCATCAACAAGAGCCTCGGTTTCGTCCCCAAATTTTTGTTCTGAACCTAACATGCTCAAAAACGCAGATGAAACATCAAATACCACCCAAAGAGTCAGACGAGCTAAAAAACCAGAGCAAGGGGAGGACCAAGCAACTGAATTGAGAGCTATGTTTGAAATCTTCGAGGAAAAGCAAGACAAAAAGTACAACATGCTTTTAGAAACAGTAAATGTGATAAAAGAGCAAAATTCTGGCATCTCTTCATCTATAAAATTCTTCTCCGATATGTACGATGATCTGAAATTACGGTTTGATGCCTTGGAGACTGAGCGTAAAGAAAATCAGATATATATACGAAGTCTTGAGGAGAAAATTGAGATTCTTGAGAAAAGGAACAACTCGTCTAGCTTGGAATGTCGAAATATACCATCTGAAAAGTCAGAGACGAAGGAACATCTGTGTGATTTGATTATAGGAATTAGTAAGACCTTGAATGTTGCCATAGAAAAACAAGATATACGGAACGTGTATCGTATAACAACAAAAGCAGCGTCCGAAAAGCCATTGATAGTTGATTTTACTACAGTTATTAAAAAAGATACGCTTTTGAATTCGTTCAAGTCCTACAACAGAGACAAACGCAACGACAAACTATCTACGACCACTTTAAACCTCCATGGTCCCCCGAAACCCATATATCTGTCGGAAAACCTCACACACAAGACAAGACGTTTGTTTTACGCAGCTCGAAATTATGCGAAAAATAATAACTACACATTCTGCTGGACCACAGACGGCAAAGTCTACCTGCGTAAGAGGGAGGGATTGCCGGCTGTACGTATATCCTTGGAGTCGGATCTTACAAAATTGAAACAGCAAGCATGACTAATTTACGTCCTCTGTAGCTCTCTGGATTTATTTAACTTCTTACAACCTTGTTCAAATATGCTACTCACTCTTACACATTATTCATATACTCACTTACAAACATCTCACAATTATTCAGTAACACAAAATACCACATTACATAATTATTATAAGGTCTCTGGCTGTCTATCAATGAACCATAGTATTGCCAGTTATATGCTGTCTGGCATAAAGTGCCCTAAACTAAGTCACTATATTCTAATTAAAGAAAATGGATGACAATGAAGGCTTCTTTAGAGATTTAGATGATTTTCACGTATCAAAACAATTAATATGCTCGCCCGAACAATCCTCACTTCATTTGAGCAAAAGTTCGAAAACATTAACTGTTTTACACGTGAATATTAGAAGCGTAAATTGTAACTTCGATGCATTAATACTTTTATTGCAAAGAATAGAAGCTCTATGTGATCTAATAGTATTATCAGAGTGCTGGCTTAGTAAAGTATCGAATGAATTACCGCACTTAGACAATTACACAGCCTATGCGTCTAAATTCAATAACCAAAACGACGGCGTTATTATATACGTTCGAGACTGTTTTGACTGCAGCGTTTCTGAAATGCAATTATGTGACTCAAATTGCCTAGTCGTTACTCGTGGCATAGATTTTGCCCTGATTGCTATATATCGTTCCCCCTCCACACATAATACCAACCCTTTCATAAATAGCTTAGACAGCTTACTAACAACACTGTCTGCATATAACACAATCGCCTTGGTTGGAGACATTAATATTAATATTGTGGCTCACAATGCAGATCCCAATTCAGAAGACTACCTAAATACTACTGCCTCTCATGGATTACTCCCAGCCCATCAGATTCCAACTCGTTTGAACAGCTGCTTGGATCATGTCTTCTTGAAAAGTAATAAGCGATCTACGACAATCATTTTCGATTGTCCTTTTACTGATCACATCCCGGTCTTATGTCAGATAGAGCTTATTAATAAAAAAAACATCTCAAACCGATGCATAAAGCGTATAAACATACCAAACGCCGTAAAGAGCGTTGAGGATATGGATTTCTCTCATGTACTTTGTTGCAACGACCCTAATGAAGCTACGAATGCATTTGTAAATACCTTAAAATCCATTATAGTATTAAACACGGAAACAAAAAATATACCACGTAGAAAACGGTTATTAAAACCCTGGATCACGCCTGGTTTATTAAGATGCATTAAACACAAAGACAAGCTTCACCATGCAACTAAAAAAGCCCCAGACAATTTAGTGGCAAAAACCATCTACATCCGCTATCGTAACTTTTGCATCAATTTACTTCACAAATTGAAACGTAGTTACAATCAAGCTGAATTGGAAAAGCAGTGCAAAAATCCTAAAGCAACCTGGAAGATCATTAAAGAGCTAGCGAATATGAAAAGTACATCTCAACCAGCCGTAGACCTGCTCAACATAACTCATCAACCTCAATCATCTGTAAACGTAGTGAATAGGTATTTCGGAACCATTGGTGAGGAATTAGCGCTCAAAATTAAGTCCTCACCTGTTCAAGATCTGACTAAAACCCCTTGTGATAGACAAACGAATCCATCCGGAAAATCTATGGCATTCTTGCCAGCCGATGAGAGTGAAATAAATAACATCATCATGAGCTTACGTGGTGATAGTGCGACTGGTTCTGATGGAATCCCCATTTCATTTATAAAGGCAGCCAGAAACTCTCTTATTGGTCCGTTGAAACATCTGCTTAACATTTGCCTGCTTAATGGTGTGTTTCCCAACATCCTAAAAAAGGCACTTGTATTCCCTATACACAAGGGAGGAGACAGAGCCAGTGTCAGTAATTACAGACCTATATCGGTATTAACATCTATCTCAAAAATATTTGAGAAGTTCCTTAATTCTCGCCTTGTCAATTATCTAGACAAGAACAATATACTAGCGCAAAACCAGTTCGGCTTTCAAAAACATAAGTCAACAGAAGATGCTGTTATGGCTCTTACAAACAACATAGTTAGGTCTTTAGATAATAAAAATAAGGCACTAGCTATATTTCTTGACCTTTCAAAAGCATTCGACACTGTCTCTGTCTCTCTCCTTCTGAATAAAATGGAACGTTTAGGAATAAGAGGGTTGGCTCTTGATATATTTAAGGATTATTTGTCCGGACGTTACCAACGTCTAAAAATAGAATCTTTTACTAGTGAGGACATGTGTCTTGGTGAATACGGTTTACCTCAAGGTAGCGTGCTTGGGCCTACCTTATTTTTTATATATGTCAATGAGCTTTGCAAACTAAATCTACCCCATTGTAAGATTTTCTCTTACGCAGACGATACAGCTCTTCTCATTGATGGTCATTCATGGCACGATGTTCAGCTAAGAGCGGAAAGTGCATTCAGAGTAGTTATGTCCTGGCTTAGTAACAATCTACTTACCTTAAACGTCACTAAAACTAGCTTTGTTACATTTGCTACCTGCTCCAAGACCCTGCCTCCAGCTAATTTGATTAAAATTAAAGCTCACAGTTGTCCTGAGATTTGTACCTTAAACTGCCATTGCCCTTATATTGTAAGAGCTGATGTTATCAAATACCTTGGCGTTTACCTAGACAGTTGCCTTAGTTGGCACAAACACATTAATGTACTCACAGGACGTATACGTAAATTAATCTTTACCTTTAAAAGATTACGATCGACCCTAAACTCTAACACACTAAAATCCGTCTATTACGCGCTGGCACAATCACTCATCTCGTATTGTATACCTGTGTGGGGAGGGACTTACATCACAGCGATGCTCAAAGTTGAAAGGGCTCAAAGAGCAGTGTTAAAGGTTATGCTTCGCAAACCGCGCACCTTCACCACGGCCCTTCTATATAAAGAATGTAAGCTTCTCACAGTACGGCAGTTGTACATCATGCAAACTGTTCTGCGCAAACATGCCAGTACAACATACATTCCCTCATCACTGAACAGTAAGCGACAAACAAACTGTGTGTGCCCTGCTGTACGTCACAGAACCGCACTGGCTAGCCGTCATTTCTACGTACTAGGATCTCGCCTATACAACTTAGCATGCAAAAACTGTAATATACATCAACTTCCTCTTATAAAAAGTAAACCTTCTATCAGCGATTGGCTTCTGAAGCTCACATACGCGGACACGGAAAAGCTTTTAGTACCTGTCATTTAATGCCTCTAAGCCTTTATAATAACCACATCACACACACACACACACACGCACACGCGCCCACACATGCACACGCGCACACACACACACACACACGCACACACACTCACACAATTGAACAATAATTTCATATATAAATAGTATTATTAGTATTAGTATTATTCGTTTTTCTTTTATATAATTTCATTGTCTAGTTTGTATTTTATTTTTATTTTTTTGTTTTTCTAGATGTGTATTTATTGTCAGTATTTTGATATTTTCCGATAAACTTTAAATTGGACTCATTTAACACAAATTTCTCAGGGAAGGCCCTGTTGCCTGTAAAACAGTTATTCAACTAGTACAGGTAACAGGTGATCTTTTCCACTTACCTAGTTATAATTAGCTGTAAGTGTCAATACCTCTGTAAAGTGGAAAAACAATTTGTACCGCTTTTTAAGAACAATAAAATTTTCATTTCATTTTCATTTGTTTAGTTGGAGAATCTCGTTAACCACATCCCTTGGGATCTGTAAAGTACTAATGTAACGTTTATTAGGTGTGGGTACCTATATGCCTGTAGAGAACCCGGTAGCAACTAGATTAGAGCTAAGTTTAAGACTCAAAGCAGGGTAGGCAGGCAGGCTGACGAGACTTCGGTCCTCCAGAAGAGAAGGCAGCACTTAACTTTGGCAGCGTCCAGGATCCAAGAGGGGAGGTTCGCTGTCGCGCCGCTGTATTTATTTGCCGCTGGGAGGGGAGCGGCTGGCAGGAGAAGTGGTAGGGGCCAGCGCTGTAGTGTGCATCGCTCGATGCGACGTCACACAAACGCAATTACAGTTACTTTTGTAATCATACATCTGTTAGATTGTCCTGGTGATCTTTGACCCGATTTGATTGGGTGACACTAGCCTAGATAACTTTGGCTGTTCTCTGTGATTTAGTAACAAGGTGGCAACTAGCGTACTTTCGTCGATTTCAATTTTTTGTCTACCAGTAAGGGAAAAACATAAACACTTATTTGATATTCATATAGGTTGAAGGCTATAGGCTCGCCCCCATTGCGAAGGACCTAAAAATTCGTGGCGAAATGTGGGTGTAATATTACACCTCTGCCTACCCCTTCGGGGATACAGGCGTGAGTCTGTAAATAAATAAATATAGGTTGAAATTTTTTGCAAAATCGACTAACGTAAAGCGTTAGTCACATATTGATAACACTGCTATGTTCGAAATGTCGGTGCAAATAAAGAGTATTAAATTTCACCTTTCTTTTTAGAGTAATTTTGCGATTAAGACCAAAGTATGCTGTAAAAATCAAAATATATAATTTTATTTTTACTTCTTTATAGAAAACGTTAAATCTGTATAGACAATAGTCAAGTATTGCATATTATATTGTAAATTTAGCCAATTTTAAAAAGTACCTCCTCGTATGCAACTACATAATTGAAATAAGTAAATGTGTGACCGTAAATGAAATAGGTATTATTTCTTACACTATATATAATATAGTCATTTCAATAAGTTTATAACTATCTTCTACTAAGAAAGGCAATCTTTCTTATAAAAACTTTAACAAAAATAAACTGATTACATTCTTAAATTTGCGGTCAGTACCCATTCTTGAATATTGTAGGCTAATTCAATTTTATTTCATTTATCAAATAGTTTACCCGCAAAGGCACATAAAACATCATGAAAGTGCTTTCAGTAATTAATATGTTATTTTTCATCTCAACGATTCCACTTACCTATAACAACCGACTGAATTTAATTTTTGCAAACAAATAGAAAAATGACTTTCATTTACAAGTAATATTTTTGCGGGAAAATATATTGCTGGAATCATAAAAATAAAGTGCTTTTAGGTTTTATTTATTTCAGTGTTATGTCTGCTTTTGTAGACTGTACTTGACAAAGAGTAAACATAGTCATAGCCATAATAAGTACAGGGAGTTAATTATCACAGAAGATTTCATTTAAAAAGATTATTGACTAGTATTTTTTTAGTTAAGTAACTGTAAGCATGTTTACTTTGTCATATTAATATTGTACTAAAATTTTCAAACAGAAACATCTGATACCAGACTTTGAAGAGGCTATATATACTAAGAGAGCAAGAAAGCTAGACAAGTGATAGAAATATTTATTAATTCTAAAATCATCTTAATATATAAAATCCTTGCGTTACTGACTGACTGACAGACACGCTACAGTCGAAACTATTGGGCGTAGGAAGCTGAAATTTGGCATGTATGTGCCTTAGGGACCGTAGGGGTGCACTAAGAAGGGTTTTCCCGAAATTCTCACGGGATCGGTCAAAACGCGTTAATAAAAAAAAATGCAGGCGTAGCTGCTGGCGTCCTCTAGTCTTAATATATAAAATCCTTGCGTTACTGACTGACTGACAGACACGCTACAGCCGAAACTATTGGGCGCAGGAAGCTGAAATTTGGCATGTATGTTCCTTGGGGACCTTAGAGGTGCACTAAGAAGGGATTTCCCGAAATACCCACGGGATCGGCCAAAACGGGTCAATTTAATAAAATGCAGTCGTAGCTGCTGGCGTCCTCTAGTTGTATATAATAATTATTTCGATAAATTACAGGCACAGAAAAAAATACCATTTTCATCACACAACTGTTGTAGTTTGGTGTCAATTTAAGTCATGCAACTAATGTAAATATAGAGAATTCTTATTATCAAATAGGTCGCCAATGCCAATTATTGGACTACGTGTTTATATTGAGGTTTTCGAAGTCAAAAATGTGCAGTCCACCATTCCGAACCTCGAATTCAAACCAAGAACACAAACAATTTCATAAACACAAACTCATCCCACGAACTCAACGACGCGTGATGAATAGTAGTTTTAATTAACAAAACTTGTATACCGGTTCGTGCACTTAAACTTAGTCGTTAGTAAGTTCTACTTGCACTTGTTGAGTATAGTTCGAGTTCATTTCACACTATGTGGGTTTGCTTCCCTAAGGGTTAAGGAGTTATCTGCTAGTATGCTGTTCTTAAGTGCCTAGATGGTTTGTGTTTCTCTTCCTGTGGCTTTCAGGTACCAAGACTCTGTAGATTTGGTATGGTGCTACTCTACTTTGGCGACTTTACAAAATTGCATCAAAATTTGCGAGTTTCTGTGTTCAACTCCTTAATCGGCAATGACCTCAATAACTAAAAAAGTTTAATAAACTGCGAGTCGTACTCGGTCATGAGAGATTCCATACTAGAGGTATCTTCGATATTTTAAATATCCATTACTTTCACATAACCAAATACCACTATCACTTTTTTGCAAGCCAACGTAACTCTATTTTCTGATTTTACCACTTTAGAGGCGTTTTTCATTCCAACGATTGACTTTGAATAAGAAAGGAGTAGAAACCTCAAAGTATTTTTAAAGATCTATCTGTAGATACCCCACGTGTAGACGACAGACGAAAATAATGATTTTGGGTCAGTTCCATGTATAGAGAGCCCCTCTGATTTTCCTTTTTTTTATTTTTTGTATAAAGATCATAAAGTGGTTCACAGAAAACATCTACCTACCAATTTTCAAATGTGTAGTCACAATAGTTTCGGAATAAAGTGGCTGTGACATACGAATGGACAGACAAAGAAACTTCGCGAATCTAAGAGGGTTCAGTTTTTTGACAATTTCGGCTACGAAACCCTAAAAATCAGCCACCTAAAAAGAGCATGAAATTGCACATCCTCACTAATTTAACAACCTCCGCAACCAATTTGACAAAAAGTCATCAAAATGCAGCGAGGTCTACAGATCCAGCTTGTTTTACCAATTACGCCTAAACTGGCTCAGTATTATTTGGACCTAGCAGAACTCATACTTGCGAAGAAAATAATAAAAAAATAGGCACATGGCTACATTTTGTCGCAATGACCGACACCCGCGAGGGCAAAGGCTCGGGAGAGCTCCTACTTAATAAAAATAATTATATCAGAAGTGACTTGATTTAATATTTAGGTGGAATCGGCCTTACAAAAACAAATCGACAACCCAATTATCTTCATTTAATACAGAGTAAAACCAAAAATAAACTTAAAATTAGATAATGTATTCGTGGCTCAGACCTGATGAAGCGTTTCGAAGGTGTGTGAATAGTCGCAGCAGGTGCAGATACTCGTGTACGCCGGCGGACCCCACGGTGGTTTTAGTGGGTAGGCCCCAAACAATTATAGTGGAGATCCACATACGTATTTGCCCACAGCCTGCTTCAAGAGGTGGAGGATAAGCTAGGAGATGCACAGTGGAGTAGAATTTCGAACATTATGACAGCAAGCCACATAGAATTTCATTACAAGCATGGGTTTGACGGAAGAGCACTTTATTAATTACCTACTTAAGATACAATAAAAATTATACCTCGACTGTTATATAGCAGCTGCGTAAGTATGACTCGACTGATAATAGAAGTGAAAATGGCGCGTTAGTAGAAGGAATCCGGAAAATATAATAGTCTGATCAGATCTGGTAGAATGGTTTGGTTCGTACATACATATATATGATACCTTTATGGTTAAGTGGACGCTCACTGCTAAGCCGCCAGACATGGTTTTGATGCCCGTGCTGGGCAATTCATTTTTGTGAGAGAAGCACAATTATTCGCACTAAGTATATTTGGGTGTAGTTTAATGAGATATCTTGTTAACATAGTACTGATTCCAACTCGTTTGGAACCAGTTTAGCATGTAAGTTACCGTAGAAAATAATTATTATCTGTCTAATGTATATCACTTTAACGGACTCTGTTCACTATAAAACGCACAATAATCCTCACCGCCTCGCTCCATGAGGTCTGAATTGTGCTTAAAAAAGACGCAAGTAATAAGATAGGCGGTTAATTTTGTGCTTGATTGGGACCAGTCGGTTCGTTCATTTTGTGCTAAAATAACTTGCCGAGATTCACTTATTACTTCGGCTATTTTTTGCTGGTCTCGTAATAATAGATAAATGCGAGTTAATTAATAAGTCAGGGCACTTATTTAGAAATCCTAGCTCGATGAAAATAACTGTGTTGTAGTAGGAGAGCTATTTATATGACTGGTTTCTTTTACTATTTACTTTGGTTCATAAGGTATCTAGTCAGATAATTTTAGGTAGTCTTAGGATGAGTAAATAGTGTTATTGGGTTTTCTGTTAAGAATTATCCAATCGATGCTCGCATGCGTGTTCCGTGCCTCTGAAGTTCCGTCAATCTGTTGCGCCCGTCTTGATGGACATTCTGTCTCAGGAGGAGCAGTGTGATGAAATAGAGTACCTATGCACATGAATTAGCTAATGAACTATATCAAACATTGTTTGTTACTCCCCGTTGAGACTAGCCACTGCTGTGGCCAGGAGGACATTATTCTTCGATTAGTCAACTTCATTAGCAGGGACGTGCGTATAATAGTTTTATTTTGTTTTTTTTTTCTGTCTTAAGGATATTTATAATATTTCAAAATAACAACGGAAAATGTTAGGTGAATTATCGCAGCACTGTCGATTGCAAGGCCAACGATATCACTGCAGCTTTGATAACTTAATTTCTTCAATGATATCGTTGCTACAACCATGACACTGCAGACAGCAAAGCATATATTTGTGAAACATGGTAACCTCTGTAAAACCGCAACGTAGCACGAGCATGATGGACTGTGATTTTGATTTATGATGTTGTTATGAAAAAGATTATAGTAAACTACAGTTCTAGTATGAGGTTCATCACGGTTATATACTGATGGCAATCAGATTAAGAAAATGCCTTGTCGCTAGGCAATCCGTTTCACCGTATCACTTGATGGTTAGACTAACCATGGTTTTTTTTCCACAGCCCCATCCTCAGCGTTGCGACGTTCACCTACGAGATCTTCGACGACGGCACCGAGGTACCCGTGTGCCTCACGCAAGCCGACACCTTCTGGTCAGCGCTCTTCTTCATTCTCACCATCGCGATCTTCTTCATCGTCCCGCTCGCAGTACTTCTCGTCCTCTACAGCGTCATCGCCAAGAACCTCATGGAAAACCCTGTCATCATTGCACAGAATACCAAGAACACAAGTAACACTGGAAACGTAGTACGATACAGAAAGCAAGTCATCCTCATGCTTGGGACCGTAGTTCTTTCATTCTTCATCTGCCTCCTGCCCTTCAAAGCACTAACTCTTTGGATCATCGTATTCCCACCAGAGACAATAATGTCATTAGGTATAGATGGTTACTATATACTTTTATATTTTTTATTGTAGGGTTATGCTATATTTAAATTCGGCGATCAATCCAATTTTATACAATTTGATGTCGTCAAAATTTAGAGAAGGATTTGTGAAATTATTAAGAATAAATAAATTGATGAGGTGCAGTAGAAACTTGAGGGAGACAATGCAAAGAAGGGACACATTTAATACGACTACGTCTACAGGATTTTCTAGCAGTCAAAATACATCTGATTCCTTTTGGAGAAGATACAGTAATAGGACATCGTCCCAAAAATATTTTGTGAAAAGGGAAAGTAAGAAAGTCAAAGAAGAAAATGTGCAACAGATGAAAGTAGGTGAAATAATAAATGTTGAGAACACAAGACGCAACAGTATGAAGTTTATCTCAGCACTTAACGAAATAAACAACGATACTTATGCTGACGTACATGACAACCATGGTACCAACGAACTAGCCATAGAAACTGCCAATGAGAACAATAAACAAATACAAATATTAAACCTAGATGTAAAAACTAATAATGTTTATTCAATAACTTACGATGTAAGTGACTCGGCTGAGGGTAGGAGCAAGTTTGTTTGTATACCATCACTTGATAGAGAGAAAAATATATTTATATACGATTACAACAGTAAGGAGAGTTTCGTATGAAAACATTTTTTTATTTGACGTAGTGTTTGGCTAAGAGCCAGATAAATCAGTGCATTTACTTAAGATAATCAAATAGATTTAAGGTTCATACATCATAAGAAATGTAATAATGTTATAAGAAGCAAAGTTTTGTTTATTTTATTTATTTACAAGCAAGGTACTCACAGGATTGAGTTCGAATTTCTTTATAATATTGATAAAATACATAGCCCCAGTTTTACGAAGACATAAATTGTTTGTAGACAAGCCGTAGGCTACAAATTCACAGCGATTGACATAAACCCGCCCACAAGTTCTTGTCCATATAATATATATAAATTTTATTGTTACTCTACTTACATATTCACAAGCTAGGCCTTTTCTGTTCTGAATTGAAAATGTTCTTAAATCACAACCAAACCAAAATATTTTGATCAAATTTAAAGTAGGTGGTAACGAACTACTAACACTGTGGAAACGGTAAATAAATAGTGGGGCCATTAGTCAAACTTCTATGATATATGCTCCAACATAAAAACAGTTTAGTTTTCTTATTTTTTCTGTATTGCTGAATTAGTAGTAAATTAAATAGAGCTAGGGTTGCGTCTACAGCGAAATAGATTTAATAATTTATTATCAAAAGGATTTTGGACAATTTTGAAATTGAATTTTGATGTAAAGGTGTTCTTTCACCTACACTATTTCAAATATGGAACCTTTACATAGCATTGTCAATGTTACATGAAATCCAATATCTTTTATTAATTTTTCACTGTTATTTTCAGACGGCTAATCTAATAATAATAATTGAATATGGATCTGAATTATTTATGAACGAAAGGTTTTCACAATTTATACATTTCACAATCGCCATTTAAGGCTAAATTTATTTAATCAGTATCTCATTAATTATTTAGGCCACGTTTTCAATTTAATTTCGCTAAATCGGCCACCTGCCTGTGGTTTCGGCTGAGTAGTGAGCGAGGGTAATATTTTAAATCTCTTTCGCTAACAAGTTGAAGAGTTAGTCTGCAAGGTTGAAGGGCTCGAAAGGGCAGACAGTGAGTTTTATCTTATTAGACTATCGACTGTAATGACACATGTCATGTAAAAAGAGGAATAGTACTTGTAACGTAAAAAAGGCCTTTCAGGTGTCCACTGTTACGTTATCCCTACTAGGGTGTGTTTAAATGAGAAACGTGGTTAAATGTTACAATAAAAATTGATTTAATTCTCAATTAATTTTAGACATCATTTAGCAAGCGAAAAAATTAGGAATTAATAAAAAATTACACAGGGTCGCGTGATTCGGCGATGGGGTGGGGTTTTTGTTGAGAATCCCGCTGCCGATGGTCCAGGAGAGTTGGTTAACTTAACTCGGAGCTGCAGCCGCCGCAAAAGGGCCGAACGCGGCCAGCGCTTCCATATTTATAGCCCGTTGCAGGGCGCGGGCGGTGGGGTCGACCGGGCCGAGTGATGCGTCAAGGATTGATGTCACACACTCCCCCTATTAGGCCAGAATTTTCCCAGAGGGAAAATTCTGTGGCTGGTAGGTGGCAACAGCATTCCGGGACCCTGAAACAGATGAGTGGTAGTGGTGTCAGTAGGTTAAATACAAGGCAACTATTAACCCTGAAAAAGGAAAAAAAAACAAGTATAACCGTCGGCCATTCATACGTCACCAAGCATTGAACGTTCCTATAACCTGACATTCATCACATTCAAAAAGGCCTACACACAATCATACGCATGAACAAGCCAACATTCATTCACGATGCGAGTCGCGTTCATTATAATACATGACGCGCGAAGAGGTATTTATACGTGAGTTTTATAGTAAATAGTCACCCAGTCTATGTTGGTAGGCACCACCTGACCACCCATATTCGATAAGTGAAATTAATTGAAAGAGTATAAGTCGTAAACCAATATTACGATCTTACTATATTACGATACTAACAATCATACGATTAGTTGGCAGTATCACAAACAAATTGCTCATTAACAAGGTAGATGCAATATTGCAAGGACAATTTGTATTCATTTAAAATGGAATAACAATGAAGGTTTGAACCAGTGAACACGTGAGTCATCACTGCGCGCTTGGCGCCGGCCGCATTCCATTCTCGCGGACAAATAACTGGTTTCTGATTAGGATTCAAAATCGACAACGGCAAATACACAATTCGGAATAGGTTGCAATGTATACCTAGTACATCACCGCAGGAGACAATCGATGACATAGTATATACAACCATAGCCAAAAACACAAAAAAAACACAATCGAGAATCGAACCACTGACTGATCCGACAACAACCTTTCAGCCACTGAGCCATAAGAGAAAAAAAAAATTATATTTCGATCAGTCATTACTAAAGCTATATATAACAAGATATTTGGGTACATGATTTAGCTGTAATTAGGAGTTAAAGGTTTTTTATATTATTTGTAACGAAGTGTTAAGTTATTTTAGTGATTAATTCATTAGTGATGAGCATTAATCATTACATTCTTAAACTTTGCAGTGAGTTAATTTAAGATCTTTTATATGGCAATCACCAAGCGAAACATATCTGATGTTTATATAGTTATGTGAAATTAGATAGTTATCAGATAGTTGGATAATTAGTTAGATAAATAACAGATTCTTTGTAACAATATTACATTTAATAAACTTTATTACAATTTATAACTGAAATATTTATTCATTTTATGTTAGCATGTTTACATAAATCATTAACACAACACAATGCATTATCTTGTGAGCTTCGACTCGGAAACAAAAGAACCATTGTTGGCCTTCACAAATAATTATGTAGGTAATTATAACTTTGTACAGATATGCGTCTTACATTGTTGTGAATGAAACTGTACCCAATCGTTTATAAACTTATTTATGCTGTAATAGAATAACATTCAGTTATTTTATTCAGCTTTTAGGTTTAAAATAGTTGATTGTAAAATACGAAAGGGTATTCTTAAACTTGTACATCAATTAATTCGCTTTAGTTATTAAAGTATATAAATTATTGATTTATGTATAAGTACCCACATTAGTTATTCAAGTTTTTAAATTATTGATTTAATTTGTGTGTAAACAGCCACTTTAGTTATTTAATGAGGTATAAATATTATTTATTTGATTTATATGTAAATAGGCACTTATTTATTCAAGAAAAGAAGTTATTGATTCAATTTATGTGCAAATACCCACTTTAGTTAAAGTTAGTTTCAATTCAATTAAGTTTGATAAATTCAGTTAGATATAATAACATTTGCGTTAACACAAGAACACAATATAACCACTACTTAAACTGGTCTAGTAAAACCAGATGCATAGCATTTAGTAAAAAGGAAACAAGTTACATATTGACAATTAAGTAGTTTTCCGGCCGTCAGCGGCTTAATTTTACCATTTATTTATCATTATATGTTGTATATATTTCAATAGAAACCAGGCATTGAAAGAACAATCCTAGCGACACAAAACATTACAAAAAGAACATAATTCAATAATTGCGACGCAGGAATTTTATGTTTGAGTTCACAATGAACAGTAAATGCATAAATAGATGCATTTGCAAATGACATACCGATAGGCAGTAACAAGGAGATAAAATCGAAGACCAAAAACAACGATTGTAGCATAATAAACATTTGACAAAACGAACAACTAATAATTCTACGATGATATTCGTATTTCTATACCAAATAGACAATAATTACATTCGTTCATTATTGTTAGTGAGCAACCTGCATGTGACACGTGTACATTTTATTAATAAATGAACGCGGAATTCTAGCTAGATACCTAGTATATAATACGCTAGCATCTTAGGTACGTTCATTCTCAGCCAGTCCAACTATGTTAGGTACACGTGGTATAATAAAGATGCAACTTTCTTAGTAAGAAAGAAAAGAATAGTTAATATTAAAAGATAATCGCCGTAGTAGGCGGTAAAAGTATTAAATAATACCGACTATATAGAAATATATCGCCGTACAAAATCACTAGCAGAAGGTTATAGTAGAAAATAGAAAGAAACGAAAAAGAGAAGGGTGTGAATTCGTTCCATAAGTCAGCCAAAGCAGATTATTAGCAATAATTACCAGTAGCACTTAATTACCTTGGTGGCATTTAAAAAAGTTAATCGCGAAGCGTACGATCATCGAAGGTGACCTTAGCACGTCGTTAGTGGACATGAGGCCATAAATCGCAAAATACAAAGAATGCGATCGACGAATGTGACCTTAGCGCGTCTTTAGAGGACACGTGGCCGCAGTCGAACGATTATAACTCGTTACTTATGCGGTTGATACACAATAATTATCACACGCGGTAACAGAAAAAGTTATAATATAAAAATGCTTACCATGCGTAGTAAGACAAAATTTGTCTGTTGTGACCGGCTCAGCACGCCCGACCTTCCGAGCACAACAAAACAAAAAGAGAAAATGTCCATTGTGGCCGGCATCACACCACCGACTTTCCGTCCACAATAAAACAAGCAAAAAGAAACAATAAATGCCACTAAAATAATTACACACTGCTTTGGAACGATTTCACACATACACAAAAAAATAAAAATAAAAAGACTCACCGGCAGCGGATTCCCAACTAAACCCCACCTATAATATTCCCGTGGGCGCCACTGTAACGTAAAAAAGGCCTTTCAGGTGTCCACTGTTACGTTATCCCTACTAGGGTGTGTTTAAATGAGAAACGTGGTTAAATGTTACAATAAAAATTGATTTCATTCTCAATTAATTTTAGACATCATTTAGCAAGCGAAAAAATTAGGAATTAATAAAAAAATACACAGGTATTCGGCGATGGGGTGGGGTTTTTGTTGAGAATCCCGCTGCCGATGGTCCAGGAGAGTTGGTTAACTTAACTCGGAGCTGCAGCCGCCGCAAAAGGGCCGAACGCGGCCAGCGCTTCCATATTTATAGCCCGTTGCAGGGCGCGGGCGGCGGGGTCGACCGGGCCGAGTGATGCGTCAAGGATTGACGTCACATACTAGAAAATTATTTTGTCTAATTTTCTAGAATATTAGTCTTCTACTGATTAGAAGAAGCTTGCCGCGGAAGATAATATTATTGCCCCGGCATTTCGTTTTAAATTAAGGACCACAGTTATTGCAATTATCTGTTTCGTTTCTTTACTTTCTAAATATACTTAGTAATTTATTATCTCTAGGAAGTAGTCATTTTTTGCAATAGTATTAATTTTCTGATAGTAAGATCAAGGTCTATTTATCGATCACGTATAAGGTAATTATGATTCTGATTTGGGAAAACTTAATGCCTCTTGTATTTTGTCGTGCAATTTAATGCATTTCATAGTGTCAAAAAAAGTAATAACGCTATATTTGACAGCAAATATACTATAAAAAGAAACGGCAACGGTACATTTAAATCACGTAAGTAAATAATTTTTGAAATTTTGTTTTGCTTTAAAATGCCTCTCCATACGATAGACTCAAAGCCATGAACGTTAAATAGATAAATATATAATACTTGATCTACAAATATAACACAAATCTCTATGGCTACGACCACTATACTACTTGACTGAAACTAAAACGGAATGACACAGAACGTGCGCAATCTATGTCATCTCTCACATTTCTTTACTTTCTAAACTGGCCACAATTTCAAGCGCCCTTACAATCTATTTTCCATGCATCTAAAATAAGTCTAAAACTCTGAATAAGTCCGTAGAAAGGTTTATTTTCAATCTCTTTAACTTTTGTTTCAATTAGGACTGTATACATTTGAATTTCATTGTTAGTTTTAGATTTCTCCAACGTATCTTAAGTAAGAGATTCAGTTGCTGAAGCAATTTCGCCTGTAGCGTTCTCTCTATCTTATTTGTCTTTAAAAGATAATATGAGTGAATAAAGAGAGTTTATTCATCCGATATTTATAGATAATATACGTAAGAAATCTATGTGTTATTTTAGAATAAAAATGTACGAATTAATTCACTATAATTTTTCAGTAATAATTTTATATTTTACGTGAATTAACTGGGCTATATTTTAAGCGACGGGCGAGTTAACACAACTATTTTAAAGCAGATAAATGACCATAATACCTAAGTTTTTAAATACCTAGTCGGGCTCCATGCTTTTCCCCGGACAACAATAAAGCATTATGAACAGCTTTTAAAAACTTTACATGTTATATTAATGTAATAACTGCCATTTTTATGTGTCTGTTCGCTATATTTAGTTTATTTCTGAGAAACTAATATGAACCAAATTAAATAAATAGTTAATGTAAGACTTCAGAGAATACTTCAGATCGATAAAAAGCGTAAGGTATGTCTTTCTGCAATTTGAAATTAAAACTAATTATAAATATGCTTTGATGATTATGGCTCATGTTATAAAACAGAAAAAGTACATGTTTTTTTTACACTTGTTTTAGTTAGAACAAGTTAACTCATAATTTTTTTATAAATCTCAATGATGTTTCTAGTGTTTTGCTTTAAGATCATTCAACCTTCTTTGAATATTCATTCCAGCAAAATAAAAGTATAATTGTCTACAATAATCTATTCCATACTAATGCTAAGTTAGTGAAACTAACTGAATTTATAATATTATATAGCATGTGCCAAAATTAAGGCTATATTTATTGTATATAATGTATAAAAATGTAACAAAAAAACAACTTTAACACTATGACTGTGGAAAGATAAGTGTATTTTAGTTTTAAATCAATTGTTTTTGACACTGTATTCTCAAGATAGATAAAAGAGTTTTCCTTTTTCGAGTGAAGCCGAATCTGACACGATCACTAGCCAATATACGCACACAAACGCATTAAAATGTCTTCCTTATAATGTGTCTGTTTTTCTCTTGTACTTATAAAAGTAACAGTAGTGAGAGTGCGTCTATACATTGAAGATTTTAATTTTACAAATTCGCTCTTATAAGTAGTGTAATGTTTTTACTTGAACTGAGAGTATATTAAGTGATTCTCTATTACGATGAATATCTAATGATGTATTTTCAAAGACAGCTTTTATATTATAAAGAAGATGTACATAATATGTAAGTATAGAGAAAATTGCGGTTTTCATCGTAATCTTGTACCATGGAACTTTATGACCTGTACCTACAAAATGTAGTGTTGATAATTTTGCACTGTACACTGTAACCCTTTATAGCAAGAATTCTTAACCTTGGGTCGATTTACTCCCAACTCATTCAAAGGATATATACTTGAGGTTCATTAAGATGTTAGAAATACTGATCGAACTTATTTTAAATTGTCTTTCGGGATATATACCACGTACCTTTGTTTGGAGTAACCGATAAATACGAAAAATATATACCGAAAGACAATTTAAAATAGGTTTAAAAGACCACGAAAGTTTTAATTCCTATACTGATCGAAGTCAAGAAAAGACTTGATTGTGAGTCACTACTTGTCTCTGTATTAAAATATGATTCATCATATCAGCCAAACGACGTCCACTGCTGGACATAGGCCTCCCCCAAGGTTCTCCACACAGACCGGTCTTGAGCCGCCCGCATCCAACCTCCTCCCGCGATCTTGACAAGATCGTCGGTCCACCTTGCGGGGGGCCTACCTCTGCTGCGTCGTCCGGTACGTGGCCGCCACTCCAGAACCTTTCTGCCCCAACGGCCATCGGTTCTTCGAGCTATGTGCCCTGCCCACTGCCACTTCAGCTTGGCTATCCGGAGAGCTATGTCGGCGACTTTGGTTCTACTGCGGGTCTCCTCATTTCTGATTCGATCTCGCAGGGAAACTCCAAGCATAGCTCTCTCCATCGCCCTCTGAGTGACCTTGAGCCTTCTGATAAGGCCCATAGTGAGCGACCACGTCTCTGATCCGTAAGTCATCACTGGCAACACACACTGGTCAAAGACTTTCGTCTTGAGACACTGCGGGATATCGGACGAGAAGATATGTCGTAGCTTCCCGAACGCTGCCCAACCGAGTTGGATTCGACGATTGACCTCCTTCTCGAAGTTGGACCTACCTAATTGGACTACTTGTCCCAGGTAGATATACTTGTCGACAACTTCGAGCGTAGAGTTCCCTACCTGAATAGGAGCAGGTACAACATGGACGTTCGACATGATTTTCGTCTTGTCCATGTTCATCTTAAGACCTACTTGTTGGGAGACTCTACAGAGGCCATCGAGCATTGTGCCTAGGTCTTCCATGGTCTTAGCCATGACTACGATATCGTCTGCGAATCGAAGGTGAGTGATGTACTCGCCGTTGATGTTGATGCCGAGTCCATTCCAGTCCAGAAGCTTGAAAATATCCTCCAGCGCAGTGGTAAACAGTTTCGGGGATATGACATCCCCCTGTCTCACCCCTCGCTGGAGTTGAATAGGTTTCGAACTCTGGTCCTGGAGGCGGACTGACATAGTGGCGTTTTCATACAAACACTTCAGCACTTCGATATATCGGTAGTCAATCCGGCACCGTTGGAGAGACTGTAGCACCGCCCAGGTTTCGATCGAATCGAAGGCTTTCTCATAGTCCACAAACGCCAAGCATAGGGGCTGGTTATACTCCTCGGACTTCTGTATAACCTGCCGCAGCGTATGTATGTGGTCTATGGTACTATAGCCTTTACGGAAACCGGCTTGTTCGGGAGGCTGGAAGTCGTCTAGCTTGCTCTCGAGACGATTCGTGATGACCAATGTAGAGTTCTATGTAGAGTTTTTTTTGGAATTATAGCATTTGTTTGTTGAACGTTTTTATTTGGTCTTCTTTTCGGCATAAAAGAAAGAGTCCTTTCTTTTATTTTTTTTTGGGTTGGTATGTATTGTAACGCATCGATTTTATCTCGCATTACAGTACGCCTATGCGCATTCCTTTTTCGCGTGTTCGGTTGGTATTAGTCGATTTTCTGACGATACATATGGTATTTTGTTAATGGGCTTCCCTATTATTAATTTTTTTACCTTGTCTATGGCAAACTGTCATGGCCACTTTCTTTCCTGAGTCGCGCCGTCAACTACATGTCGACGCTTGAATAATCCAAAAATTATGGATTAATCGCATTAAAATGTGGTACTAAAAGCCACCTTAATATTGAGAAGCCGTGGATCGGCCTATATATTGTTGTATTTCGCCAATATGGTAAGAGTTGTTTATTTGATTGGTTTTTTCGAGTCGTTAGATTTTGTTCGGATCATTTGTACAATTTCGATGTTTCCTATTTGTTACAGACACATTGATACGTTTAAGAATAGTTCCGGCGCATGTTTTCATTCGCCTGAAGGAACATTATTATGGAAAACGGTGAGTTTTCGAATGTTTTTGGCGTTAGCGGAACGCGTCTTTTGAGTAGAATATGGCGTCTTAAACATATTATTTCGTTTCGTTTTAGCTATGCGTTTTCTGGATATAGTTTAAAATCTGCCGTGCTATCTGGATTCGGCACGCCGTGATGCTGTTTTCGTCGTGGACATGATGTGGACCAAGTATACCACGTGGACACGACAGTGCACATTCTTTCTTTTCCTATTTTAATTACCTATATCTAAAACAGGTAACTTTTTAATTATTTTTTTTACATCAACGCAATTTCAAGTAAATCTAAATAACCACAAATTAACTTAAATTAGACTAAATTCCTTTCCAACTACTTTAAATCTAGAAAGCCTCAATTTCAATTTGTATGCTAATTTATAAGTTGTAATGCCATCGACCATACAAAATTATTGTATCTATCATCTCGGCTAGGTCGCCCTGACTTGAGATCAAAGGTCCATATTGTACTCTATCACTGACTTATCTGGCAAATTTTGTATTTTCTGGGATTGTATCTGGCGCCCGATATAACTTATATTATTTAAAATTCTGTATTTTCTTTATGATACAACCCATAGTTATAAAAATAAATGTTTATGAATTCCATAACATGTTTTAATTTCAACTTTAAACCTTACAGGATAGGTTATGTCTTATATTCATAACAAACACACATTTACATTTACTTCTCTTTATTTCTTAAATTTTTTAAATATTATCTCAATCACCACTTACATATTTATTTATTTATTTTTTTATTTATTACAATTGGCTATATGATTACAATAACAAAAATAAATTAAAGCCTTGATTGAGTTTGGAAGGGGTCCGTATGATACTTTAAATTGTGATCTATAATAAAAAGGTTAAGAAACCCTGCTGTATAGCAATATCGGTGGAAAATAGTAATACCGGCTGACTAGACCAAAGCAATAGCGTTGATCCGCGGACACACAATATATTTCCTACTGTCCGGCTCGGTAGGACCAGGCGGGTGAACATTTAGGTCTTTTGATAACTGTTTCATGGTCCACTAGGCAATAACATCCATTGTTACCGTCGAATAAAAGTCAACGGTATTGTTTATTTTATTATAACTGGATAGTTTAATTTATTTTTCTCAGTTCTTGTAAATAAGTAATCATAAGCAACGGGGAGAAAAATCCTTCCAAATAGTTTTTTTTTATTATTGTGTAGCATTCCTGTTAATGTAAGTAAGTGTCTAATGACTGTGAAGAGCATCCAATTTTTGTTTCACTACTAAAAATCTGTACTGTATGTTTCTTTTTGACTTGATTAAGTTCCATATATTCCATATAATATCCAAGTTCTAAATAAATAATAACTGAAAGATGTAGTTTTTTATATACTTATACAAAATTATTGATTTATTGTTTATAATATGTAACTAATGCATAATGAAACCCACACGAAAAATATTTCACATAATATTTCATATACAGATCATTGTTATAAAACTCATGCATCGATAAAGTATCTCAAAAAAATATTCATAGCCATTTCGATCAAATTAAGCTAGTATGACCAAGTATTTCGGCGACATCTTGAAATATACTTGTACATAATAATGTATTTTAACAAACTTATTTACAACAATTTATAAATATGAGTAGAAATTACGAAATAATTGTCCATCATACCTTCATTGCATAAACTATAACCATTTAGAATTAGATAAATTAGAGACATGCACTTTGTATACACACACCATACTGTATAACCACATAAATTAAGCATGTTATAATCAATGTATATTAGAATAAATAAAATTTATTTTTTTACTCGACGATGTTAAATTAGTAGATGTAAGAAGAAATACTTATTCAAATCACAAATCATGTAAAAATGTAGATTTAGCACACTATATATTTCAAGAGAAGCTAAACCAGGCAGACCTGAATTTAACGCACTCGCTCATACCTTAAATGGAGTAAAATAAGATGAATGACTGACTATAAATAAAAAGTGAACTCACTTTTGTTATTTATGTATTAGTCAATAAAAGCAAGAGCATTGTTAAGTTGCATTTTTGTTATTTCAAGTTTTGATGTTTACAGCTTTTTAATACGAATGTCTCCCCCTGGCTTTTGACTTCACCTGCTGTACTGCTCATCCTGTCTACTTTTTTACTTGATCGGCGACTTAAATTGAAAATGTTCTAACTGCCAGCTTTCTATATTACTTTTTATCTTTCCACATTCATCCGGGATGATTCAAATAAGATGAATGTAATAAAATTGTATTCTCTTATTGCCTTGTTTATGTGCAAAGTTGAAAATACATATAATATTTACAATTATTCGACTTTTAATTATCCTATGACATTTACATTAATATAACCGTTATATCGACATATGCAATAAACACCACCTCCTGTCACTGGTCAAACGTCGCAATATTGCAGATATATTGTTTTTAGTGAAATTTAATTTTTTTTAAATAAGAATAGCTGTCCCAAATATCATTGAAGGTGCCGATGATGGGCTTTCGAAAGGGACCACTACTAAGCCTTCCGCACGCATCCACTAATTACAGGCAGAATGCATTTATTCGGCGGGCGAGTAATGGGTTCAATAAAATTCTTAAAGATATTGATATAGACCTATTTAACACTAGTGTTGCGTCGGCGAGGCGGTTGCTTAGTAAGTAAGTATATAGATTGTCAAGTTTTACTGTTAAAGTACATATGTAAGCTTTGACATTATTTATGTTTCTCTATAATGTATCATTATTATCTTCTTCATTCTGTTGCTGAGGCATGCGTGTACGAGAAATTAAGGAGATATGCGTTGTTTTTGCTCATGCTCATTACTTTTTAATATTTATATTGTTAACATTGGCGAAAACCTATGAATGGCTATATGTATTTTCAGGAATCACTGTCTATCATGTTTGTAAAGCTGTTGGTTTTCCTAAGAAAGTAAATAAATAAATAGTATCAATAAAATGATCTATAAACAAAACACAGTTCTGACTGATCTAATTGATTTCCTTATCTATATAAATACATACTTGTCTCTAGCTGCTTTTTATCATATTTTTCAAGACGTTTTTTCAAAACCAGTACCAACTTCCTTCTCTAGAAAGGATCTCAAAAATAATCACATGCAACGAAGGGAAGATCTACCATTAGTATACAATGAAGTTTTGTCAAATAGCGCCTGAATCATACATACATAGACTCACGCCTGTTTCCCCGAAGGGGTAGGCAGAGGCATATTAAACGCCCACGTTTCGCCAGTGTTTTGATCCCACGTAGTAGGTGGCGAGCCTACTGCCGCTTATCTGGATATTTTGTTTGCCAGAGCCTCGTACGTTAATCGGCAGGTGCACCACTTGCAGGTGAGGTTGACTTGGGACCCTAAGTTCTTGATGGGAACCCTATGCACCCTAATGGGAACCCTATGCACCCTATGCGCCTGAATCAATAAACTAAATATAGGTAATTATTTAAACTTTTCCAGATTAAATCATGATTTGCCGCCTCTTTCATAACACCCCGGTGTACATCACATCGGCTTTCACGTTATCCGAATTGATTAACAATTGATTGATTGCTCATTCATGTGAAAAGCGCGAAAGCAATTACGTCAACAGGAATGTTTCAATAAATCACACGTATTCGCTCATTATAATTTATTACTTGTTTACCTCGGATATATATATATGTTCACGCTTGTGTTAAACGATATAAGTAGAAATATAGAAATCCATTTTTACTCCTGCTATCCTCCACCGGGCCCTGCAAGGCGTTTCTTCCTCTTTCAACATAGGTTATCAGAAATCGAATGGAAGGTAAGAGGAACCCACCCCGCACCCTCGAATTGACCAACTGAACAATTGCAACAGAAAAACGTTGACAATACCAAACTCCACTAATGAAAAAGGATAAGGAATATATGGAATCATGCGGAAATGGGTTAAAAGAAAATACCTGTGATGCAGTACTATGTATAGTACCTGTCCGCTCTATGCGCCGACTAAACTTCGAGCGTGTTTCGCCTCTGCACGAGGCCTCGTCAGGACCAATTCGCAACAACTAAGCCTTTCAATCTCAGTTTCAGTCTTTGCCTGCCAATTGGTCTTTACTTTCATTAGTACAAGTAACGCCTGTTTCAATCAACTTGTTGCGATTATTAACTATCGATATGCCTAAATACCAATCAATGTCGAAAGCATAGAAAACAAAATCTTTTTAATTGTAAGAGCTAAGGCTCCACCTGATAGTAAGTAGTAACCCTGACCCATAAAGCTGCTGTGTGCAAAAACAGAACCAAGGTGCTACCTAACACGTGAACAAAAATGGAAAAAGAATAGGTCGAGGAGCGGGACGAGGAACAAGAAACAAGCGCCTGCTAACTTCGGTAATAGCACAAATTTGTATGATTTCTTGTATAGTCTTCGTATAGCAAGTTTTAGTGGGCATCTTATGAAGACACTGTGCAATACCAAACTGCTGTGTATCAATATATTCTTGGTCAATTTCAAAACAGATCGTGTAGAAGGTAGACAAAGGGTGGTGATAAAATAACTCCTGTCTTTCTTTTACGGAGAGTAAATATGAGAAAGAAAAGCAGAGTGGATCAGCAGGCACGCTATCCATAGGACCACTGAAGCAGTCCTTTTTAAAATACAAAATTAAAAGCAAACGTAAGTAAAGTTTTTACTTTTTAACATTTTTCTAATGGCACCTATCATTTACCCTTCAGTAAAACTTTTTGACCTGCACATTTACTTCAACCTTAGTAATGAAACTAAAACAATAAAAACCTCGTTGAAATGCCAAACAATTATTGTTGCAGTTGATTTCAATGCCAGAACAAATGGCCACATTGACATTTACCTAAACTATTTTATGCGTTTATTTGTCTCTCGCTAAAGTCAAAAAATATTTGCTTAAACAAATGTTTGCTTATTCTATGTTAAATACCTACTGGTAATAGCTGGTTAGCACCTATGGCTTTGCCTGCATTTTGTGTAGTAAAATGAAGCAGCTAGATTATGCAATTAACGGTCAATGCTGAACTAGCATTTATCGTAGAGTTTTTTGAGCATGTCGTGTTAGCCTGTAAGTGGTTGTTACACATGTTAATGTTTTTAGCAAGTAAAACGATATGTATAGTGTAAACAATCGTAGGTTAACCTAATAATAAAAAAAAAGAAGTAAAGATTCAGTGGTCTCCCAGAAATCTCCTTTACTTTAAAACATACATTTTATTTTATCTTATTATCTTAACTATCTTCGTGGCGTTATTCTGGTCGCATTCAAGTTTTGGAATTTTCATTGGGTTTGCATTCTAGTCCATGAAGCAGATCTGACAAAATTTGAGCTTGTGTACGGAGAGGCTGACGTTTGACCTCTGCCACCCAAAGGCCAATTCTATATAGCAGTTTATATGAAGATATTAATTAAGGATACTGACTGTTTTCGATACATGTGTGACATATTTTGTATGGAGCTTAGGTCAACTTTTCTTTTATTTATTTTTTTATAGACTCACGCCTGTATCCCCGAAGGGGTAGGCAGAGGTGTAATATTACACCCACATTTCGACATGAAGGTCCCACGTAATAGGGGGCGAGCCTATTGCCGCTACCGGGCACATCACCAGACTCCGTGCTGCTACTGAGAATTCGGAAACACCCAGTATCACTTTGCCCGACCCGGGAATCGAACCCGGGACCTCCGATCAGCAGTCGCATACGCTATCCACTGGACTACGGAGGCAGTCAACTATGTGGAAAGATCGAATATTGAAACCGGTGGTAAGGCGTATGATGACGATCAAGCAAAACGCAACCAAAAAAAAGTTAAAAGGTGAACTGTTTTTTATTTTATTTCAAAGTTTTTTTTCATGAGAGAGGGGGCAAACGAGCAGACGGATCGCCTGATGTTAAGCGATTACCGCCGCCAATGGACACCCGCAACACCAGAGGAGTCAGAAGTGTGTTGTCGCCCTTTTAAAATTTGCCCATAATTTCTCAAAGTCCATTAAAAATATTTAACTTTTAATCCTGATGGCGGCTAAGGAATGGTTTCTTATGTTAATTTTAATTTCATTTTAAAAGCGCATTAATATACATATTTCTGTTTTAATTTTGTACCCAAATATAGAAAACAAGAAACATTTGAGAGTTGAAGAATGAACATTTTTTATTTAATTAAGTACAGGCAGTACCTACTTTTGATCCATGATGCCAATACACGGTTTTAGGTTTACAGTGTATTGTGTTGTCCTAGTAGAGTACGATTTAAACTCAACGTTTAAATGGAATCTAAGTTTAGACAAAAACTCAAGGTCTATTATTCTTAGGTCGAAATATTTTGTAACTTACATTACTTAGAGTTCTACATATATCATATTAGCCATTCGCAGTCCACTGCGAAATATACATGAAATCTCCTCTTTTGCGGCGCAATATGATTGTGAATATTGTGTCAATTCTTCTGACCTTACTATATTTACCACTCTAGCCAGACGGGTAAGTAAAGGTTTGGATATGACTGTGGAGTTTTCCATCCTAGCTTTGTGTATTTTCCTAATTGCCTCTTACGACACTAACAGAATGGTGATACTTTGTACTCTTCTGTTAGAACACCATACATTATTACTAAAATAACAAATCTCAGAAGCCGACCTACCAGTTAAATTTTTAAGGAGCATCAAACAGTAAGATTGACGCAACACGCAAAAGAAAACTCGAATAAATATCAAGCCATAAGTAGATCATCCCACAAGAAACGACTACCAAAGCAAAACTCACTTGAAAACGCCTCAATCCATTACATTATTATCATAGATATCCCTCAGAGTGTATATTTAGAGTATTTTGGCAGCTAATGGGAATATTTTGTAAGAAGCCACCACCCGTAGCCTCAGGGCGATAAATCACAGGCACTCGCTAAGAAAAATGCTTCGTTTGTTGACGCAAATATCGTCGCTTTGATTTGAAGGAAAGGTTTTATTGGCCAGGCTTATGTAGTTCGTGTATTAAGTAATAATCTATACTATAAAGTTTAAAAATTTGTTAGTTTCGTTGAACGCGCTAATCGCAGGAAGTCATTCTTTTTTTTGTTATTTATACCCCATTTACCGAGGAAGGATCGCTATATAACATCACGCTATAGCCACTGGTGAGTAGCCCTAAATAACGCGGGTGTAACTAACTTTTTTGTGTGGCCATCTCTAGGCACAGAGATTAAAGGCCGTACAAAGGTCTCCAGTATGCTGGTTTCCCTACGGTGTTTTCCTTCACCGGTTTGCATCAAGTCATAATTAACAATTTAACAAGCACATCAGCACACAACAGATTTGAATCCGAGCTGTACTTGATATTTGTGAACAATAAAGTATAGATAAATATTTTTGAATAGCCTATTCAGGCCCACTGCTGCGCAATGGCGTGTCCTAAATCTTTCGATACTTTCTTGTCGTATGCAATCTCAAGCCAGCTCTCAAATAAAAATTAATTAACTTTTTTTTTGCAAACGGCCTGTATACCAAGGAATGCACTAAATGAAGTAATTTTACCATCGGAGTAAGCACTCAGTCTGATAGTATCTTAATATGCACTTGAGAGCTGTAGAGCGATACTGGACTGGTTTCATTTGCAACTTTATGTGGTTTCATTGCACTATATTAATTAAATATGCGCTTTACTGTATGCAATTTTTAACAAATGTATATAAATATTATAAAGCTGGAGAGTTTATTTGTTTGTTTGGTTGAACGCGCTAATCTCAGAAACTACTGATTTGAATCGAAAGATATTTTTGTGTTTGGCAGTCCATGTATCGAGGAAGGCTACATACCATCACGCTGTGAGCCACGGGTTTGGAGCAGTAGCCCTAAAAACATGGGTGTGACCGCGGGCCAAGCTGGCCTTGAAATAAAACTATTTTAAGAATTCTGATGTTACAGTTGTAGTTTGACTAATATTTTATTTAATTTATAGACTCACGCCTGTAATCCCCGAAGGGGTAGGCAGAGGTGTAACATTACACCCACATTTCGCCATGAATTTTTAGGGCCCACGTAATAGGGGGCAAGTGTAACCAGACTCCGTGCTGCTACTGAGAATTCGACAAAACTCAGTAACACTTTTGCCTGACCCGGGAATCGAGCCCGGGACCTCAGATCAGCAGTCGCATACGGTAGGTATCCACTGAAACGCGAAGGCAGTCCGGTTGTAGTTTGACTACAGTAATATTGCAGTGGTTTAAACGATTGCCTCACAGCCTGACACTGCGCCGACTGTTGTGGGTTTGATCCCCACACGGGACACACTTTGTGTGATCCACAAATTATTTTTTCGCGCCTGGATTTTCTTTTTGTCCGTTTGTTAATTGTTTAAAAAGGCCCTTCGGCAGATTTATTCCTTCCCCCGGCAATTGCGCTACAGTAGTCGAATATGGGTGGGACTAATCCCAAAAACATTTACGAAAATTATTGAAAGTTTATTTTTATAATCGTTAACAGTATGAAAATTCATCAAACCACAACTTCATCAGTCTCAAAGCTATTAAAATTAAGTGAGATACAGTTTACAGTCATAACGGTCACTCACACATAAGTAATTAATTGCCAAGCTCCATCATTTGTCAGCCAAAATAATTAACAAGATACTAATTGAGGACACCCACGCACCGTTCGTTAAATTAGGAAAAATGCGACGATCGTACTGAGTAATATGAAGAAAGGCATGACGAATCGAAAAATACAACATTATTGTCCAGAAACCGTTATAACATAGGTATAGTACCTACGTTATAATAATATACGAACGAACACCGTTTTCTTCCAAGGATGATACGTGAGGCTATTGAAATTAAAAAATATCCTAATTTCAATAGGAAAGACGGTTGGAATGTTCCTCCAGCTTGTGACCCCGTCATAAGGCTAATGAAACCCAAGAAGGAGAAAGTCACCAGAAGACCTAAGGACACTGTAAGCTCATTCTGCGTAGGTAAATAGTAACACTAATTGTTGAAAAATGTTCGGGTACTTTGAGATAACTTACATATTCAAGAAAAAGACAAACATCACCTCTAATAAATAATCAATAAAAAAAAATGTCGTTTCTAGATCATTCGGTTTAAATTTAATAAATCAGTGAAACCAATATAACGCGATAAAATCCGTAAATTATATTTTGATTTTAATATAAATATATTTTTATTCTCGAGCAATAAAGAGAACATTTAATCGTCGGCCGACGGCTTAACGTGCTCTCCGATTCACGGGACAAGCGATAATTAACACATATCTCCGAAAAGTTATTGGTGTGCGCCGTGGATTCGAACCCGATATCCTCTGCTTGGCAGTCTGTTGGTATTTCCTCTAGGCTATCGCTGCCGACAGCTGTTAACTGTCAAAACTTAAGAAGCTACGATAAAAAATTACTCGTTTTACATCAAAATAATGTTTAATTGTTACATTATAAGTTAGGCTGCAGGCAGCGATAGCCTAGTGGAGATACCAACAGACTGCCATGCAGAGGGTATCGGGTTTGAAACCACGGCGCACACCAATGACTTTTCGGAGTTATGTGTGTATTGAATTGTTAATTATCGCTTGCCCCGTGCCTCGGAGAGCACGTTAAGCCATCGGTCCCGGCTGTCATGAAGATCTTTGACAGTCGTTATAGGGAGTCGGTACCTATAAATAAACTGACACTAGTCTAAACCATGGAATATAGCTAGCCCTTTGGGTGGCGGTGGTCAGACGGGCAGTCGCTCTGTGGAAAAGCAAATATTCAGTCAAATCCGGTTAGACTAGAAAGCGGATGCCGGGTTCTAATTGGGATAAAGGCTAGGAGGATGAAAATAGAGGATGAACACTATAAGTTAGGCCGAAGTTACGTATATTACTAAACACACAAGGAACATGATACAGATCAAAGTTGCACGAACTAAAAGTTCTCAACACAAACAACTTCGGAAATTGTTCCCCGCGATCAGACTTCCTTGGTATTCTAGAAGCTTGCATATAAATCAGCAAATATATAATCCACTTTAGTTTGACAAGCACTTGTACGGTAAGACCCCAACACACTAGATGCGTGCATTTTCCATGTGGGAATGGATTACGAACACATAGTGTCACTACCCCATTTCATTCTACGAGTGTCGTAAACGGTGACTAAATAAAGTTTTTTTTTATAGACTCACGCCTGTATCCCCGAAGGGGTAGGCAGAGGTGTAAGATTACACCCACATTTCGCCATGAATTTATTATGCCCACGTAATAGGGGCGAGCCTATTGCCGTTACCCGGCACATAACCAGACTCCGTGCTGTTACTGAGAATTCGGAAAAGCCCAGTAACACTTTCCCGACCCGGGAATCGAACCCGGGCCCTCCGATCAGCAGTCGCATACGCTATACACTGGACCACGGAGGCAGTCTAAAGAAAGTACACGAACTAATAATACTTTTTCGAAGTGCCCGAAAACACAAGATCTATCTTTATATCTACTCGCCTGGCCAGCGTGGTACAGTAGGCCAAATTCTTCTAACGACTCATAATGGCAATGTTAGCAAATCAGGAAAGGCCTTTGTTAAGCGATGGATTGCGAAAGGCTGTATGGTGAGAACATACGTGCGTTCACATGTGTATGGGTTTTCTCTATAACAATTCTGACAAAGAAGATATATAAGGCAAGTGTGAATGGGACAGGACAAAGAGGAAGACCTAGGCGGACGTCCTCTGACCAGATTAGAGACATCCTAAAAAAGGAGAGGTCAGAAGTACTCTTAAAGAGCATGCTTGAGAAACTTGATGGGAGTGAATGAAGCAAGAGAAGTATGTCAGGATCGTTGCAAAAGGCGTTCCGTAGTCTCTGCCTACCCATCCGGAAAACAGGCGTGAATCTATGTATGTATGTTATTCTACATATTATACTAGTTGTTCCATACGGTTTCACCCAATAGCTACACTCAACAATATGAAAATGACATTTAATAGAAAGTCGCGAGGTACGTCAACGTCATTCCACTGATAAAAAGCGAGATCACACGAACACTCGGTCAAAGTCAAAGTCGGTGCTGTTCTAAACGTCGCGGCGACCGCTCAAACTGCTTCGTCATACGTGCAGTCAGTAAATTCTCTATTATTAGGAGAGCTGGCATCAATTTTGGGTAGGTATTTGAGGCAAGCTGAAAACTTGCCTCATACCTCTCCTATTATGCCCCAAAATGGAACTGCAAACCTGGCTAGAGAGTAGCGGGGCTAAAGAAAATCATGAAAAAGGTTATTTTTATTTCCAAAAATTTATTTGGGCCAACGTGCAATTTTTAAATGTTGTAGTTTAATGTTTAAAGAATAAAAAAAACAATAAGCCAGAAGATTTAGTTGGGGCTTCAATATTTCCAGGCGCATGCAAAAATATTTTGCAAACCAATATAATAAAAAAACGCTGCTATCAAAGTGTGAAACCAGAACCTTAAGCTTCAAGTAGAACGTCGATCGAATCGAGATGACACGTGCACAAAGTCGTACTAACCCCAAGCTAATGTATAATCCACATAACTTTGACAAACAATTCCACACTTTTAACCCCACCCACCTTTATAGCGCTAATTAATTAAGTAGAACAATGATGCCGAAGGTACGGGACGAGGCTTAACACCGTTTGTCACCGGCGACAATGACTAATGATCGCTTAACTGCCACTTGGGTGGAAGGAACAAATCGGGCGGGCGAGCTTAGTGATGCGCTAGCAGTTTTCTTTTGTATTAATTATTGTATGGGGAAATCTTTAGCAAGGTGTTTTGGCTAAATCTGGAAGACTTTATAGAGTGCATGGATGCATCTTATTTTCGAATAGATATACATACATATAGGTAGTTATGCAGCCCCCACATATCGTTCGCACGGTTCGCACCATAACAGTTCCATGAAGGCGAACAAACACTAATATTAAGTTTTATGGTTATTGTTTTGGTCATCATTTATTGTAATTAATCAATTAGCAGACGATACCCAGTAACAGTAGCCATGTCTCCATGTCAGAGGTGGTCCCATGCTTGGTACCCCCCTTCCCCACCTTAGCTTGTAAGCCTTTTATAAACCATGTATCTTGTCATGTTCGTCATTCTCATTGTACTGCTCACGCTGAGCACATAACTTGTAAACTTAAAAATAAAGTTTTTAAAAAGTTATTTTCACGTCGTTTATATTTGACTGGCGCAGTCGGGGCGGATTTCGCAAACAAAGTAAATCGCGTTCGGTACACATAAATCGGTACTTACGGGCGTCGTCGTTTACCAGCGGATCCGAAAAGAACTTACAAATTTGTCAACTACGGCGAGCAACGGCAGCACTTCGAGAATCGGCATGGCAACGGGCAGTTTAATGTGAGTAGACCCTTTATTCGCACTGTTCCTTTTCCCGTGTCTATCCTTAGCGTTTAATTGGACTGAACATCGCAAGTTAACGCATTTTAACGTGTTATTAGACAAAAATCGCTAAAATACGTATAGTTAAGTTTAGGTTTAGAACGGCATTACTGGACAAGCAACGCCGGTATACTCGTTATTTAGGTTTAGAACGGTATTACTGGACAAGCATCGCCGGTATACTCGTTATTTAGGTTTAGAACGGTGTTACTGGACAAACATCGCCGGTACACTCGTTACTTAGTTAAGTTTCGCGAAATATTCGACAAACGTTATTTATTTGCCTTAATTGTTATATTTAAATTGTTAAAATTAATCAAATTCAGCTTATCCCTAAGGAAATTCAGAGCATCATCCCACGTTTTGATGGAGATGAAAAACTTTTAAATTTATTTATTTCTAAGTGTAAATATGTCATTAGAAATTTTAGAGGGTACAATAACCCAGCTCAACAGACTTACGTATTCCACTGCATTACAAGCAAATTAGTAGGCAAAGCCGCTGTATTAATAAGTGAACGAGATAATATTAATACTTGGGAAGGCTTAAAAGAGCTTTTTGTACAACATTTTGGCGATCCTAGATCGGAAGCGTGCATTGCTATCGAGTTAGAGAGCATTAGAATCAAACACGGCGAATCATAAATTGACTTTTGCCATCGTATCCAAAATACTAGGAGTTCGCTTATGTCATAGGTAAATTTATTAACTGATGAAGGAACCAAAGCAGCTAAAATGATAATTTACAATAACACAGCGTTAAACGTTTTTCTTTACAATTTACCTGAGGAAATGATTAGGTTTGTTAGATTAAATAGATGTACGACTCTCGAGTCGGCCCTTAGTGTCGTTATGGAAGAAGTAAACTTTTTAACACAATATAACTCTAAAAATAAAACTAAGTTGAATACAGGGCATAGTAGTAGTAATCAAGCAAATCGTTTTAAGTCTAACCCTGTAACGCCAAATCAATTTAAATTTGGTATACCTCAAAATCAGCCATTTAGAAATAACTTCCAGAATAACCCGCAGAGGTATAACACACCTCAGAACCCAATGCCTAGATTTAATAATAATCCAGTGCCTAAGTTTAATAATAATAACCAACAAGGTTTTGCATCACATAGACCTCAATTTAGGATAGGTAATAATCAACCTCAACAATTCCCTAGAGCTTTGAACAATTATAAGCAATCAGGTTTCTTTAAAACCAATCCGAATCAGCAGTTTCGTTTCGGCATACCTAACCAAATGCCACCGAAACAGAATACGGACGTTTCAATGAGAACGGCTCGTAACAATATGTTTTGCGAGTCCGACAACTCGCATAATACGCAGTTCAATAATTCATACTCAGACAATTTTAGTAGCGAAGGTGAATCGTTTCCACCTTATTACCCAAACGAGCAGTATTATGTTAACGAATCTACAGATAGTCAGGAAGAGTTAGAGGGCTCTTACGAAAATAATGTAAATTTTCCTATAGTAGCCTCACAGACACATCGACCTAAGTAATTCAAATTAATTACTCAGGTGTACTGAGACTACCGCATATTGAAATACCGGAGATAGGATCTATTTTTATGATAGATACCGGTAGTACGCGCTCATTTATTAGCCCTGAAAAGGTAGAACAGTTTTATTCGTATTATAAGCAGATAGAACCCTTCGAGGTTATAAGTACGCATGGGCGTAGTATACATAATAAAGTTGTACGCATACCATTGCCCGACATATTCCGAACGGACCTATGTCATAAGTTTTATGTATATAAAGTAGCACTACAGTATGATGGTTTGATAGGTTCTGACTTATTGAAACAGTTAGGAGCTAACGTCGATATGCAGACCCAAATATTGAAAACCCGTTACACAAATATACCAATATTATATAATCCATTTTATGAAATTAAAGTACCTCCTAGATCGGAAACTCGCGTTAGAGTACCAACCGTGTTAGAAAACGGCGAAGGTATACTTCATTTTACAGAATTTACCCCAGGTCTTCGTATGCCAGATGCTTTAGTTAGATGTATCGATTCTTATGCGGAAAAGGTTATACAAAACGTGACTGACAAAGAAGCTATTATTTCATTTAATAAGCCTTTAGAAATTTTTCCATATGATAGTAAACTTTGCCACGTAAACACGACAAGTTGCAACGATAATTATAACTTGGACGAACTGTTACAACAAAATTTATCTAAGTTAAGGTTAGGTCATTTGAACCCAGAGGAAAAAGCGTGTATTTCCAATCTCTGTTTCGAATATAGAGACATATTTTATTGTGATCAATTACCATTATCTTTTTCAAATACAGTAAAGCATAAGATTAGGACAACCAATGAGGATCCTATTTATATTCGCCCATATCGGCATTCCCCTAGTGAAAATCATGAAATTCAGAAACAAGTAGAAAGTTTATTAACAAATGACGTAATTAGGGAATCTCACTCCCCGTGGAGTGCCCCGGTTCATTTAGTACCTAAGAAAATAGACGCCTCAGGCGAACAAAAGTATCGCATGGTGATCGACTATAGGCGCTTGAACGAAGTAACCATAGACGATAAATATCCTTTACCCAATATTACTGATCTTTTCGATAGATTAGGTAATGCAAGCTATTTTAGCACGATTGATTTAGCATCAGGTTATCATCAAATACAGATAGAAAAAGAGGATCAACCGAAAACAGCGTTTACTACACAGTTAGGTCACTACGAATTTAAGCGTATGCCATTCGGTTTGAAGACGGCACCCGCTACGTTTCAACGCGCAATGGACAATGTACTTAGAGGCCTCCAAGGCATACATTGTCTTATTTATTTAGATGATATTATCTGTTATTCGTCAAGTTTACCTCAACATATAGAAATATTAAGAAAAATATTTGATAGACTTAGAGAAACTAATCTTAAAGTTACACTAGATAAATGTGAGTTTTTAAGAAAAGAGGTCTTATATTTAGGACACTCAATATCGAAAGATGGCTTACAACCGAATAATGACAAGATTAAAGCAGTCTTAAAGTTTCCTTTACCTAAAACGCCCACGGAAATTAAGAGCTTTTTAGGACTAGTAGGTTATTATCGCAAATTTATCAAAGATTTCTCAAAAATAACTCCGCCATTAACTAGTTGTTTAAAGAAAGGTACAAAAATTGTAATGTCAAAAGAATATGTTGAAGCTTTCGAAAAATGTAAGGAGCTTTTAACTAACGCCCCTTTACTTCAGTTTCCTGATTTTTCCAAGTCTTTTCTACTGACCACAGACGCATCAAACTTTGCGCTTGGTGCAGTATTATCGCAGGGTCCTGTAGGCAGCGACCGACCTATAGTATATGCAAGTAGGACATTAAATGGTGCGGAAATTAAATATAGTACAATAGAAAAGGAGTTATTAGCTGTTGTATGGGCTTGTAAATATTTCAGGCCATACTTATACGGTAACAAGTTTACCATAGTCACCGATCATAGACCACTTGCGTGGTTACATTCGCTAAAAGAACCCGGTAGTAGGCTGACTAGATGGCGTTTAAGATTAGCGGAGTTTGATTATGAAATCAAGCATAAACCAGGTAAACAGATTTGCAATGCAGACGCACTTTCCCGTATAAAACTGAACATTTTAAACAACGACAACGAGTCGATGATAGTTAACGTAGATAAGAAATCCCCAAGTCCTATAGTAATCTCGTCAGATGAGGATACTCACAGTATACCCTCTGTGAACCCAGATAGACCGCATTCCCCTTACTCGATAATGTCATTAGATAGTAGGACAGCTACAGCTTCAGAAAAGCCTGAGTCTACAATAGCCACCGTACATTCGGAGGAAAATACCGACTCATCGGATATACCAATACTCCATGAGGCGATTGATACCAAACCAAACCAAATTTTAGTATTTACATGGCATAAAAATGAAACTAGTGTCAAAAACCTTTCTAGGGATCGACAAAAGGTTTTAGAAGTACATATGCCAATAGACAACTTAGATTTAATAAAGCAGTTTTTAAAGGAATATATACGACCTAAGATTAAGTACTATTTATACTTCGAGGATACACGTCACCAAGAACAATTTAGTAATGTAATCACGAATCTCTTTAAAAAGGATTCTATTCAGTTATATGAGTGTACTGAAAGAGTTGTGTATGTGGAAGATGAAAACGAGCAAAAGGAAATTGTTTTAAAATATCACGTAGGAAAAACATGCCACCGCGGCATTAAGGAAACTATTGCACATCTTAAAAGAACATTTTATTGGAATAATTTAAGTCAAACCGTAGCTAGTATTATAAACTCATGTGATTTATGCAAACAAATGAAGTATGATAGAAATCCGTTAAAACCGGAGTTGCAATTAACACAAACGCAGTCGAAACCCTTTGAAGAACTTTTTATAGATATATTCTTAATTGAAGGAACTTATTTTCTCACTATAATAGATGCATTCAGTAAACTCGGACAAGCGTTCGAAGTGTCAAGCAGGTCAACCCCTGAAATAATCCGAGCATTAATTAAGTATTTTTCACTATACGGTGTACCAAGGAAAATTAGTTCGGACCCAGGTTCGGAATTCAATAATAGTTTGTTAAAGGAAATGCTTAGTTTTTACAAGATTGATTTACACATAGGTACTCCTCACAATCCTAACTCTATGGGTTTAGTAGAGCGTTTTCATTCTACAATATTAGAAATTTACAGGCTAGCTAAGTACGAAAGAAAGATCACAGACGCGGCATCCGTGATGACATACGCAGTTATGTCTTACAATCAATCGATTCATAGTACAACGGGCCTTACACCCTTCGAAGTGGTATTCGGTCATACAGATTCTTCAACTGTTTTTGATGTCGATTATAACAAACAATACACACAGCAATTAGTTAGAGAACATGTTAAGCGCACTAAATACTTATATGACTACTTATCTGAAAGAATGTTAGCATCTAAAGAGAAAATTAGAGAAAAGCGCGGCGGAGAAAAACAGTTTAAGATTAAGCCGGGCGACAATGTGTTTATTAAAGGCGTCAATATTAGGCGTAGTAAGGACAAGCCACGTTATCAAAAGGCGGTAGTAGCTAGTAGCCCCAATAGAAACACAGTTACAGTCCAGAAACAAAATCGGCTATCAAGGTCCCACTTAAAGACATTAAGCGTCCTTCACAGGTACGTCCTGGTGGTAGTGACACTAACGACCCCCAGCCGGGCCCTTCAACTTCAAAGACTTGAAGAAAACCCAGGTATTCTACCAGTGAGAGAAGGTCAAGCTAGTATTAGTTTTTATAATTGGAACATAGTTAAAATATTAGACTTAGAATTTATTAGTAAATCTTTAGAGTATAACATAGAAAAATATAAGGAAATTATTAGTTACATGTATGATAGGTTAGAAAACATATATATTTTAGATGGTAATTTAATAGACGCCGACTTACAGACTCAATATATTATGAACACTACAATAGAAAGGTATTATCAGTTAATTCCGAATATTAGAATAAAAAGAGGTTTACTTAACACTATTGGATCAATGATAAAAGCAATAACTGGTAATTTGGATAACGAAGATGCAATAAGGTATGATAAAACAATTAACAGTATACAATCGAAGCAACATGCACTCTTAAATAAAATGACATTAGTGACAGAAATAATTGGTTCATTTGTTAATTACACTAATCACTCAAGATATAACTTTATTATGTTAGAAAAATCTGTGTTAGAAATAGAAGCCTTTTTGAATCAAACCCAATTCCAAAGGAGTAAAAATTTAGTATTAAACACTTTTAATTTACTTAATCATAATTTTCAAATAATATTAACACAATTAGATGAAGTGGAAACCGCAGTAGCTTTCAGTAGGGTAAACGTCTTACACCAGTCGATATTAGACACAAATGAAATATTTTATATTTTTAAAGACATAGAGAAAGTCGATAAATTGATTTTTCCTGTAACATTAGATAATCTTATTAACTTAGAACATTCTCTAGACATTAAAGCTTATGTAAAGGGTAAACAAATAACTTTTATACTATCAGTACCGATAGTCCAATTAGATGTCTATAACTACTATAGATTACATCCCTTTCCTATGTACAACCCTAAACTCAATAGAACGTTCCTTTTGACCCCTAAATATTCCTACATCCTTGCAAAAGGGTCGAAAGTATTACCATTGTCACAGCCCTGCAAAGAAATAGACGAAGGAAAGTACCTTTGACATAAAACCAGCGTGTCATCCGGTCAGGAAGACAAATGCATAGCAGATCTGCTGAGCTACTCTACCAGAATCACATCGTGCCTTCCACTATCCGTCGAAACCTCCGATGTCAAGATAAAATCCATACAGTCAGACTCATGGATTGTATACACCGGCGCATATATATTCTTAACAGAACATTGTGAAAATGATATCACCCAACAAGATATCATGGGAACATATATCGTCACTCCTAACGATACATGGACTGTGAAGATTGGAACAATCAAGTTAAAAAGACGTCGGCTACAAACAACACCAATTGTCTTCAGAAGCACACCGTGTATACATCTACCCAGTATAACAACGCCAGCGGATTTCCTGCAAAGAAAATCTATCAGCCTCGACGAAATCGACATGGAAAATCTTCAGTTGCTGTCACACGTCCTGAAAAGTGAAAGTGAAGTGTTAAACAGTGAAAAGTCTATGAACATAGTGAATATGCATAGCATCAGTGTAGGAACTCTAATAATTTACGTAATTTTAATAATTGTATTTCTTGTATTTGTGTATAAATATAGATCAAAATTACTACGTAATATTGAACAAAATCACCCTTTTTCAAATGATGATTTTGATCTTATGGAGGGAGGAGTTATGCAGCCCCCACATACCGTTCGCACGGTTCGCACCATAACAGTTCCATGAAGGCGAAAAAACACTAATATTAAGTTTTATGGTTATTGTTTTGGTCATAATTAAATTTATTGTAATTAATCACTTAGCAGACGATACCCAGTAACAGTAGCCATGTCTCCATGTCAGAGGTGGTCCCATGCTTGGTACCCCCCTTCCCCACCTTAGCTTGTAAGCCTTTTATAAACCATGTATCTTGTCTTGTTCGTCATTCTCATTGTACTGCTCACGCTGAGCACACAACTTGTAAACTTAAAAATAAAGTTTTTAAAAAGTTATTTTCACGCCGTTTTTATTTGACTAGGTAGTAGAGCAACAGATTTAAGCATGAATGGGCCGAGTTGACCGGGGAAGTTTTATATCAATACCCTCTCATAGAATATCGACGAAATGTAACAGTATCTTAACTGTTGGGTTTCTGTGAGTGCGAATGGCGGCAGCGCCATTCCACTTTTTCTTCTTCCTTGTCCCACTCCACCTCCTCATATTCTTTTCACATCTTATAGGACGCACTTGTCCTCCTCTAGAGTGGCAGGAGTCCATGGGCGGTGGTAATCGCTTACCATCAGGCTATACGTTTGCCATCTAATTAAAGAAATTTCCAAATTGAAAATACAAAATGTAAATGAGCCTGAGAATTTACTTTCGCTAGTGCCGTGTGCGCTTGTGGAAGACACAGCATTCAGTACCAACATAATCTCATTACCTACCTTTTAAAAAGTGTGTTGATGAATTTCCTCGCAACATCACCAAGTGATAGTCTAGTGGAGATACCAACATACTTCCATGCAGAGAATACCAGGCTCAAACCCACTGCTGCAATGAATTTTCAAGGTTGTTTGCGTATTAAATCAAAACTATATTATATAATATGCAGCCGGGTTATCGCTAGGATGATGAGGACGATTGAGCATAGTGATCCCTAGATCTAGATGCAAGTTTGCCGCTTTTATGCAGGTTTTAAGGCTTAAGTAGAATAGGTTTTCAAAAGGTTTTAAGACCTATTCTACTTAAGCCTTACAGTTACAGATATACAGTTGCCAAGATCTTGCCAATATAATATTAGTACTATCTAGTTCAATCACTTTCCAAGGCAGTATCTAGTAATTAAAAGTTTACACCACGTGTTTGCCAAGGTACGATGTTCATCCATTAATACGCCAGTTAGTAGCTGATACCTCGTGGTCTCACACGTGCCATTGTACCGTTTGTTTGGATAGAGTTGCTCGTCACACAAATATTTGTTCGTGGATATATTTTCTGTGAGAGTCAATTCCACAACCTCTAGTTTAGCAGCCACAGGAGCACTAGACCAACAGGCCAATACAATTCGAATATAGCTTATAAAACACACACTCTAACTTTTGTTACGATATCTGAGGTAACTGATACCCACGTGTGCAAAGCTGCGGGCAAGCATAGGCGATCTAAAATGCCTCAAATTTGAAATACGTCTAAGGGTAGTAACATTCAGCACCATCATATCAGCCGAAAGACGTCCACTGCTGGACAAAGGCGTCCCCCAAAGCTCTCCACATGGACCTACCGATCCTGAGCCACCCGTATCCATCCTTCACCCGTGATCCCAACAAGATCGTCAGTCCAGTAACATTAACACTTACTTTAACGGCGCGTTCATGACCAAAATCTGCAGCTGGTCGTGATCGGGCCGTAAAGCTAAGACTAACTTTCCTCTCTAACGCGACACCCATGAAAGTGAAGCCGCAGGCAGAATCTAGTGTTACATAAACAATTAAATCTATTGAGGTCGGTAGGGATCAGTGTCTAAAGCACGTGACAGCTTTATGATACGAGTATGTTCATCCACTAGTTAGTCGACGCGTGCGGACATCACGTGTCGTGGAACTGTGTGATTTCGATACAGGATGTGGGCGATTGTGTAACAGGAGTTTGTAGTATATTTATCAATAAGAGGTATAAGTAGGTAGTGTTCATGATATACACATTTATTTTTAGTAAAGTGCAAAATATTCTTTATATTCAGAATTTTCATGGGGTGATTGTACTGTTTTTATGAAACAATTTTTTATGGGGCCATTTCCAAAATTGAGCAAAAAATATCAGCTGTTCCGTACAAAACTGAACTCGAACAGAACACATTTACAGTTAGACAGAAATCAGGTAGTACTTGTTAATTACACTCCAACACAGATCAAATTAACGTGCTTAGTACATTAATATTATCGTGATTGGGAATCAAATCCATGGCTCCTAACGTATTAGTACGGGGAAACTAGATATATTGGATGATTTTTTTTTACTGTAGGCGATGATGTTGATTTGAAATACTTCAAATAGTATCTATTCTTCTCCTGAATCTAAACTGATATTCGCACAGTATCAAACGCACAGCAACAAATGAAAATCATTTCCTTTTGCGCTCATAAAAGAAATCATAAGCGCCCAAGACTCCTGATTAGAGCCGGTTCGTTTGCGCAGTTAATCAACAAACGTATTTGATATATAGGCCCCAGGGGAGTGTCCCTTCGGCCTATACCGTGCCGCCACCAATTCGTACCAGTTGTAAAACAAATCATCAAGATTTGTCATTCCACTTGTCTTAGGGCTCGTTTATTAAAGGCCAGTTTGATTATTAGATATTTGGCTACTAGAGAAACATAATTATTTGACATAAGTAACATACAAAATATGTCAATAATGTATCTCTCGTAGCCAAATCCATGGAAAGATCGAATCTTTAAACCGGCCGTATGACGCTGCTTGCTACGCCTCGAGTTACAAGTGACGTGGTACGTCTTGTTGCACGCTACTTTTTGATACAAGAACGCTCAGTTACTATATCCAATTTGGTTTCCATGTGCGCAGGCACATGGAAACCAAATTGGTAATTTATTTATTATTGGTAATACTAATTTTCATCGTCATTATAATTGAGGTGTATTAGAAAAAAATGGGTTTATTTTTAAAGTTTATTGAATAGAATCTAATTAATTACTTTTCAATTAGGAAAAGTACAGTGCAGCAATCTTTCAAGTTTATTTTAAAAGATCTACCTTTCCTCTCATTTAGCAGCACATTTTTGAAATTGTAGGAATTAGTTACACGCAGCAGCCCATTGAATGTGTTAAAAAATTACTGAGCAACGTAACATGTGACATTATATGCAACACGTTGCGTCTCTGTAAACGAGCCCTAACTGAAGGAATGTTTGATGTTTTTAAAGGAATCTGATTGCTTTCCCCTCTTTATTGGTGTCAGTGATTTTGCGCGTATTAACTGACTTTATCTTTGCCAATCAGGATGTTTGATAACACTTTGCTTTAGATATGTGTTGATTAAAAGACGCCAATTTTAAATCGTAGTGATATATATTATGTGTAGCGAAATTTAAACTGTTTTGAAAAAAAGCTGGAGACATTTTAACTGTCTGTTATAACGGTAAACTTTTTTGGTCTATCACACCAAATATTTTGGTACAGGATGTTAAAGCGACGTGGCTGTATTGTCTTCTTTCGGTAACTATATGAATCAGTGATATGATTAATAACAAGCATTTTACTGTTACTAATTAGATAAACATGGAAATAGCAGACCATGACGTCACATATTTCTATCTTCATATAATCTGCGGCTGCCTCGTGCTAATTAAGGTTGGGCAAGAAAGGGGCAAGTCCCAGTGACACCCAGACGTATCTCAGCACTTTAGGCATTCAGCTGACAAAGTCAACGCTAATCAATCATCTATTCAGCAGTGACATACGTCGGCTTAGGAAGGATTGATTGCGGAGTGTGATTGTGAAGACATGTAGTCTGATAAGAATATGGTAATTAATACTAATGATTATGATACTAACGATACTAATGATTAATGCTATTATTAAAGGACTAGAAAGCGATTTGAACTTGGCGACAGTGTGAGGAAACATCGTGGGCAAATAGAATTTCTTGTACCTTTATTCTTAAATAATAATGCAATAAAGACATTGGAGGATTAATGGCAGTCGTCCTATGAAGAATCTAATAAACATATATTCTGTCAAACCTGGTTAGAAGGTGGACCATGGGCTGTAAGGTATAAGGCATGTAACCGAGATAATGCGACGACTATAGTGATAACTTACGCAATAAAATTGAGATGCAAAACGCTAAAGTTTGAAAGCTACGCGCAACAAAAATCTCCACTTCCAGAACGAATATATTATTTCACGGCGCCGACCGTTTAATTAAAATAATGTCTGGACTTTCTTTTTCATCCTTTTCATTTCTTGCTACACGATATCATTTATCGGGTTATTTTTAACCGAGTTCAAAAAAGGAGGAGGTTTACAATTCGTCGGAATCTTTTTTTTTTATGTATGTTCCCCGATTACTCTAAGACGCCTGGACCGATTTCGAAAATTCTTGTTGTGATTGAAAGAGTATACCTCCTAGTTGGTCCCATGATCATCAGGTCAGGATCTGATCATGGAATCCTGAGAAATCGAAGGAACTCATCAAATTTTATAAGCACACTTGAAGCGATTTGACCGTAACAACCCAATGCCGTCGAGTTTGGGCTCGTTTGAGTCGTCTTTTACATGGACTTTGATGCTAGATGATTTCCATGGTCTGATGATAGAGTTGGAAGGTAACCATGAGATTTTTGTGATACAATAACCCAATCTCATCGAGGTTAAGGTCGTTTGATTCGTCTTTACATGGACTTTGGTACTGGATGTTTTGCAGGGTCTGATGATGGAGCAGGAAGGTTACCATGAGATGTTTGTAATACAAAGACGCAATCCCATTGAGCTTGGGCTCGTTTGATTCATCTTTACATGGACTTTAGTGCTGAATTTAGTGCTGAATGTTCACCAAACTCTGATGATGGAGCAGGAAGGTAGCCATGGGATATTTGAAATACAATTACGCAATCCCATCGAGTTTGGGCTCGTTTGAGTCGTCTTTACATAGACTTTGATGCTGGATGATTTCCGTGGTCTGACGATGGAGCAGGAAGGTGGCCATGTCATCTTGGTAATACAAAGACGCAATCCCATTGAGTTTGGGCTCTTTGGATTCGTCTTTACATGGACTTTAGTGCTGAATGTTTTCCAAAGTCTGATGATGGAGCAGGAAGGTGGCCATGGGATCTTTGTAATACAATAACGCAATATCATCGTGTTTGGGCTCGTTTGTTTTGTCTTTGGTATTGGATGATTTCCGAGATGTGATGATGGAACTGAAACGAACGTGTTTAGGCTATTTAGTTGAAAACAAAAAATACTTGAAATTGCCAGAAAGGTACAGGTCTACATTTCAGAATTGAGGCACGTAAGAAAGGCCTCCCCATCATGTACCCACCTACACCATCCTATGTACCACCTATTGCTATTTTTTATTAGTATACCACTAAAAAGCAAAAAATAAAAAATATTTTTAACTGACTTCAAAAAAGGAGGAGGTTTACAATTCGTCGGAATCTTTCTTTTTTATGTATGTTCCCCGATTACTCTAAGACGCCTGGACCGATTTCGAAAATTCTTGTTGTGATTGAAAGAGTATACCTCCTAGTTGGTCCCATGATCATCAGGTCAGGATCTGATCATGGAATCCTGAGAAATCGAAGGAACTCTTCAAATTTTATAAGCACACTTGAAGCGATTTGACCGTAACAACCCAATGCCGTCGAGTTTGGGCTCGTTTGAGTCGTCTTTTACATGGACTTTGATGCTAGATGATTTCCATGGTCTGATGATAGAGTTGGAAGGTAACCATGAGATTTTTGTGATACAATAATCCAATCTCATCGAGGTTAAGGTCGTTTGATTCGTCTTTACATGGACTTTGGTACTGGATGTTTTGCAGGGTCTGATGATGGAGCAGGAAGGTTACCATGAGATGTTTGTAATACAAAGACGCAATCCCATTGAGCTTGGGCTCGTTTGATTCATCTTTACATGGACTTTAGTGCTGAATTTAGTGCTGAATGTTCACCAAACTCTGATGATGGAGCAGGAAGGTAGCCATGGGATATTTGAAATACAATTACGCAATCCCATCGAGTTTGGGCTCGTTTGAGTCGTCTTTACATAGACTTTGATGCTGGATGATTTCCATGGTCTGACGATGGAGCAGGAAGGTGGCCATGTCATCTTTATAATACAAAGACGCAATCCCATTGAGTTTGGGCTCTTTGGATTCGTCTTTACATGGACTTTAGTGCTGAATATTTTCCAAAGTCTGATGATGGAGCAGGAAGGTGGCCATGGGATCTTTGTAATACAATAACGCAATATCATCGTGTTTGGGCTCGTTTGTTTTGTCTTTGGTATTGGATGATTTCCGAGATGTGATGATGGAACTGAAACGAACGTGTTTAGGCTATTTAGTTGAAAACAAAAAATACTTGAAATTGCCAGAAAGGTACAGGTCTACATTTCAGAATTGAGGCACGTAAGAAAAGCCTCCCCATCATGTACCCACCTACACCATCCTATGTACCACCTATTGCTATTTTTTATTAGTATACCACTAAAAAGCAAAAAATAAAAAATATTTTTAAATAAAAAAAAAACCAACTTCAAAAACCACTAAGGAACTAAAAAACAAAAAATAATTGGATTTGGAGCAAACATTTTTGAATTCGGTGCCAAGCCCTTACGCAAAAAGTTACTAAATTACAAACTACCTATTCTATCAACAACGAAAGTTATATAAAAATGTGTAGAGGTTTTATAGTCAGATCAGAAATACTTTGCTTGGCATCGACTCCAAAAATGTTTGCTCCAAAACCAATTATTTTTTGTTTTTTAGTTCCTTAGTGGTTTTTGAAGTTGGTTTTTTTTTATTTAAAAATATTTTTTATTATATCCGGAGATCTTTCATTTGACAAGCAAACAAATGGCACCGTTTAATAAACCTATTCATTTAAAAACGTTTGTCTTGAATACAATTGCCAACGCGGCTAAAAAGCTGAAAATATTTTATTATTATAAACATGAAAAGACTTACACGCCATCATGAATAATAACACTGCATTTTAATAATCTAATTTTGGGTCGTTTGCCGTTTTTTTCAATAAAATTACCTATTTAAGATTTTCGAGATAACTATGATCATCCCTTGCAGTTCCGCCATGCCTGACTGTCTCTGGACTTGGAACTGTGAATTTATAGATACTCATGTCAGCCTAGAGACCTCCACTGCTGGACATAGGCCTCCCCCAAGGTTCTCCACACAGACCGATCTTGAGCCGCCCTCATTCAACCGCTATAGATATCTATATACAACAGAGTTTTAATTTGAACACGTTTATTCCACGCAAATTAAATTAATCATTTATTTAAATATATACATGCATTCAGAATTGTAAAATAATGTTTGAGTTATATTTAATGCGATGGAGGGTTATTACGGCATATTCAGGCGCAAAGCGACTTCCTCCTCTGGGATCTCCACCTTGTCGTGGTGAGGGGGGGGGGCTAAGTTACCGTGGCTTGGACACTCGCGCGGCTGAGCTACGGAAAAACAAAGCAACTGACATATTTTTCAAAATCAGTAATTTTACATATTTGGAACATTTTACCTATAACGGACACTGCTACATTCACAGAATCATCGAAAAGCCTTTATTTTTCGAGATAAAACTTTGTAAAATAAAGTAACTGCAGGCACTTGTCCAACATATCTACGGTAAAACAAAGTAAACCACAATGTCTAAGCTAAAACAAAGTAATTGCACGTCGATTACATTGTTTTTACGTTGTGAAATGATTTAATTGGCTTTTTATTTGATATAAATTTATTTTTAAGCACCTTTATCTAGCTATAAAAAAATCAAACAACTTTACTTTGTTTTTGGATTGTTAAAAATGGTCAAAATGGCAAATTGGTTAACGTAAAAATAAGGCAAGTAAAATGACAAATGTAAAACAAAGCAACTGAATAACAGTTGCTTTGTTTCTTTATTGTAAATCAATTCAAGCGATTACTATATCCCATTTACTTGGTTTTTAATATGCTGTCGTTCATTTGAAAATTTCAAATGTCTAAATTATTAGACATTACTCGGTTTTATCACCTTTCAAATGTCAGTTTTCCAACAATTAAACTTGTCAGTTACAACACTTACAACAAGCCACACAAGAATCACAAGCCTCGGCAAACTTTCGACCCTATTTTCGACCCTATAGCGTGGGGCGCCGAAATCACAGGGGGCAAATGCTGGTAAACTTTCTGGAGTCACAGAGGCTCTTCTTAATGAACTCCTTCTTCAAGAAGAAGCCTCATAGAAAGTGGATTTCGCGAAGCCCCGATACTGTGACAAGGAACAAGATAGATTTCATCATGTTTGATCGGAAGTATGTATTAATTTGATGCGATTGAACAGAATCGAGGCACCAAGTCTTCGCTCGCCAGCTTGGTAGAATTCATCTGTCGAAACTAAATACTGCTTTCTCGCTGAAATTGAGAGTTTCTACAAGGACTTGTACGAATCACGGATGTCTAAACCCACGAGACCCAGCGATGATGACCACAGAGCCCAACTCACGCGCCATAACACAAAGGACATCCCTGATATCAACCGGGGTGAGGTAAGAGTAGCTGTCGAGCAGTTTAAGAACAAAAATTCTACATGGGATGACGGAATCACCACAGAGCTCTTAAAAGCAGGTGGGACAACAGTTCTGAGAGAGCTGGCGAGCGTGTTTAATTCCGTTATCCACCAAGGCCTAACACCTCAGGCGTGGAGTGGGAGTGCGGTGGTTCTGTTTATCAAAAAAGGTAACAAAACTCTTCAGAAAAACTATCTACTAACTAAAAGTCCTAACAAACCGCCTCGCCAGAAAACTCTATGATTTCCAGCCACCGGAACAAGCCGGGTTTCGAAAAGCTTCAATTGGCAATTTTTATAAAAGCTTGTTATTTAAAAAATACTTCTTTAGAAGGCTTTTAAATTCACTCTGTTTTGTCTAATATGGTCTCATTAATTAAAATACCATTATTCTAGAACCAATCTTGCCATGAATGCATAGCATATTAGTGAAATATGAAGGCCTCATTATAATGAGGCCTTCATATTTCTGGCTTATAGTCGTTTTAAATTAAACCACCCATTGGGCTCTCCGCTCTTATACTACTTAGTTGAGCAAAGTTAACGATAGCGTAGTGGAGATGCCCACTGTCAGCCGTTCCGAGACCATCGAGTTCAAACCTTCGGCGCGCACCACTGACCTTTCGAATTTATGTGCAAGCTCTTTGACTTCAAATTAAACTTCGCACTCGAACTTTCATACAAAATTATTCGACCGGTCTTAATTTTGTATGATGTATACAAATCGCGAAAGCTCAAAATCGAGCACTTAAACTAGTTTAAACAAAAGTATGAATCTTCTACAGCAAACATACACACCTGAGATGTTGCAAAATCTATATTTGGTCCAATAGAAGTAAATAGACTTGCGTGGACAACCAATTGAAAATTGTAAAATAATTCAACTGGCAAAATTAAACAATTTCGCGGTGGATGAGGAAAAAATAAAACATTTTTAACATCCAGTAAGAAAGTATATATCTTAGACATTTCTATGATACAGTCTTCTTCTTTAATATTTTTTCCCAACAAATAAATATAATTCTCTGAAAGAATTAAGTAACTAACTCATTCATATCCTACACCATTATACTATTTTCGATGAGTTTGATACCAGATTTGATATAAAACGTCGGTCGCACCGTAAAGTATAATAATCGCCATAGGGGCAGTTAGCTACTGAAGTTGTGTTTAAAACAAGACAACAAACGGAACGGATGTGCTTGTAAAACACAGTTCCTGTTTAAATCATAAAAATATAATAACAACACACCTCGAAATAACAATGGAAGCTGTAAAGATCTTTACGACGCACTTTTAAAAAGATCAAATACTTTGTGATTTACAAAGTGCTATGAAAATATATATAGATTATTTGTTATGAGTTATTTTCATAGATAATGTATAAAGATATTTTTTTGTACCATTATGAATGAAATATAGTACGTATAAAATATTGCTTCGCCGTCTATTTTTAACCCTCGACATAAAAAGAAAATAAAGAGAGAAAGTTTGTGAGTATGAATGGATGTTTCTTATTCGTTTACGCAAAAACTACTGCACGGACCTTGAAGAAACTTTGCAGTTACATAGTTTCTACATCAGAGTAGCAAAAAGGCTACCTTCTGTCGCGATAACCGACAAGAACACGGATAGAGAAACTTATTCATATACAAAGTAGTTAACTCGATTCTCTTAAGCAAATTACTTTGCTCTAAAAGTCCACAATAAGTAAACACTATTCTAGATACTACACCGATAAGTGACACAGTAATATAGCATCATCATCGTCAGGTATTTGGGACGAGTCAGCCATCTTGGTTCGTAAGTGCGCCATGTTGGATCGTAAGTGCGCCATCTCGAATTCTTGATGGCCAGGACTTGCCCGGACTTGATTGAAAATCATTGACGATCGCACGGTTTATTGGACATCTCGGAGGCTTTCGCTTATGTAACAAAGCTAAGGGTATGCCCGGGATCGGAATTTTCAGATATAAACTTGAATATTGTGTGTCTAAAATGTAAGTAATGTTGAATATTATATTATAGGGTAAGTTTGCTATAATTAAGAGTGAGTGTTTACTATAAACATTGCGTAAAGTTTAAATAAGTAAAAATTTAAGTAGTTCTGATAACATGGCTTGACAGGCCGTTCGTAATAGACCGGCAAAGTTGAGCAACGCCTGCAGGTCACCATTTGGATTGGTGACCACTTGTTGTTCAATTTTGTTCAGACGTAATTTCATGCGCTACCTACCGTACTTCGGCAACCGACCTTCAGGCGCAAAATTGTAAGCAAACATCAAACCATCTAACCATCCATCCATCCTCAAAAACTTTGTCTTTGTAGTGTTCAATAATACCCGACTAGACTTTGCCCGTGTGAACTATACACCTTAAACGTCCTCAGGAATCACATTATCTCTTGGTGGAAATGTACAATCAAACAAGTCGGCGGTGGACCAGTTTGAAAAACGATCCCTTGGCTCGCTCATAGAGTCGAGGCACACTAGAAACTGGTTTTGTATTCGAGTGTCAATGTGTGTGTAAAGTAGTACTGGGAGCGACGATGTCTTGCTGAGCGATTCTCGCTCTTATGGTGGTCTAGCGGGCAGTTGTTCGACTGTACTCTCGGTAGTTTTTAAGTGACTGCCTCTGTGGTCCTGCGGTAGTGTTAGCGACTGCGGATCATGAGGTCTCGGGTTCGATTCCCGGGTCGAACAAAAAGTAATATTGGGTTTTTATGTTAGGAATTATCCAATAGAAGTTCGGAGTCAGGGAGTTGGCGGTGTCACACCCCGTGCCTCGGAAAGCACGTTAAGCCGTAGGTCCTGCGCCCAATCTCTCTCCGGCCGTGTCGCTTGTAGCGTCCCATCAGACTATGAGAGTGAGGGAATAGAGAGTGCACTTGTGTATGCGCACACACTCGTGCACTATAATATGTCCCGCGCAAATGGCAAGTCTCATATATAGACAAGCCGCCGTGGCCGGAATCGGTCGGGAGGACATTATTAGTTCTTGAGTTTATAGCGTTCATACAGACAGACAGATCGTAAAGATTACTACATTTTATTATGCATATAGATAGCGTTAGGATTACAACAATACATTACCAAGCCTACAGGTGTGATCATCTCAGCCTACTCCCTCTAAATGAAACAGCATGTACATAAGTATATGTCTCCAACACTAACACATTATTTGGTTCGTATACTTTCAAGGAAAAGATCCGTAACCTTTTCCCGTTATAGCGTGAGGTCAATGTCCGCGTAGGGAGTAACTGTCAAGGTTTCATGTGTTACGGAATTAAACAGATGAACTGTATGGTATGTGTATGGACTTGGAGATATTACGCACCGCCGACAGTTCTTTAGGGAAAGTTCTGTTTAGTAACAGATATAATATAGCTGCGGCGAATGTGTATCCCTAAGGTCTAATAACACAGCAAGGCTAAAGAAAACATCACATTTAGTGCCAGAATTAGACTAACGTGGCCTTATTCCTATCCCACTACTGCAAAAGCTTGTGAGGATAATTTAGGTTACTTATGAACGTCAAGATAAGGATGTATGTTGGTAACTCTTTCACTGAGTATTATTTATATCAACTTCTTTCGTGCAAGCAAAACGCACCAATATATTGATTTTGATGTAACTCTGCAGGACTATAGCTTCAAAATTAAATGAAAAAACATCGTTATTATTATAATACACTGTTATTTGGTTCAGTCCGCGTAGATGTTAGCTGTCGAGCCGAAAAGAGGCTATTCTGATGTATAAAATTTATTACGATAACGTAAGAAGCCGTTCAGTACATTTTGCCTGAAAGAGCATCTTTATCCATCCGCTAACTTCAGCATTTATTAAAGCAGTAAGGAAGTTGAAGATAACAAACTTATAAAACTACTAGCTGCCCGAGAGAATTTCGGGAAAGCTCTTCTTAGTGCACCCCTACACACCCCGATTGAAGTGATTCCATTGCAAAATAAATGGTTTTACACAAACTTTGACTCCATTTTTGCCCTCTCAGGAGAAGAATTTCCGAAACAAATGTCTTTGTGTTCACAAACGTCATTTGAGAATCCAATATACAAAGAATGAAGTTGATTAACTTCAAAGTAATAAAAAGATTGAAAGAAGACTTTGAAAGGTGAGTCAGAATTTGTATGCAACAAATTCTGACTCCCCTTTTTATCCTCTTAGGGTAAGAATTTCCAAAAAGCTTTTCATATTGTTCACTTACTTCATTTGAGGAACTAATATACAGTTTTAAGTACATCCATTGAAGAAATAAAAAGTTTCAGACAATCTCTGTCGACTTGTATTTCCCCCTTAGGAGAGGAATTTCCAAAAACTTCTCTTACTGCTCCTCTACACTCTTCAAGGAAAGGAACATACATGCCAAGCTTTACCTACTTGCGCCCAGTAGTTTCAGCTGTAGCGTGTCTGTCAGCCAATCAGTAACGCTAAAATTTTATATATATTATACTGATTAAAAGTTTTTTTTTATTTTGCAATTAATGGTTCTGTCTACTTTGCAAAGCGCAGCGTGATAATATTAAACAAATCGCGTAACAGCATTTTCCCACTCGATGGTTTACTGACGTAATGTTATTTTTGTAAAAATAAGAGCAGCAACACATTAAGGCACCACAGATATGATTTGAGCTGCCTGCATCCAAACGGTTCCCGCGATCTGCCCATGTATAATAGTGTTATTATATTGCACTTATAGTGATGGAGCTCAGGTGGTTCGTCGTTGCTAGTGTATCGAGTACTGTGGGTTCGATTTTTTTATTTTTTTTATTTGTTTATTTGCACAAAACACATTACAATCATTACAAAAATATATATTAATAACAATGTTTAGGATCTGGATCATAGCGTAAAATATGTGCATACAGAAAAATCAAAACAGGTTCCTATTAACTTATGAAAATATCATTCGAATTAACAATAATTTATCATCAGAATGGGACTTGTTAAAACGAGATACCGCTGACAAAACAGTATCACGGAGGCGCTGCGATGAGAGAGTGACAAGGATATTTTCACACTGAGCTGTCTATTGACACTTGACGTAGGCAGTATCTTAGACTATATATATTATGTAAATAGACGGAGGAATCCCATCACTCAAAGGTCTGATATAGGACACTGCGTTGGGCCCCATTACCCGTCAGAATTTAATAGAACTTCATTTGAAAGTTTGATACTTTGTTCATAGACATTTTGATTTATTCGTATAAAGATTGTGACGCATAAACATAGTGATGTTATAACTTTATCGATACTTTTATTTTACAGACTAGCTTCGGCCCACGTATTTGCCGATGTGGGTGACAGTTATTGCAAAAAAAAGAAAGCCTTTGCACTATTGTGATGTAGAAGCTATACTGCAATATTTCTTTGAAAAATAAGTATACCTGAATACAATTATATACGTCGAGAAAAGTGTTTTCATCGATCATCACAAACTTTCAGCTATCGCACACAGGCTATCGCTGCCTTCACGTACAACCTTTATTGTAACTTTAAAAATATGTAATACATATTTTGATGGTGAGACTAATCCTCCTCTGTCTTTTACTTTTATAAAAATAATTACATAAACCTGCAGTACTGCAGGTTTGTGTAATAATTTTTATTAATATTCTATTCTCCTATTTCTATTATTCTCTTTGGTGAAACCAAAGGTTTTGTCTTCATAATTATGGACGAAGTTGTCATGACAAAAAACTACCGATAGTATATACTGAGGGACGGAGCGATTCACATATGGTGGGCATGTCACCAGCCCGGGGAATCTCTCAGACATATAGTATCCGGTTGTTCTAGTTTTGCCAATGGCCAGTATTTGCACAGACACAATCAAGTGGTCAAGATAATCCATAAGCAACTAGCCCTTAAATTTAATCTCATTGGTTCACCGTACTACAGATACAAATATGTGCCCGACCCAATTCTCGAAAAAATGGCCGCATGTTGTTGTCCTGTTATAGGTCTATCATTACAGATACGTTTATTGTAGCCAATAAGCGTGATATTGTAGTGATGCGACCGAGCAGAGCGACTCGCATTGATAGACGTTATAACCATATCGCATGACAGCAATCTCGTAAAAGCAGAAAAAGAGAAGGAGTTCAAATATTTGGGCCCAGCTCATGAGATTGTCGATATGTGGGATGTGAACTCGGCGATCATTGTGGCGATAGTTGTGTCAGTAAATTGACTAATCGCCAAGAGCCTTTACCAAACATCTAAAGATGCTCGCACTAGGCAGCAGAAAAACTAATATTTTTAACAACAACACCTTTTGAGTTCGGTTCCAGTTAGAAGTACACACAAAATTTTATTTTCTTTCTTACTCACCATGCGGGCGCCTGGTTTAATTCTTTTAAATTATTTTATTTCTCACTTATTTTAGACCTAGGCGTATCTATAAAGGGGTAATTAATTTGAACTGTATATATAATATGATTTTGTAAAGATTTAAGTTTTTTCTAACTAAGCCAATGACACAGTCAGTGACTTTTTCTATTTTACCTTAAATAAATGTGATTCATTATGTGTGAAATATTTTATTTAAAATTGACCCTGAAGTTAAATTTTATTTCTAATCTGTTAACTTTACTTATTACTGCAGCCTGCTCTCGATTGGTGATTTGATATAATTATGTAACTGAACATACTGGGCTCGTGCCTCCCTTCAATTTGAGAAGGCCTAATTTAGTTTGGAAGATTTTAGACAAACACTTGACGATCGTGATAATTTTCTAAATAATAAGCATATAACTTCCAAAAGTCTGAAATACCTAACTTGGTTTTGTATTCGAAAACCATTACGTGGTAATGATCTCGTCATTGATCATTGCATATAGGTAGTGATTATTAGTGATATTATGAATATCAATTGCTTTATTCACTTTAAAAAGATAATTTCAAAATATTTTTTTATCGTAACTTATTTACTAGTGTTTAAGTATAAGCTGGATTTATTCACATATTTTACTTTATCGCAGGATTTATCAACATTCAATAGATATTCATTGTAAGTAAACCAAATCTAAGGATTTATTGCAAACATTATCGATATTTTATCAAAATTAATTTTGAGTAAGCACATCACTAGTTGAGTTAAAATTTACGACAATTTTTTTTCTCTGGGCAGTACATTCGACGAACGTCACTAATGTCATACGGGGTATTTCCCCGCACTGCACAAGACTTCACCAATGTCACTTTTGAGTTCAAAGTTTGCAGAAATAATATCACTTTATGTGGGTAGGTTCAAATCCACTCAAAATGTTTGTTATTTATTTGATGAATAATTTACTATTTCAGCTGTGTATGTTTGATAACATTAGCACTGTTTCCTGAACACTTCAACTTCACTTCTACGGTGTTTGTGATAAGAACACACATGTATTTCCACAATTATCGAAATACTTTACGGATCGCAATGTTACATGTTAGTACGATTTGACAGAAAGAAAGATTCCTCACACTGCCTAATTTTGTAGTGGTAAGCACAGGTTTCCTTCTTTTGAGTATCAGTGAGCAATATTTTAATTTTGCGAAGCTACTATATGGAATCTGATACTGATTTACGGATTTGTTCATTGCCACCACCATTCGATATCACATCCTTATAAGCGATCGTTATAATTATTATTGAAAACCGACAGAATCGTCGCAACTGGCATTTTGTATGCACGTTTCAATGTGCATGGTCTTCTTTGTGCATTTAACTTTGTGGCTGGTGGATGATATGTGTGAGACTCGCCATACAGGCGTACTGAGCCACTGGGGTGTCCATCGACATCCTATAGTGACTGTAAAACTCAACTTTTATATTTAAGCTTTGACCCAAATACTATAAAAATGTACTACAGCAAAAACTTATCAGTAATACTGTCTCCTTCAACAAAATTGTGCTACAATTTAATTTATATTTCCATCTCCTACGGGTGTAAAGCGGGGATAAGACAGCGAGACGGTTAGTTAACCCCATTCTTCGTACGTGTGTACACTGCCGATATATGTACATGTGTTACAAGTTATGTCATTAGAAGTCCGGTGATAATTACTCATGTTCATTAACACGAAGAACCAATGTTGGCGTCATCAAAGTCGCCTGTTTTAAAAATTTACTTTTAGTTGGTCTTGTTTAAAAACTTCTTACAGTAGAATGATTTTACAGAAGTATATTGGTAGTATAGCAGCGATAGCCCGGTGGACTGCTACGCAGAGAGTCTCGGGTTGGAATCCATGGCGCGCAGCAATGACTTTTCGAAGATATGTGCGTATTAAATTGTAAATTATCGCTTGCTAAACGGTGAAGGAAAACATCGTGAGGAAACCTGAAAGTCTCAGAGTTTCCCATAATGTTCTCAAACAACATGTTAACCCGCACTTGGCCATCATGGTGGACTCTGGTCTTACCTTTCTCATAGTGATAAGACGAACGTGCCCAGCAGTGGCACAGTTTATATACAGGGCTGATGATAATGATGACGATGATGATATTGGAATCAAGGACCATCATGCTTGAACTAATAATAAATGTTGCATTTTTAATGCTGTTCTGAAATACAAACATTGGTAGTTGCAGTACGAATTGTTAATGTCACTGATGTCAGTACCGCCTCAACGCAAAAAAGATGGCAGCAGCAAATAATACACTTTCGATTCGTTTCACATGTATGCCTACTAATAATTTGACATGAATTTTGTTTTAAACTAGATGAAGGCTGTAGCTACGCTTGCAATGTTTTCAAATTTTAACGTTGCTACTCTCGGTCCCTCAAGAATTTCAGTAAATCCCTTTCTTTGCGCACCGCTATAGTCCCCAAGGCAGATGCATGCCAAATTTCATCTTCTTGCGCCTAATCTTTTTGGCATTACGTTTTTGGTTAGTCTGTCAGTCATGGAAGAATTTTATATGAACAGATTCATAATTCACAACTATCCTAGTGAAATTTCTATACGATCAATTACAGTATTATGACTATACAATTTTTATTTGCACACCTTTAAATTACACCGGGCTTATTCTTGCGTGTCCAAAAAGGCACGTTTGGCCACAGTTTGGCTGTGCATAGGGTGTTAGTACCTACACTTATGTATGGTAGTGATAGATTTTTCTTTTTTTTTTTATCTTTTTTGATATGGGGTTTTTATCCACACAGACATGCCAACCCCATCGTATCTTATTCAAATATGACATGCTAATTAAAACTAGAAATCATTTAACCAAATTACATAACTTAAACGCAATTTGCGATATTGGCTCAGCTAAGATAGACTGAATAAGCCCAAAATCCATAATATTCAGTTGGAACTATCTAAGAAATAATATTCTCTCATTTTGATTTCTAATTCATTCCAATAATAAATGTTGCACGTCCTCTACCTTAGAACAAACAGTACAATTAGGCGAATCAGCTTTATTCATCAGGAATGCAAATTTTACTGATGGGAAGTGACCACTACGTATTCTCATAGCTAATTTGATGTGTGTAATGCCTACTAAGTTCGGTATTTTCAAACCAGGGTAAACGAGGAAGCTCACTCTGGATAGACCTATACCAAATGGCCTTTTCCTTAGATTTATTATTTAAGTACTCTTTCCAGCACGCTGTCCGTGTGGTGACGGATTAAGAATACGAATTTTCACCACCCCATATCATCCCATGGGTGTCGTAAGAGCCGACAGAGGGAGCATATTACGCAGAGAACAGCACTGTAAGAGAAGGAAAACTTGATATAAACCCTATACCAACCCGTTTGGCCAGCGTGGTATAGTAGGCCAATTCCTCCTTTCAAAGGAGAGGCCTAGTCCAGCAGTGGACTGTTAAGGGCTGATGACGACTCTTTCCAGCAATTAAATACCTTTTGTTTGAACCTAGGAAAAACGTCATGAAGATCTGGTTGTAAATTATATTGGGAGCCCTGATGTGGTGCTAACTTAGATATAAGGTCAGTTTCCTCATAACCCTGCAATCCGATGTGCGGCGGAACCCATTGCAACCTCACAACCACACCTCTCTTAATTGCAATAATAATTGCTTCTAAAATGTCGTGATAGTTGGGTATGGCAGAATAGACATGAAAGTAGAATAAATGCTGTAGAGATGAGAGCACTAAGAGGAATGTATGGAGTGTCTTTGAACGACAGAGTAAAGAATTGTGTGATAAGAGAGTGTTGTGGGGTAATAGAAGATGTAGTGGCAACCATTAAACAAAGGTATGCTGAGATGGTTTATACACATGGAGAGGATGGATGACGAATGACTGACCAAGAAGTTATATAAGGCAAGTGTGAAATGGACAGGAGGAAGGGGAAGACCTAAACAGACGTTCTCCGACCAGATTGGAGACATTTAAAAAAAAGCCAGGTTAGAAGTACCCTTCACCGAAGAGCATGCATGAGAAATTTGATGGGAGTGAGGGAAACAAGAGAGATATGTCAGGATCGTTGCAAATGGCGTTCCGTGGTCTCTGCCTACCCCTCAGGGAAGCAGGCGTGAGTCTGTATGTATGTATGTATATATGTGCCTTTGCTTATTCTGAAAATACCCAACTTTGATATTGTTACGAATGGCGATATTTTGAAAATAACGCCATCTATCGGTAAATGAGAACACTAGAAGAGAAAGGATATATCGGTAGTTTAAAAATGTTTCATCTATTCTCTACTAGATGGCGTTGCTGTTTTTTTATTGGAAGTTTTGACTCTGTTTCCTACTGTTACGAGAACATTCAAACAACAGACTAGTTTGTTACCCGGCCGATATAAATACCGCGTGGACGGGCGAATCGACACAGTTCAGTTAAATAACCAGAGCGATCAACAAGCGAAGGAGTGCGAAGATTAAGTGAGTCGGAAGTGTATCCCTAGTGTGAAAATAAGTTTTTATTGGTGTTTTAAAATTAAGTGTGTTAGATATAAAGTACAGTTTCTGTACTTAGATATAAAGTACAGTTTAGTGGCATTGTGAGTTTTAATTTATCGCCGAACCCCAGCACGTAACAAATTGGTGTCAGAAGAAAGGGATAAATTATGCCGGTTATGCCGAAGGAAGAAACTGAAGGAGTGCGTACCAGGAACCAGCACCAGCAAGACCTGGACCAAAGACACTTCGGAGACGTTCCTACTCTATCGTCTGGTGGACCAGGCGACTCCGCGGCTGCAGTGGAGCCTGCAAGCGCAACACACTCCGTGACGGTCCCCAACATCGCGGCTCTGATGGCGTTCATACAGGAGCAGGTCTGCCGTCAAGAGGAGCAGGCCTGCCGTCAGGAGGAGCAAGTTCGCCGGCAAGAGGAGCACGCGCGTCGCCTGGAGGAACAGCTACAGCGCGAAAAGGAGGAGCAGGCCCGCCGTCAACAGGAGCAAGCTCGCCGTCAATAGGAGCACGTGCGCCGCCTAGAGGAACAGCTGCAGCGTGACAAGGAGGAGCACGCCCGCCTTGTAGAGGAACAGCTGGTGCTCATGAAGGACCTCAGCGCCGCTGTAGAGAAGGACCTGAAGGCGGTCAAGGAGGAACTTCAGCAGCACGAGGCCCGTATCAGCGACGTGGAGATGCTCGTGCATGACAAGCTTGAGACTCGCGTCGCCTCTATAAGGAAGCGTGAACGTGACCACCATGAGACCTGTGTTGCTGAATTGGAGAAGAAATTGCGTGGGCTTGAGACCAACGACGTCACACCTGCAGCTGTGGCGCCCTCGCCTCGTTGGTTTAAGGTTCCACCATTTGATGGCTCGTCATCGTGGTCTGCATACAAGGTCCAGGTTGAGTCCATTATACGAGCGAATGGGTGGAACAAAGAACGGGCCTTCACCGCTCTACACTTGGGCCTTCGTGATCGGGCCTTGACGGTGTTTGAGGCGCTCGGGCAAGACGTCTCATATCAAAAGCTGATGGAGGCGCTGGAGGCGAGATACAGTGACGCGCACCTGGAACACGTTTATCGTGCTCAGTTGAAGGAGAGGACACAACACACCAGAGAAACTCTGCAGCAGTGGGCTCTGGAGGTGGAAAAGCTGGTCAGTAAGGCATACCAGTCGACGCCTGCGCTGATTGACGGGAACCTCGTACAGGCGTTTACAGATGGGATCCTCGACCTGGAGGTAAGAGCAGCAGTAAGGCTTGGACACTTCAAGAACCTGAAGGACGCCTTAGCTCACGCTCTGGAGGTGGAAGCAGTGCGATGCGTCGATCGAGGTCACCGCATCAGGCAAGTTGTGTCGTCACCTCGGTGCTACAACTACGGGGAAAGAGGCCATATCCGCTTGAGCTTCCCGAAGAGTAAGAAGTCAAAGTCAAAATCATTTATTCATCTAGGTAATAAGGTGACGCTTATGAACGTCAAATTTTTAAGGTAAATTACTTAATGTTTCTACTATTACAATTACGGCCTCGTTCGCAAAGCAATAGGAAGAACCAGGAGAAAGAACGGGCAATAAAACTCGTGGCCACTCTTTTTAATCGCCAGTATTATGGTACATATTTTGTTTTTGTAAGTAGCTGCAACTGTTTCACATTGTAATTAATTACTTGTAAATAGTAAATAGGAACATACATAATACTTAAATAATTAATGCAGTTACCAAATTAAGTGCTGTAGTAGCCTTCCAGTGTGAATTTTGTGTAACAGGAGCATCCACTTATGTACGTCTTATAATGTAGGCAACTCGCGATCATGTTCAGAACTATGATGGAAATGTATGTTACAGAAAGTGACAGTAGGTATATGAATACACAAAATTTAAAAAGACGTTAGTGTACAGCCCACGATCACGAGTTATCTTCATCTAACACTGTAGCAAATTTTTAAAACAAAATTAGTGGAACAACAATGTAAATGTAGTAAGTTGAATGACGTAATAATACATGAATAGTTATTTAAAAGAACTAGAGATATTACATAAAAAGCAAGGCATCTATATAAATTATGAATAAGTACAAAGATCAAGAGTTGGCGAGTGTAAGTGACCATCTATCCTTATCACTGAAATAATCATTAATGGTATAATAACCTTTCCTAATAAGGCAGTCTTTTATTTTACTTTTATACTAAATGGTAATTCTAAAAGACTAATTGGTATTTTATTGTATATACGAATACCTAGCCCTACAAAATAATTATTAACTTTATGAAAACGATGCTAAGGGGCATATAATTTAAGGCCTGTTTCGAGTATTTATGTTATGTATGTCAGTTTTTGTAGTAAATAAACCTATATTTTGCCTAATATACAATACTAGAGGACGCCAGCAGCTACGCCTGCATTTTTTTTAATTTACCCGTTTTGGCCGATCCCGTGGGAATTGTGGGAAATCCCTTCTTAGTGCACCCCTACGGTCCCCAAGGAACATACATGCCAAATTTCAGCTTCCTGCGCCCAATAGTTTCGGCTGTAGCGTGTCTGTCAGTCAGTAAAAAACGCAAGGATTTTATTTATTAAAAAATTAGCAAATAAAAATAACGATGCTACTGTAAGAATCCCTATAGAATTAAAGTGTTCCCTAAGAGTATCTTTTGCACCTAACATGTATATTGCTCGTACCGCTCGTTTCTGTAGAACGAAAATATTTCGAATATCCGCAGCTTAGGCCCTTAACAAAATGCTGTAGGACATGACACTATGAAAATAGCTAAAATATACTACGAGGGTCAAACTGAAAGTTCTTAGAAAATCAAAAACTGATTACATTAGCCAGTTATTAGTTTTATTATATCTTTTCAAAATATTGTCCATTGACGTCAATACACCGCTGCATGCGATGGAACCACTGGGAAAAGCACTTTGCCCACTCGTCCTTAGGGGTCTCTTCAATGGCATCGCGATACGCAGCCACCGCTTCTTCAGCATTCATAAACCGCTTTCCTTTAAGTTTTTCTTTAATTTTTGGAAATAAATAAAAATCACAAGGCGCGAGGTCGGGGCTATACGGCGGGTGACCCAGTAATTCAACGTTTGATGTCGCCAAATAGTCGATCGTTCGCTTGGCGGTGTGCGACGAGGCGTTGTCGTGGTGAAGGAGGATCCTACTGCGAGGTCTTTCTCTCGAACTTTTTCCAAGACAAGTGGCAAGCAATTGGTAGTGTACCATTCTGCAGAAACTGTTTTTTGATCCTCTAACACAATTGTTGCGAAATGACCTATCCTTCCAAAGAACGAGGCCACCATTTTTTTCCCGCACTTCGATCTCTCTTCACTTTAGTTGGCAACTCCTCGAAAGGAAACACCCACTAAGCAGATTGTCTTTTGGTTTCAGGATCATAACAGTAAATCCAGCTTTCGTCACCTGTTAGTATGTCGAACACAGCATTTGAGTCACCTCCGTTAAATCTTTCAATCATTTTACGGCACCAATCCACACGATGGAGTTTTTGAGCCTTAGTCAAATTATGAGGTATCCACCGGGCGCAAAGCTTCCTGACCGCTAAATGTTCGTGGAGGATTTTGTGCACTTGACTCATACCGATGCCTAAGCTTGTCCGAATCTGCAGATAGGTCACTCTTTTGTCAGTCTCTATCATACGCCGCACAACACAGATGTTATTTTCAGTCGTCGCCGTAGAAGGCCGTCCCTCACGTACATCATCAGTGAGATTAGTGCGACCACGTTTAAACTCATTAAATCAGTTGTAAACAGTCGCACGAGATGGGGCTTCATCGTGAAAGGCCAATCGTAGTCTATCATAACTTTCTTGTTGACTTAAATGACATCGAAAGTCATAAAAAATCATTGCACGAAAATTTTCTCGTGTTAAATTCATGTTGACGTGACACAGACAATTTTCAATTTGCCGCCAAATCGTAAAACAAATGACAAATGAATGAAATATATACTCAGTAATATTGGCAAAGAGTTCTATTTTCAAATTTTAGAATATTTTTTTTATTATATTGTTTATAAGTGACCAGTTCTAAGAACTTTCAGTTTGACCCTCGTAAACGAGCCGTATCGACATCAGTAAGTTGTCTAACTTTTCTGACAGCTAACGCAGCAGAGCTGAGATTGCCTGAAGTCCATTGAAATTTGGTGGAAACCTTTTTCCATCAGAGAGCTCACCGACGTACCTGCCTGGCGGCGAGAGCAAGGTAGCGCAGATGCTCTGTCGCATAGACCTTGTCTCGTCCAACGCAAACACTGTGCCCGACAGGAAGCGAAGCAGGCAACGTTAGTGAAGACGTTGAAGACGGATCAGAGCGACGAATGGAAAGAAGCTTTGCAGAGTGCTCAGCAAGACGACAAAGAGGTACAGCCGATACTCGAATGGAAGAAATCAGGCGCTCCTAGGCCCAAATGGAGTGATGTCACTGCAATGAGCCCTATCACCAAAGGTTATTGGGCACAGTGGGAAGGCTTGGTTATCCAGGATGGAGTTCTGTGCCGCAAATGGGAAAACGCTCGAGGCAACCAGTGTTTGGTAGTGCCCAAAAGTAAGGTGCCGGACGTCTTGCGGCTCTATCACAATGGTGCTTCCGGAGGTCACATGGGAGTTAAGGAGACCCTTACTGAAATCCGGGAGTGGTTTAATTGGCTCCACTGTCGGGATGATGTCGAGGATTGGTGCCGCAAATGCACAAGTTGTGCGGCTGTGAAGGGGCCACACACTCGTAGCAGAGGTGCATTAAAGGTGTACAATGTGGGAGCTCCATGGGAGCGCATAGCATTGGATGTCGCTGAACCATTTCCTGAGAGCAAAGACGAAAACAAATACTTCTTGGTTGTGATGGATCACAAAGTGGCTTAAAGTGTTTGCAATCCCAAATCAAGAAGCTACCACGGTGGCCGATAAGCTGGTGCATGTAGTCATTTGTCGGTTCGGGGTGCCCTTGGAAATCCACAGCGATCAAGGCCGGAACTTCGAATCTGAGGTGTTCTAGGAGACTTGTCGCGTGATGGGTGCACATAAAACCAGGACCACGGCTTATCATCCGCAATCAAATGGCATGGCTGAGCGATTTAACCAATCCCTGGAAAGGTACCTGGCGAAGATCGTGGAGAGCAAACTAAGGGATTGGCACAAGCACATTAAACCATTTCTCCTGTCATATCGCAATGCGGCCCATGAAACTACAGAAGTAACACCAGCTTTTGCCAATTTCGGTAGAGAACTACGTTTACCTTAATCACCCGTATTTCACCAGAATCTCCACGCAATATAACGGAATAAGCGACAGAGCTACGCAGCAAGATGAACGACGTATACGAGCACATCAGGGAATCTAGACAACAGATGTCTGAAAAGATGAAGACTAGAGAAGGGATCATTACGAAGCAAAGGAAAATCGCCTAAGTTACAAGCCAGATGGGACGGGCCATATCGCATAATTACGAGGATGAACGACGTCACCTATCGATTCCAGAAGGGGCCGCGAGGTGCACCGAAGATAGTTCATGTGGACCAGTTGGCTCGTTACTATGGCTCCAACGAAATTCGAGACAAACACGTCTAAGAGGGAGGCAGTGTTACGAATGGCGATATTTTGAAAATAACGCCATCTATTGGTAAATGAGAGAACTAGAAGAGAATGGATATATCGGTAGTTAAAAAATGTTTCGTCTATTCTCTACTAGATGGCGTTGCTTTTTTATTGGAAGTTTCGACTCTGTTTCCAACTATTATGAGAACATTCTAGGGAAGATTAGAATGGACTAGTTTGTTATCCGGCCGGTATAAATACCGCGTGGACGGGCGAATCGACACAGTTCAGTTGAATAACCAGAGCAATCAACAAGCGAAGGAATACGAATATTAAGTGAGTAGGAACTGTATTCCTAGTGTGAAAATAAGTTTTTATTGGTGTTTTAAAATTAAGTGTGTTAATAAATAAAGTACAGTTTAGTGGCATAGTGCATTTTATTTATCACAGAACCCCAGCTCGTAACAATATTAATCGGCATTACTGTCATTGGAATGCAATTTAATTGTCGCACATGTTAGTCACACGATGATTTTCCATTTGCAACGTGAGTGAATGTCATTTCATGTGTTTACATTTATTTCATATTTGTGACGTCTTTTTTACGTGTTCTGAAATTGTAGAGCTGTTGCAAAGGCTTTAAAAAAGCAACATACTTACATAATATTCACGCCTTTTCCCCATCGGGGTAGGTTGAAACAATGGAACGCCACTTGCTTCTATACTTACATACCTTATGCACTTCCCCTACACTCATTACTCTGTCATACATGCTTGCCGGTTGCGGGTGCTTCATACCTTTTCGTTTTTCTAAATCTCACCAATTCGATCGACGAATGTCCGAGGACAAAAAAAGAATATGTTGAGATATTTTCAAAATGCATTTTTAAAGATATACACGACTATTTAAAATACATATTTGAAACTTACGCGACGGTCCGTGAGTCGCAGAATGGTATTTAATTATAGCTTCAATTTAGACTCCATACCCACTCGATCTGAGATGAATCTTAGGTTGCCTAAGATTAGATTTTAAAATTATAAGCTAGTAAACAAATAAACTTTTGAATGTTCATATTATCTTTGCAAACCTAATATAGATTTAGATATAAAAATACTTTTCACATTCATAAGGTTACTCTGTAATCTAAGAGAATAAATGAATTCAAAATTAAGATCTATAGCAATACTGGTAGCGACAAAAAACTTCTACGCAGAAAGTCTCGGGTTCGAATCCACGACACGCACCAATGACTATTCAAAATTAAGTGCGTATTAATATTCATAATCTGCAAATATTTATTCATTTACATATACATGTATTTATACTTATATATAACTATATATAACTATATATATATATATCATCATCATATTATAATCTAATTCCAAATAATTATTTTCTAATAGTCACGCACCTACTATCTACTATCTCTGCATCACCCTAGGTTGACCGGTAGAGGATGCCTAATAAAAAAAATAAAAAAAATGTTAATTATCGCTTGCTTATCGGTGAAGGAAATAATAACGAGGAAACCTGCATGTCTGAAAGTTCTCCACAATGTTCTCGAGAGACATGAGAAGTCTGCCAACCCGCACTTGGCCAGCGCGTGGTGGACTATGGCCTGACCCTTCTCATAAAATGAAGAGGCCCGTGCCCAGCAGGGGGAAAGTATATTATATAGGGCTGATAATGATAGCAATACTATGAGCCAAAACTTATGAGCGCAAGAAATTTGGCATATCTTTTCCTTAGGGACCGATACACTCCTGACAGTCCTGACGTTCTTTTAAGTGATACAACGACACATATATTTCGTTTTGTTTACAAAAATGTGTTCCTGGCTGTACAATCACGCGTATTACGAATATCGTACTGTTATATCCCTTAATTCCATGTAAATAAAGCCTAGTCAGCAATTACTATTCCGTCGTAATTTTCTTATACTTAAAAAAATAAAAAAAATAAAAAAATAAATAAGCATTATTCGATATACTTTAATTATTAATTTTATTCAATCAGTTAGATCTGAGACGCGACAGTGTACGGTACGGTTTAGGAACCATTAAATTTTCCATTTTTACGGTGTGATATTGTAAAGTGCAAATAAACTTTGGGTTTTCTACTTGCGAGTTTTTTTTTTAAAAGACAAACGGACCCGGCCTCCTAACAAAATTGGTGTCAGAAGTGTGGGATGTGTCAGATTGATAGCCTTCATACGGTACTGGCACATTCGTTTTTTTTTCGGAGCTTCCGTTATCGCCACTGGTCGACAGTAAGACTTTGCCGTGGCTAAGCCTGCGCCAGAAGATTGTGTACCCTTGGACGACGATAAGCCTCCGCTCTGAAGCGTGAGCCCGCTCCAGCACACCGCCGCCGCCGTACTCTCCGTCAGGTAACCTGTAAGCCTCAGCCGCAGCTCAAGCCAGAACCGACCAGGTCTAACTCACCTACCATCTCTAACATTTTTTCAAATTTCTTTTTCCATTTTTGCGTATTTTCCAAGTATTGAAGGAGAAATAACTGCGAAGGCGCAGTTATCCGACACTCAGCGCGCAGCCGCGCCACGTTGCATCGCCACGCACTCACCGGATTCTAGCAATGTCAGCAGCTTCGTGTTTCACCGCGTGCATAATTTTGTGAGTGTTTTTGTGTATCTTGGCCATAGATTCGTGACCAATAAGTGATTTTTTTTCAGTGAATTTTCCTATTTTTATGTGATTTTGCGTCAAACTGTGTACAAATATCTTTCGTAAATAGTTTTAAATTATTTTATATTTTTATTAGACAATTATTCTATGTCTGTTAAAACAGAAAATCTTGAAATGTCTGACAAAATTACGTTAACATTTTTAACCAAATTTATTAAACCTTACAATGGTGACAAAGAGTCCCTTCCGGCATTTCTCACTAACTGTGACAATGCCATGTCATTAGCTAGCGAAGATCAGCAGTCTATCTTATGTAAATTTATAATATCTCAACTGGAGGGCAAAGCTCAGGTTGCAGTCAGTTTAAAAACATTCGACGAATGGCTCGACTTAAAATCCTTTTTACGAACTACGTTTGGCGAAAAGAAACATGCCACTCATCTCTTAGTCGACTTGCAGAATTGCAAGCAAGAACCATCCGAAGATGTAACTAAATATTCTATGCGAATAGAACAGATCCTTACTAGGATTTTGTCTGATGTTCAATATAATATTAAAGATCCCAAAGAACTTCCCGGTAGGTTAGCCGCCATGGAAGATCTGGCGCTTAACACCTTTATACTAGGTCTAAATACTTCTATTTCAACTATTGTAAGGTGTAGAAATCCCTCAACCCTCAATGAGGCTGTACAACACGCTATTGAGGAGGAAAAACTCATCAATCTCCGTTTTAGTTCATTAAAATTCAAAAGTAATTCTGGTTTACAAAATAACTCTAGATTTCAAAATAAATCAAATTTTAATAGAAAAATTTAATTCTAATAATTTTATCAAATCTAATTATAGTTCTTATTCTAATAATTTTAACAACAGGTCCAATTATAATCCTAATTCAAACTCTTTTCTTTCCAACTCAAAAAATAATTCTAATTCATATCCAAAAATTTGTAGTTACTGTAAAAACATAGGGCACAGTATAGAACAATGTCGTAAGCGACAGTATAACATGCAGCGTCAAAATTCTAATTCTAACTCTTCTAATCCTAAACCCGGTTCATCTAGTGCTGTGCATGTTTTACAACAAGGTGACGAAGTGGTCCATGATGAACCTTTAAACTAGCAAAGATTTCGGATACGTGCCTGCCGAAGTCGATAAATCATAACGGCACAAATTCGTATACTATCTCTTATCCTAAATCGAATGTCGATACTTATACTTATTCTTATCCTAAGTCAAATACTAATTCTTTTACTAAATTATGTACTAATTCTTATACTAAATCGCCTACTAATTCTTATCATAAATCTTATACCAATTCTAATCCTAAATCTTATAATAATTCGTATCCTAATTCTTATAATAAATCTTATGCGGATAATTTTACTAATTCAACTACTATTTCTTCATCTCAGCTACCCAAAAAGGAGCTGAGTCACACTAATTCAATTACTATCTCTACATCTCAGCTACCCAAAAGGGAACTGAGTCATACTAATTCAATTAATATTGCCACATCTCAGCTAACCAAAAAGGAACTGAGTCCTACCAAATCGAGCTCAACTGAAGTGTCTGAGTCAAATCTTTCTAAACATTATTCTAACTCTTGTACCAATTTTTATACTAATAATAATGCTTATAATAAATCAAAAGGGTTATTATTTGGCAAACCTTCTAATTCCTGTGGTCGTGAACTTGATCCAATTCCCATTTTTGAATTGATTTTTGAATTGATGTCGCTGAACCATTTCCTGAGAGCAAAGACGAAAACAAATACTTCTTGGTTGTGATGGATCACAAAGTGGCTTAAAGTGTTTGCAATCCCAAATCAAGAAGCTACCACGGTGGCCGATAAGCTGGTGCATGTAGTCGTTTGTCGGTTCGGGGTGCCCTTGGAAATCCACAGCGATCAAGGCCGGAACTTCGAATCTGAGGTGTTCTAGGAGACTTGTCGCGTGATGGGTGCACATAAAACCAGGACCACGGCTTATCATCCGCAATCAAATGGCATGGCTGAGCGATTTAACCAATCCCTGGAAAGGTACCTGGCGAAGATCGTGGAGAGCAAACTAAGGGATTGGGACAAGCACATTAAACCATTTCTCCTGTCATATCGCAATGCGGCCCATGAAACTACAGAAGTAACACCAGCTTTTGCCAATTTCGGTAGAGAACTACGTTTACCTTAATCACCGGTATTTCACCAGAATCTCCACGCAATATAACGGAATAAGCGACAGAGCTACGCAGCAAGATGAACGACGTATACGAGCACATCAGGGAATCTAGACAACAGATGTCTGAAAAGATGAAGACTAGAGAAGGGATCATTACGAAGCAAAGGAAAATCGCCTAAGTTACAAGCCAGATGGGACGGGCCATATCGCATGATTACGAGGATGAACGACGTCACCTATCGATTCCAGAAGGGGCCGCGAGGTGCACCGAAGATAGTTCATGTGGACCAGTTGGCTCGTTACTATGGCTCCAACGAAATTCGAGACAAACACGTCTAAGAGGGAGGCAGTGTTACGAATGGCGATATTTTGAAAATAACGCCATCTATTGGTAAATGAGAGAACTAGAAGAGAATGGATATATCGGTAGTTAAAAAATGTTTCGTCTATTCTCTACTAGATGGCGTTGCTTTTTTATTGGAAGTTTCGACTCTGTTTCCAACTATTATGAGAACATTCTGGGGAAGATTAGAATGGACTAGTTTGTTATCCGGCCGGTATAAATACCGCGTGGACGGGCGAATCGACACAGTTCAGTTGAATAACCAGAGCAATCAACAAGCGAAGGAATACGAATATTAAGTGAGTAGGAACTGTATTCCTAGTGTGAAAATAAGTTTTTATTGGTGTTTTAAAATTAAGTGTGTTAATAAATAAAGTACAGTTTAGTGGCATAGTGCATTTTATTTATCACAGAACCCCAGCTCGTAACAATATTAATCGGCATTACTGTCATTGGAATGCAATTTAATTGTCGCACATGTTAGTCACACGATGATTTTCCATTTGCAACGTGAGTGAATGTCATTTCATGTGTTTACATTTATTTCATATTTGTGACGTCTTTTTTACGTGTTCTGAAATTGTAGAGCTGTTGCAAAGGCTTTAAAAAAGCAACATACTTACATAATATTCACGCCTTTTCCCCATCGGGGTAGGTTGAAACAATGGAACGCCACTTGCTTCTATACTTACATACCTTATGCACTTCCCCTACACTCATTACTCTGTCATACATGCTTGCCGGTTGCGGGTGCTTCATACCTTTTCGTTTTTCTAAATCTCACCAATTCGATCGACGAATGTCCGAGGACAAAAAAAGAATATGTTGAGATATTTTCAAAATGCATTTTTAAAGATATACACGACTATTTAAAATACATATTTGAAACTTACGCGACGGTCCGTGAGTCGCAGAATGGTATTTAATTATAGCTTCAATTTAGACTCCATACCCACTCGATCTGAGATGAATCTTAGGTTGCCTAAGATTAGATTTTAAAATTATAAGCTAGTAAACAAATAAACTTTTGAATGTTCATATTATCTTTGCAAACCTAATATAGATTTAGATATAAAAATACTTTTCACATTCATAAGGTTACTCTGTAATCTAAGAGAATAAATGAATTCAAAATTAAGATCTATAGCAATACTGGTAGCGACAAAAAACTTCTACGCAGAAAGTCTCGGGTTCGAATCCACGACACGCACCAATGACTATTCAAAATTAAGTGCGTATTAATATTCATAATCTGCAAATATTTATTCATTTACATATACATGTATTTATACTTATATATAACTATATATAACTATATATATATATATCATCATCATATTATAATCTAATTCCAAATAATTATTTTCTAATAGTCACGCACCTACTATCTACTATCTCTGCATCACCCTAGGTTGACCGGTAGAGGATGCCTAATAAAAAAATAAAAAAAATGTTAATTATCGCTTGCTTATCGGTGAAGGAAATAATAACGAGGAAACCTGCATGTCTGAAAGTTCTCCACAATGTTCTCGAGAGACATGAGAAGTCTGCCAACCCGCACTTGGCCAGCGCGTGGTGGACTATGGCCTGACCCTTCTCATAAAATGAAGAGGCCCGTGCCCAGCAGGGGGAAAGTATATTATATAGGGCTGATAATGATAGCAATACTATGAGCCAAAACTTATGAGCGCAAGAAATTTGGCATATCTTTTCCTTAGGGACCGATACACTCCTGACAGTCCTGACGTTCTTTTAAGTGATACAACGACACATATATTTCGTTTTGTTTACAAAAATGTGTTCCTGGCTGTACAATCACGCGTATTACGAATATCGTACTGTTATATCCCTTAATTCCATGTAAATAAAGCCTAGTCAGCAATTACTATTCCGTCGTAATTTTCCTTTAGCGTAAATTGTACAATAAGCATTATTCGATATACTTTAATTATTAATTTTATTCAATCAGTTAGATCTGAGACGCGACAGTGTACGGTACGGTTTAGGAACCATTAAATTTTCCATTTTTACGGTGTGATATTGTAAAGTGCAAATAAACTTTGGGTTTTCTACTTGCGAGTTTTTTTTTAAAAAGACAAACGGACCCGGCCTCCTAACAAAATTGGTGTCAGAAGTGTGGGATGTGTCAGATTGATAGCCTTCATACGGTACTGGCACATTCGTTTTTTTTTCGGAGCTTCCGTTATCGCCACTGGTCGACAGTAAGACTTTGCCGTGGCTAAGCCTGCGCCAGAAGATTGTGTACCCTTGGACGACGATAAGCCTCCGCTCTGAAGCGTGAGCCCGCTCCAGCACACCGCCGCCGCCGTACTCTCCGTCAGGTAACCTGTAAGCCTCAGCCGCAGCTCAAGCCAGAACCGACCAGGTCTAACTCACCTACCATCTCTAACATTTTTTCAAATTTCTTTTTCCATTTTTGCGTATTTTCCAAGTATTGAAGGAGAAATAACTGCGAAGGCGCAGTTATCCGACACTCAGCGCGCAGCCGCGCCACGTTGCATCGCCACGCACTCACCGGATTCTAGCAATGTCAGCAGCTTCGTGTTTCACCGCGTGCATAATTTTGTGAGTGTTTTTGTGTATCTTGGCCATAGATTCGTGACCAATAAGTGATTTTTTTTCAGTGAATTTTCCTATTTTTATGTGATTTTGCGTCAAACTGTGTACAAATATCTTTCGTAAATAGTTTTAAATTATTTTATATTTTTATTAGACAATTATTCTATGTCTGTTAAAACAGAAAATCTTGAAATGTCTGACAAAATTACGTTAACATTTTTAACCAAATTTATTAAACCTTACAATGGTGACAAAGAGTCCCTTCCGGCATTTCTCACTAACTGTGACAATGCCATGTCATTAGCTAGCGAAGATCAGCAGTCTATCTTATGTAAATTTATAATATCTCAACTGGAGGGCAAAGCTCAGGTTGCAGTCAGTTTAAAAACATTCGACGAATGGCTCGACTTAAAATCCTTTTTACGAACTACGTTTGGCGAAAAGAAACATGCCACTCATCTCTTAGTCGACTTGCAGAATTGCAAGCAAGAACCATCCGAAGATGTAACTAAATATTCTATGCGAATAGAACAGATCCTTACTAGGATTTTGTCTGATGTTCAATATAATATTAAAGATCCCAAAGAACTTCCCGGTAGGTTAGCCGCCATGGAAGATCTGGCGCTTAACACCTTTATACTAGGTCTAAATACTTCTATTTCAACTATTGTAAGGTGTAAAAATCCCTCAACCCTCAATGAGGCTGTACAACACGCTATTGAGGAGGAAAAACTTATCAATCTCCGTTTTAGTTCATTAAAATTCAAAAGTAATTCTGGTTTACAAAATAACTCTAGATTTCAAAATAAATCAAATTTTAATCCAAAATTTAATTCTAATAATTTTATCAAATCTAATTATAGTTCTTATTCTAATAATTTTAACAACAGGTCCAATTATAATCCTAATTCAAACTCTTTTCTTTCCAACTCAAAAAATAATTCTTATTCATATCCAAAAATTTGTAGTTACTGTAAAAACATAGGGCACAGTATAGAACAATGTCGTAAGCGACAGTATAACATGCAGCGTCAAAATGCTAATTCTAACTCTTCTAATCCTAAACCCGGTTCATCTAGTGCTGTGCATGTTTTACAACAAGGTGACGAAGTGGTCCATGATGAACCTTTAAACTAGCAAAGATTTCGGATACGTGCCTGCCGAAGTCGATAAATCATAACGGCACAAATTCGTATACTATCTCTTATCCTAAATCGAATGTCGATACTTATACTAATTCTTATCCTAAGTCAAATACTAATTCTTTTACTAAATTATGTACTAATTCTTATACTAAATCGCCTACTAATTCTTATCATAAATCTTATACCAATTCTAATCCTAAATCTTATAATAATTCGTATCCTAATTCTTATAATAAATCTTATGCGGATAATTTTACTAATTCAACTACTATTTCTTCATCTCAGCTACCCAAAAAGGAGCTGAGTCACACTAATTCAATTACTATCTCTACATCTCAGCTACCCAAAAGGGAACTGAGTCATACTAATTCAATTAATATTGCCACATCTCAGCTATCCAAAAAGGAACTGAGTCCTACTAAATCGAGCTCAACTGAAGTGTCTGAGTCAAATCTTTCTAAACATTATTCTAACTCTTGTACCAATTCTTATACTAATAATAATGCTTATAATAAATCAAAAGGGTTATTATTTGGCAAACCTTCTAATTCCTGTGGTCGTGAACTTGATCCAATTCCCATTTTTGAATTGATTTTTGAATTGATGTCGCTGAACCATTTCCTGAGAGCAAAGACGAAAACAAATACTTCTTGGTTGTGATGGATCACAAAGTGGCTTAAAGTGTTTGCAATCCCAAATCAAGAAGCTACCACGGTGGCCGATAAGCTGGTGCATGTAGTCGTTTGTCGGTTCGGGATGCCCTTGGAAATCCACAGCGATCAAGGCCGGAACTTCGAATCTGAGGTGTTCTAGGAGACTTGTCGCGTGATGGGTGCACATAAAACCAGGACCACGGCTTATCATCCGCAATCAAATGGCATGGCTGAGCGATTTAACCAATCCCTGGAAAGGTACCTGGCGAAGATCGTGGAGAGCAAACTAAGGGATTGGGACAAGCACATTAAACCATTTCTCCTGTCATATCGCAATGCGGCCCATGAAACTACAGAAGTAACACCAGCTTTTGCCAATTTCGGTAGAGAACTACGTTTACCTTAATCACCGGTATTTCACCAGAATCTCCACGCAATATAACGGAATAAGCGACAGAGCTACGCAGCAAGATGAACGACGTATACGAGCACATCAGGGAATCTAGACAACAGATGTCTGAAAAGATGAAGACTAGAGAAGGGATCATTACGAAGCAAAGGAAAATCGCCTAAGTTACAAGCCAGATGGGACGGGCCATATCGCATGATTACGAGGATGAACGACGTCACCTATCGATTCCAGAAGGGGCCGCGAGGTGCACCGAAGATAGTTCATGTGGACCAGTTGGCTCGTTACTATGGCTCCAACGAAATTCGAGACAAACACGTCTAAGAGGGAGGCAGTGTTACGAATGGCGATATTTTGAAAATAACGCCATCTATTGGTAAATGAGAGAACTAGAAGAGAATGGATATATCGGTAGTTAAAAAATGTTTCGTCTATTCTCTACTAGATGGCGTTGCTTTTTTATTGGAAGTTTCGACTCTGTTTCCAACTATTATGAGAACATTCTGGGGAAGATTAGAATGGACTAGTTTGTTATCCGGCCGGTATAAATACCGCGTGGACGGGCGAATCGACACAGTTCAGTTGAATAACCAGAGCAATCAACAAGCGAAGGAATACGAATATTAAGTGAGTAGGAACTGTATTCCTAGTGTGAAAATAAGTTTTTATTGGTGTTTTAAAATTAAGTGTGTTAATAAATAAAGTACAGTTTAGTGGCATAGTGCATTTTATTTATCACAGAACCCCAGCTCGTAACAATATTAATCGGCATTACTGTCATTGGAATGCAATTTAATTGTCGCACATGTTAGTCACACGATGATTTTCCATTTGCAACGTGAGTGAATGTCATTTCATGTGTTTACATTTATTTCATATTTGTGACGTCTTTTTTACGTGTTCTGAAATTGTAGAGCTGTTGCAAAGGCTTTAAAAAAGCAACATACTTACATAATATTCACGCCTTTTCCCCATCGGGGTAGGTTGAAACAATGGAACGCCACTTGCTTCTATACTTACATACCTTATGCACTTCCCCTACACTCATTACTCTGTCATACATGCTTGCCGGTTGCGGGTGCTTCATACCTTTTCGTTTTTCTAAATCTCACCAATTCGATCGACGAATGTCCGAGGACAAAAAAAGAATATGTTGAGATATTTTCAAAATGCATTTTCAAAGATATACACGACTATTTAAAATACATATTTGAAACTTACGCGACGGTCCGTGAGTCGCAGAATGGTATTTAATTATAGCTTCAATTTAGACTCCATACCCACTCGATCTGAGATGAATCTTAGGTTGCCTAAGATTAGATTTTAAAATTATAAGCTAGTAAACAAATAAACTTTTGAATGTTCATATTATCTTTGCAAACCTAATATAGATTTAGATATAAAAATACTTTTCACATTCATAAGGTTACTCTGTAATCTAAGAGAATAAATGAATTCAAAATTAAGATCTATAGCAATACTGGTAGCGACAAAAAACTTCTACGCAGAAAGTCTCGGGTTCGAATCCACGACACGCACCAATGACTATTCAAAATTAAGTGCGTATTAATATTCATAATCTGCAAATATTTATTCATTTACATATACATGTATTTATACTTATATATAACTATATATAACTATATATATATATATATATCATCATCATATTATAATCTAATTCCAAATAATTATTTTCTAATAGTCACGCACCTACTATCTACTATCTCTGCATCACCCTAGGTTGACCGGTAGAGGATGCCTAATAAAAAAAATAAAAAAAATGTTAATTATCGCTTGCTTATCGGTGAAGGAAATAATAACGAGGAAACCTGCATGTCTGAAAGTTCTCCACAATGTTCTCGAGAGACATGAGAAGTCTGCCAACCCGCACTTGGCCAGCGCGTGGTGGACTATGGCCTGACCCTTCTCATAAAATGAAGAGGCCCGTGCCCAGCAGGGGGAAAGTATATTATATAGGGCTGATAATGATAGCAATACTATGAGCCAAAACTTATGAGCGCAAGAAATTTGGCATATCTTTTCCTTAGGGACCGATACACTCCTGACAGTCCTGACGTTCTTTTAAGTGATACAACGACACATATATTTCGTTTTGTTTACAAAAATGTGTTCCTGGCTGTACAATCACGCGTATTACGAATATCGTACTGTTATATCCCTTAATTCCATGTAAATAAAGCCTAGTCAGCAATTACTATTCCGTCGTAATTTTCCTTTAGCGTAAATTGTACAATAAGCATTATTCGATATACTTTAATTATTAATTTTATTCAATCAGTTAGATCTGAGACGCGACAGTGTACGGTACGGTTTAGGAACCATTAAATTTTCCATTTTTACGGTGTGATATTGTAAAGTGCAAATAAACTTTGGGTTTTCTACTTGCGAGTTTTTTTTTAAAAAGACAAACGGACCCGGCCTCCTAACAAAATTGGTGTCAGAAGTGTGGGATGTGTCAGATTGATAGCCTTCATACGGTACTGGCACATTCGTTTTTTTTTCGGAGCTTCCGTTATCGCCACTGGTCGACAGTAAGACTTTGCCGTGGCTAAGCCTGCGCCAGAAGATTGTGTACCCTTGGACGACGATAAGCCTCCGCTCTGAAGCGTGAGCCCGCTCCAGCACACCGCCGCCGCCGTACTCTCCGTCAGGTAACCTGTAAGCCTCAGCCGCAGCTCAAGCCAGAACCGACCAGGTCTAACTCACCTACCATCTCTAACATTTTTTCAAATTTCTTTTTCCATTTTTGCGTATTTTCCAAGTATTGAAGGAGAAATAACTGCGAAGGCGCAGTTATCCGACACTCAGCGCGCAGCCGCGCCACGTTGCATCGCCACGCACTCACCGGATTCTAGCAATGTCAGCAGCTTCGTGTTTCACCGCGTGCATAATTTTGTGAGTGTTTTTGTGTATCTTGGCCATAGATTCGTGACCAATAAGTGATTTTTTTTCAGTGAATTTTCCTATTTTTATGTGATTTTGCGTCAAACTGTGTACAAATATCTTTCGTAAATAGTTTTAAATTATTTTATATTTTTATTAGACAATTATTCTATGTCTGTTAAAACAGAAAATCTTGAAATGTCTGACAAAATTACGTTAACATTTTTAACCAAATTTATTAAACCTTACAATGGTGACAAAGAGTCCCTTCCGGCATTTCTCACTAACTGTGACAATGCCATGTCATTAGCTAGCGAAGATCAGCAGTCTATCTTATGTAAATTTATAATATCTCAACTGGAGGGCAAAGCTCAGGTTGCAGTCAGTTTAAAAACATTCGACGAATGGCTCGACTTAAAATCCTTTTTACGAACTACGTTTGGCGAAAAGAAACATGCCACTCATCTCTTAGTCGACTTGCAGAATTGCAAGCAAGAACCATCCGAAGATGTAACTAAATATTCTATGCGAATAGAACAGATCCTTACTAGGATTTTGTCTGATGTTCAATATAATATTAAAGATCCCAAAGAACTTCCCGGTAGGTTAGCCGCCATGGAAGATCTGGCGCTTAACACCTTTATACTAGGTCTAAATACTTCTATTTCAACTATTGTAAGGTGTAAAAATCCCTCAACCCTCAATGAGGCTGTACAACACGCTATTGAGGAGGAAAAACTTATCAATCTCCGTTTTAGTTCATTAAAATTCAAAAGTAATTCTGGTTTACAAAATAACTCTAGATTTCAAAATAAATCAAATTTTAATCCAAAATTTAATTCTAATAATTTTATCAAATCTAATTATAGTTCTTATTCTAATAATTTTAACAACAGGTCCAATTATAATCCTAATTCAAACTCTTTTCTTTCCAACTCAAAAAATAATTCTAATTCATATCCAAAAATTTGTAGTTACTGTAAAAACATAGGGCACAGTATAGAACAATGTCGTAAGCGACAGTATAACATGCAGCGTCAAAATGCTAATTCTAACTCTTCTAATCCTAAACCCGGTTCATCTAGTGCTGTGCATGTTTTACAACAAGGTGACGAAGTGGTCCATGATGAACCTTTAAACTAGCAAAGATTTCGGATACGTGCCTGCCGAAGTCGATAAATCATAACGGCACAAATTCGTATACTATCTCTTATCCTAAATCGAATGTCGATACTTATACTAATTCTTATCCTAAGTCAAATACTAATTCTTTTACTAAATTATGTACTAATTCTTATACTAAATCGCCTACTAATTCTTATCATAAATCTTATACCAATTCTAATCCTAAATCTTATAATAATTCGTATCCTAATTCTTATAATAAATCTTATGCGGATAATTTTACTAATTCAACTACTATTTCTTCATCTCAGCTACCCAAAAAGGAGCTGAGTCACACTAATTCAATTACTATCTCTACATCTCAGCTACCCAAAAGGGAACTGAGTCATACTAATTCAATTAATATTGCCACATCTCAGCTATCCAAAAAGGAACTGAGTCCTACCAAATCGAGCTCAACTGAAGTGTCTGAGTCAAATCTTTCTAAACATTATTCTAACTCTTGTACCAATTCTTATACTAATAATAATGCTTATAATAAATCAAAAGGGTTATTATTTGGCAAACCTTCTAATTCCTGTGGTCGTGAACTTGATCCAATTCCCATTTTTGAAACGAACTTATCATGTAAAGTGTGTCTACCATATACAACATTGTTTACAAAACAATCACATAAGTGTCTTTGCTTTCTTATCGATACCGGCGCGAGCATTAGCGTCGTTAAACAATCTAGCTTAACTAACAAACACGAACTTCTCCCTGACACTATAAAAATAAGAGGTATAAACGATACCGATACTTATAGCGAATCATTAGGCTCTATTTATTTATCATTTTTAATATCGGAAAAGCCTCACGAGCATAAATTCTACGTCATAAGCGATAGTATAAATTTAAAAAACTACAATGGTATTTTAGGTACGGATTTCCTCCGAAATTTTAATGCTAAAATAGATTATAGTTCAAATACAATGCTTTTAAATAATCATAAGGTACCGATCCTATTTCATCAACCTATTTATATCGTCCCGGCACGTTCTGAAGCCGTTATCGAGTGCGCTGTATCAAATTACTCCGCCGAGCTATATCATAACAATGAAGCTCTCGTATTAGACCACACTTTACGCGATGGTGTTTATGTTGCAAATTGTATAGTCTCTATCAAACCAAACAGAAAGGTCAACGTTACAATTTTAAATACCACTGACATTGACATAGAGGTCAAGGACTATGTAGTGGAACTGTCACCTTTCAATCAATTAAAGCACTCTGAATCTTTTCATAACATAAATTCTATTTCTTGTTCTAAGTCTAATCGAGCAAATCACGTTCTAAGATTATATATTCGTTAATTCGTTGTTCACACCTTAATGACGAGGAGAAAAAAGCTCTCCTCGGTTGTTGCTCAGAATACACAGATATTTTTCATGTCGAGGGCGAGCCTCTGTCTTTTACAAACGCCGTCGAACATTCTATAAATACGGGCAATGCACCTCCTATTCATGTAAAATCGTATCGCTTCCCCGAGTGTCACAAGGAAGAAGTCGACACCCAAATTCGTAAGATGCTCGAACAAAATATTATTCGTCCCTCTGTTTCACCCTGGAGTGCCCCTGTATGGGTAGTTCCGAAAAAAATGGACGCCTCTGGCAAGAAAAAATGGCGAATAGTGATAGATTATCGCCGTCTCAATGACGTCACTGTTTCTGAAAGCTATCCTCTGCCTCTTATCACAGATATCCTCAACCAATTAGGACACTCAAAATATTTTAGTACCCTTGACCTTGCCAGTGGTTTTCATCAATTACGAATAGCCCCCAAGGACGCCCCAAAACGGGTTTTACCATAAGCACGAATTCAAGCATGTCTGGACATTATGAGTTCACCAGAATGCCATTTGGGTTGAAAAATGCCCCTGCTACCTTCCAACGACTTATGAACACCGTCTTATCAGGTCTGCAAGGTCTACATTGTTATGTTTACTTGGATGACTGTATCCTGTACAGCTCGACCTTGGACTCCCATATACAGAAATTAAGACTAGTATTTGACAAACTAAGAGAATATAATTTAAAACTCCAACCTGATAAGTGCGAGTTTCTAAGACGCGAAGTGACTTACCTAGGCCATATCATCACCGATAAAGGTGTCTCTCCCAATCCAGAAAAAGTTAAAGCCGTTTCGCAGTTTCCAACGCCCAAAAATCCTAAAGACGTCAAATCATTTCTAGGCCTAATAGGCTATTATCGCCGATTCATAAACAATTTCTCCAAATTAACTAAACCCCTTACCTCTTTATTAAAGAAAGACGTCACATTCCACTGTTCCCCTGAGCAACAAACCGCTTTCGATACGCTGAAAGATATGTTAATTACCGCACCGATTCTCCAATACCCAGATTTCTCGCAGCCATTTATAGTCACCACCGATGCAAGTAATTACGCTGTAGGAGCAATCCTTTCTCAAGGACCTATAGGCAAAGATAGGCCAATAGCATACGCTTCCCGTACTCTGAATCGCGCCGAAGGTAACTACTCTACAACTGAGAAGGAGTTACTAGCTATTTTGTTTGCCGTTAAAACTTTTCGACCTTACCTATATGGCACTAAATTTAAAATCGTGACGGATCATAGACCCCTTGTGTGGTTATTCAATGTCAAAGACCCAGGCAGTAAACTTATACGCTGGCGCCTTAAACTCGAGGAGTACGACTATGAAATAATTTACAAACAAGGTCGTCTCAATTCTAATGCTGATGCACTTTCTCGTTGCCCAATTAATGTCATAGATATTAACAATTTAAATAATTTATCCTATGAACAATACTTCAAACTTCAGTTCACTAATAAACTCCCAACTTCTAATACTATTGTTCACGAATGTACTCAAGGTCTACATTTAACAAAATTAAATACCATTGCATGTCCTGTTTCCTTAGACTTCGATTATTCTATTCCCCACTGTGAAGAAATCTTATCACAATTAGAGAAACCTGACGAGTTACTTAACACCGAACGCGAACCTTTTACTATCCAAACGACACTCGACAAAAATAAAACATATTACTTTCTTTTTACTAAAACTCATCATTACGAAGAAACAAAATTCAAAGATATATATAACTTACTTATAAAACTTAGAGATAAAATTATTATCGAAAACCCTACTATCACTGATTTAGCAATTTCAGACTTCTCTGACCCCTTTTCTAAATTAGCCTATACTAAAATTTATAATATGATCACTTACATATTTCACAATACCAATTTAAACATATACGTTTACAAAAATCAATTAATTTATCCTACCCCAGTCGAAGTTCCAAAAATTTTAAAAGAAAATCACGATTCCCCTATTGCGGGTCATCCCGGATCGAACCGGATGTATAAGAGAATTAAAGCCGCTTATTACTGGAAAGGTATGCGTGCAGATATTGTAGAATATGTCAAAAAATGTCAATTATGTCAAGTTAACAAGCCACTTAGACTATCTAACAAATCCCCCATGGAAATAACTACTACCTCCACGAGGCCATTTGAGCGACTAGCTCTCGATATCGTTGGACCTCTACCCGAGGCGGGTTTTCAAAAGTTTAAATTTATTCTAACCCTACAGGATGATCTAACAAAGTTTTCTAGTGCCTATCCTATGATATCCTCCACGAGTGAAGAAATAGCTAGAAACCTTGTACATTTTATGTCGCTATTCGGTTTTCCCAAATCTATATTAACTGACTTAGGTACTTGTTTTACCTCTGACTTATTCAAACAATTAACGGAAATATTAAAAATTAAAAACCTTTACACCACTCCATATCATCCTCAAACTAATGGTGCTTTAGAGCGCTCTCATGCTACTCTAAAAGAGTACCTTAAATCCTTTGTAAATGAAAACCAAAATGATTGGCACTGTTATTTATTTACCGCAATATTAGCTTACAACACTACTCCTCACTCTTCTACTAATTTCACTCCTTATGAGTTACTGTATGGTTACAAGCCAACTATTCCTTCTTCTTTGTATGAGACTAATAACAACACTACATATAATGAGTACATACGCGCTTTACAATATCGGATGCGTTTTAGTCGCGAAAAAGCTATCCAAAACATTAATAACAGTAAGGAAAAATCTAAACAATATTATGATACAAATTCCCGCCAAGTGACTTATAAAGTTGGTGATTTAGTCTACTTAAGACATCACCACCGACTTAGGAAAGCCTTATCTCCAATCTGGAAAGGCCCTTATAAAATCATAAAAGTACACAATAATCATAATGTTACATTGCAAGTAGGTCGTAAGCATATTAAATATCACACCAATGAAATTAAACCAGCTGTTTCCTCATAATCTTTCACTTTAAATCTTTCATTATACATATATTCTTTAATTATTTTCAGAACCCTCTGCTATGGATGCCAAGCAGATTCCAGTATTATACCTATATTTCATAGCCCCGGAATATACTTTGAACATATAACTAACATAAATTTTTATAATGATTACTGGAAAGTAGTGACACACATCAACATAATGACTTTAGATCCGTATCTCAATAAAATTGAAACCTTATTACAAAAATCTATTAATCTTTGTACTAGAATTCAGTCAGAACATTTAATTGATTGTAAAGATTTTTCTAATCCAATAGAAATCTTAATAGAAACCAACTATGTTAAATTACAATCTTTGTCTCACATTATTAACAACCAACCGACAACCAAGGTCAAAAGATCTTTAGAATTTGGTGGCGAGATCCTTAAATTCTTCTTTGGTACATTAGACGCCGATGATGCTCGTAAATACGACGCAGCAATTGAATCCTGTCGCAAAAGCGATAAAGAATTATTTCATTTATTCAAAGACAATATTCACATAATTAAATCAACCATAAATAATTTTAACTCGACCATTTCTAAATTGAACCAGAATGAAATCAAATTAAATTCACAAATAAATGCTATGAATGAAATATTTTCACAAATTACTAAAACTGACAATCTACATTTTTATATTTCTAGAATTAATAATTTACTTAACATTATTGAAGGTCTTTACTGTCCATTTCTAATTTATTAGACACAACCTTAAATGCAATTTTATTCTCTAAAGTAAATGTTTTACATCCTAGTGTTATAAGTCCCTCAAACCTTTTTAAAGATTTATCTGAGAATATCAACCATATAAATAAAAAGCTAGATTTTCCAGTTGAATTGAGCATTCATAATATTCATTCAATAATTGATGTATCAGAACTTAATTGTTATTATTATAATAATAAGATTGTTTTTGTTTTGCAAATCCCCTTGATTATGCCAGACAAATATATTGTTCATAAAATAATACCTTTACCGACTCCTCATGAAGAGACAGATTCACATATTCAGACCTTCGCTTTGATACAACCTTCCAACTCGTATATAGCCTTAAGTGATGATAGAATGCATTATACTATGTTAAGTAACCTTGATGATTGTAAACCTATTAGCAGCAACTATTCTATTTGTAAATTGATTTCTATATTCTCATGTATAAATAACCCAAATTGTGAATCAAAACTATTAACCGAAGTAACTTTAACATTACCTAAAGAGTGTAACTCTAAATTGTTATTTGGTCTTATTGACATTTGGCAAAAGCTGAAAAATAATAAATGGATATTTGTACAATCAAACATGAGCAAATTAACAATTAAATGTGATGATAATATTAGTGATTATCCTATTGTCGGCACAGGTATAGTAAAATTAACAGAAAATTGTATAGGTTTTTCGAAAACCATTCAACTATTACCAACTCACACTTATTCTTTTTCAATTAAATCTCCTATAGACATAAGTTTCGATATCACAAATGACGATTGTTGTAAAAAGGACATATTTAATAAAACTTTGCCTCATTTAACGCCACTCACATTGAGTAAAATAAACTTAGAATCATTAAAATATCAAGATCACCAGCTAAACAACTTGGAAAGCGAGATAAATAAAATCCAAAGCGAATCTCATTTTATTAAATATGCCCATTACTATTCTACATTTACTTACATCCTGATTGTATCCTTATTTTTATACTTAACTTATAAATTATATAAGTGTTTTATAAACCGTAACAACTCTCAATTTTGTATCCAGATATATAACCAATGTAATACTAAGAAATCAGTTAAAAATAATTCTAAAATTTCTAGTTCTATTGAAATGACTGAAATGTCAACATCTGATGATGACAGATCTATAAAATCATTGCCAAATCCTGTAACAAATTATAAGCCTTATGCTACTGTACACAAAGTCGAATATCATTCAAATAGAAACTTGAAAAACTTTTAAAGATGCTGTTATGTCATGTACTCCGTTTAGTTATTCTTTATAATTATTATGTTCTTATTTTAATATGAACTTTATGTACTTCTAGATTAAACACTTTTACATTTTTTATCTACTACTATTTCTGTACTATTTCTTTATAACTTTAACTCTAATCTAATCTTATGATTTTTGTACTATATTCAATGGTTTCTAAATTTGTTTTCCAAATGTATTTATTTTTCTAAATCTGACTTCGCTTTATCTTAATTCAGATAATGCTTCGTCTAAAGGGGGGGGGGCTGTTATATCCCTTAATTCCATGTAAATAAAGCCTAGTCAGCAATTACTATTCCGTCGTAATTTTCCTTTAGCGTAAATTGTACAATAAGCATTATTCGATATACTTTAATTATTAATTTTATTCAATCAGTTAGATCTGAGACGCGACAGTGTACGGTACGGTTTAGGAACCATTAAATTTTCCATTTTTACGGTGTGATATTGTAAAGTGCAAATAAACTTTGGGTTTTCTACTTGCGAGTTTTTTTTTAAAAAGACAAACGGACCCGGCCTCCTAACAGTACGACAGAAGACGTACTGTTTGTGCGATGGCCAATAATTGAGCAATTCATTTACTTGACAATAAACAAGAGTGAACATCAAGTGCTGTTCCATAAAAAGATTGGCACTTTGTCCAACGGACAGTCTTAGACAGGAGTTTTTATAATTTTGTGTAGCGTTGTCCAATAAAAGGACACAGTTAGAATTTATACTTTGGTGTAGTGAGGATGAGACTTGTTTGTTGTCTTCTGACTAAAATTTTTAGTATTGAATATTCTTTATGTTACTTTTAAAAAAACAACTCCCGCATTATGTTTAAATCCTGTATCGTGGGGGACTATACAAACATAGAACTAACGGACACAATGTACCTACCCTGAGACTTGAAACAACAATTTATGAATCACACAAAGTGTTGTCTTGTGTGGGAATCAGACCCACAACACTCGCTCAGTGTCAAGCAGCGAGGCGGCCGCTTAAACCACGGCGTAGCCAACCATGCAGTCAAAAAATATTGCTAAACATAAATCGTGTACACGTAAAATAGCTTGGGCATGGTACCTAAAAATTAAAGATTGCCAACGATCGTTCTTGAAAATTATGCCACAGATTTAAAACAAAAGTCCATGACGATAACGTTGAAGTCTGTACATAAAAAAGTGTTTGTTTAGTTGTAGGTACTGTAATAAAGTGACATCGAGCCACGATGCGTAGGCACAGCCATCTTTAAAAAGTTAGCAGGTGCAAATTTTCTTTGGCTTGCTTTTTGATTCCTTCAAAAAGCTCGAGGTTTCGATTCCCGCTCAAGTCAAACATTTTATATGCGTGATCATGGATGCTTGTATTGGTCTGGGTGTCTCTATGTATAGTATGTATAACTAGAGGTCGCCCGCAGTTACGCCCGCACATTAGGTACATTTATTCTCGAGCCCGAGGTAATTTCGTGAAATCTTTTTAGTGCACTCCTACAGCCCATAAGGAACATACATGCCAAAATTCAGCTTTTTGCGCCCAATAGGTTTGGCTGTAGCTTGTGACAGACAAGCGAAGTTAGTTAGTAATTTTATATGATAACTACAGTCCGTTCACAGTTATTTTACCTCTGACAGATGTCGGTGTTTATTTTCTTTATGTTGGAATTGCACTCTGTGATGACAGGAATGTAAAATAGGGTTACCCGTGCATAACATTTTACCCAATATTAGTGGAAATGCTTCAAAAATTCAAATGCCTGAAGCTCATGGCCGCAAAGTGGTTAGATTACCGCCATACCACTGCGAGCTAGACGCAATTGAACTTATGTGGAGTCTCATTAAAAGGCGAGTCACAAGCAAAAATTTAGGATAAGAGGCAACCAACATGTATTTAGCTGAAGAAGCTTTTCAATCTATCACTGCAGAAGACTGACAAAAACAATGCAAACATGAGCGCCACATTGAAGACAAGCTTCGTGAAACAGATGGGTCTACGGATGCTGAAATGGACAGGTTCATAATAGAATTAAATTCTGAGTCTGATACAGAATATGAAAGCAGTTACGAATCATCATAACATTCGCAGTCCACATGGGTCATTCTTATAGACTCACGCCTGTTTCCATGCAGGGGTAGGCAGAGGTGTAATATTACACCCACATCATTCTTATTCAAAATAAATATGAAAATTAAAGTTGCAGTTTTTGTATTCGATAATTAAAACCACACGTTGGCGTAATTATGATGTGTTTACATTTATATATTAAATAGAAAACATTTTTATTATAACTACATATCTTCATAGGAAATAAGTTATTTCGTAAGAAAATAAATGTACATGCATATAGCCATGCCAATATCAAGAGGTTTTGTTGCAAACATTACTTCCAAATATTTAAAACGATCGCTTAGGCAATAAAAAAAGAAGTACATTTTTAGCAATAATATAAACCAAATATAGCAACACAACGCCCAGGTTGGCCAATCTAACAGCTAGAGGTAAAATAATTGTGAACGGTCTATAATTCAATTACAGTCCATTCACAGTTATTTTACCTCTGACAAATGTCGGTGTTTGTTTGCTTTATGTTGGTATGGTACTCTGTGATGACAGGTATGTTACCAGTACATAACATTTTACCCAATTTTAGTGGAAACTAGAATGTCCATCTGTAACCACCATGAGTATGTAATGTCAGTCTTATCTATACTTATAGACATTTTTTGAATGGAGAGAAAATCCTTATTTAAATACGTCTATCGCGTTTTTTGTATTAAATAGGTTTTTATGATAAGGAAAGTAATTGTAGTCTATATGATTTTTGCAGACAGACTTAAAAATGCCAAAATTTGAGGCAAGAGTGACTGAACGAGGGATTCGGGATGCAGATAGAATGTATTAGGCTATACAAAGTGTAAGAAAAGAAGTTTTCGCTCAGAGAAACAACTGACAGGAATGAGGTGCCGAGAATCTTTTTAGGATCAGATAAAAGCTATGACAGGTACCTATGTGAAATAGGACAAGAGGCAAACAACATTGTCAATTTAGCTGAAGAAGCTTTTCAATCTATCACTGCAGAAGACTGGCATGTGGCAAAAACAATGCGAACATGTGCGCCACATTGAAGACAAGCTTCGTGAAACAGATGGGTCTATGGATGCTGCGATGGACAGGTTCATAATAGAATTAAACTATGAGTCTGATACAGAATCTGAGAGCAGTTACGAATCAGCATTGGCAGTCCGAGAATCTGACACCAGCTACGAATCGTCATTGGCAGTCCGCATGGATCATTCTTATTCAAAATAAATGTGATAATTAAATTTGCAGTTTTCGTATTTGATAATTAAAACCTCACATTGACGTAAATAGACAAAATATTTATTATAACTATTTATCTTCATAGGAAATTAGTTATTTTGTAAGAAAATAAATGTACATGCGTATAGCCGAAGCCGATATCAAGAGGTTTTGTTACAAACATTAGGTACTTCCAAATATTTAATACGATCGCGTAGGCAATAAAAAAAAGTACGTTTTAGCCATACTGTATATTTAAAATGGGAGTATTAGATACTAAATATAGCAACACAACGCCCAGGTTGGCCAATCTAACAGCTAGAGGTAAAATAACTGTGAACGGACTATAGCTGACCCAGCGAACTTCGTACTGCCATTTATATATTTATGTATTTTAATATTTTTTCGTACAAACCTTCTTCTCGCAATAATGAACACATTAAAGAAAGATTTAACCTATTTGGTGTAGTCTTTTGAAAGGTATGCGTGTACAAACATTTCGGTGATTCATCTTTATTTATATAGATAGATATACAGTTTTCGAAAAACAAGGATACCTTTATGTGTTAAAATAAGTAAAATATTTATCCCTTATCTAGTACCCATATCTCTATTTAGTTTGGGACTAGATAGTCTTGTGTCTACAATGTGTTGATCTGCATTTGCAAAATATTTTAGTAATACAATAGTGTGCGATAATGTATGACTCTGTTTTCATTAAATGTTACTTCGATAGAAAATTAGAATAACCTGTTGAAAGGTGCAGAATAATACTACACGATAGGTACGTGTGCTTGTATCTGTTAGGTAACTGCATTGCGAGCTCCCGGTGATCAGCTGAGCGACGGCGGCGGTCAATACACCGGCACGGTAATATAATCTAACAGTATTGTAACTCGGCCGTCTTCGTGAGTTATATACCTACAGACGCGCCGTATGCGAGCTGCGGCACGATCGCGGCTGTGGGTACTTATGGCACAGTCCGCACAGTCTAATGGGTACTTTGCTCGAGGCGCGTAGGTATAACTCGAGTTTCGTGCGTTAGTATGGAGTTACAATACTGTTAGATATTATTACCGTGACACCGGGTTGATTTTTAGTGAGTTGAAAAATATAAAGTTTTAGTGAGTTATTTTTTCATGTATTTGTATTCAGTTACAGTCGTATATTCACCTTTGAAAATATTTTGCAAATGCATATCAACACCCTCTATGTGGTAGAATATTATGATTAAATACTAAAACCCCAAGGAACATGCAATACCAAGAACTATCCTACAATATCCGCATAACTTCAACATCTCATCATTATGATGAAGCACATAGTTTAAACCAGCGAAAGTTGTATCTGAAGTGCGTGGCCGTCGCGGAACCTCGTGGCTTCATCGATGCTATGTCAGCCTTCGGTGTGAAGCAGATGTTGCACTTGGGAAATGTGGAGCTAGGAAACCAGCGAAATCGGCATAATGTGTGGAAGATAAATTTAGTGACGAATATTATGGGCACGCTGAAATATTAGTGCTTGCGAACTTTCATCAGAAGAAGAGGTGCTACACTCTACTGAAAGTTCCTCGCAGATACGTGGTATTTGGTCGACGTGACACACTAAACGCGCCTTGTTAGGCGCGTTTAGTGTGTGTGTGTGTGTGTGTGTGTTGTGTAATAAAGCTGTTAGCTTTATTAGACGACGGCGGTTAATATTAGGTTACGTATGTGATACTCGACGACTTGAAACTCGGAGTTTCAGTGCCGCTCTTAACGCAACGTAATTGCAGCTGATGTGTCACAAGATTTACAAACACCGTATTCAACTGAACGTTCGACACCCATGCGCAGATTTGTCAGCTATAGCCTGGTACAGATACCAACAGACCGCCATGCGGAGGGTATCGAGTTCAAAACCAAGGCGCGCAAGTACTTTTCGGAGCTATGAATGTATTAGATTGTTAATTATCACTCGCAATTATGACGGCTTAACGTGCCTCCGGCTGTCATGAAGATCTCTGACAGTCGTTACAGAGAGTCAGTACCTCTGAATAAACTGACACTACTCCAACTTTGGGTTGCGGAGGTCAGGCCGGCAGTGGTTCAGTGCAAAACTAATATTCAGTTAAATCTGGTTAGACTAGTAGCGGACCCAGGGTTGCAACTGGGATAACACTAATTTTGAGATTCGAGATTCGTGTTCGACATATTTTGTATGGAGCTTATGTCAAAAATTAGTCTAATATCTACAGATCTATCTATAGATCGAATATTGAATTCCGTAGTAAGAAAGCCTGCCTAATGGCCCAACATGAAATTGTGAGTGGGTGTAAATCGATCCAAGTTTGAAGCATACAAGTTTTCATACAAGCCGCGGCATCTCCGCCGCGCTAATTATTTGACCGTAGTGTTAGTTTTATTATTGCGAACTATGCTTGCGAACGTTACAAGTTTCAAGGCAACGCAGTGTATCAGCTACGTCAAAATGGTACAGAGGCCACGTCAAAAATGTAAGAGAAATGGGGGCAAGAAAAAGTAGGAAATTTTATCGTATACTTGCGGTCCGCCACATTGGAAGTGGTTACTGAGAAATAATAGCTAAAAAATATAGGAACGTTTTAATACAAAAAAATACGTTAATAGTGCTGCACCTTTTTAAATAAAAATATCGATCCATAACTTAACATGGTACATTATTCCATATTATGCTCACCTTTTTCCCGTCGGTTAGGCTGAGACACCCCCCCCCCCCGTGGGATCTTCACCTTGTCGTGGGGGGGGGCTGAGTAACAGTGGATTGGACACCCGCGGTGAAGCTAAGAGAGATCCCGGGAGTGGACGCTCCGCGTGGGCTTGGAGGCGTCCAAAGGTGCGGGTGCGGGGGACAGTTCTGTCTGTCCCTCGCAGTCGGGGTCCCACCAAATAGGGGCCCACCATTGTTGCATCGCGGTGGGGTCGCAGAGGAAGAGGAGATGCGGTGTTGCCAGGTTGCCGTCCTCCCAATCCTCTGCGGCCGCTGGGTGCTTTGGCGGCGGAGTTCAACACCTTCATCCGCCGCCAAGAGGGTTTTGTTCGGGGCCCGCCTGACCGCACGACATCGACACACGAGGACTGACGACTCCATGAGGATTTTCCAACCCTTCACCAAAAAAAAAGGCTGAGACAACAGAACGCCACTTGCTTCTATCCTTACAAACCTTACGCGTTTCCTCTACATTCATTCCTTTTTTATACATGCGCGCCGGTTACGGGTGCTTCGGACTTTTCCGTTTCTTCCATAGTTTTTTTATCTCGTATAGGAGCTTTTAGTTATCGAGGCCAAGAGTGAATGGTATGAGGGAAAATTATAATCATCATCATTATAATTTTAACCTTTTATGATAGGCGCTCACTAAGAAATTATTTTTAATTAGCCTTAGAGGGAAAAATAGAGGTTGGAACTTTAGGGCAGACGTAGTTGCGGTCGAGTATAATATAGAATTGAAAAGTTCTATCCAAACCCAGTCTCTGCGTGACCTGAAGAATTAAATTGTGTGTATATGTGCGAAACGAGAACAGTGGCTTTAATGGCTGCAATATTGAAACAATTGCTTCAAATTGGTCAGTAATTACTCTGTAAAATGTATGTTCGTTCTACGAAGTAAAAGGGCTTGATAACAATTCACGTCCATCCCATCCAGGGCCAGTACAGCCGTTGAAAAAGACTTCTATACTAAATTCTATTGTTGTTAAACGGAACTTTAGAAAGACATCCACCTACATCCTTAACAATCTTCTAGTTACGCGTCTATTTTTATCGTAAGAACTTTGAAATTTTATTTTATTTCAACTTGTGAAGAAGGTCTTAGAGATGTGTAGACGTGGTCAGAATAATGTATAACTTGTCCAATAAAAACATAAAGTTACACAACACAATTTGTACTCGGGATGAAAATGGTTTCGACGCTAGTTTGCTTTTTGACATCGGTTTAGTGTAGACGTCAGATTTTAGGCGTTTGATGCGATACCATTGGTTTTTGCCAGCACTTTACGTTAAATAATTCTTTCAGTGTTACCAATAGCTTTAAAAGCTGTATTGGCGCATTAGAAACTCTTTTTCAGCCGTCTCGATTCCGCTACTCGGTCCTAAGAGTGTATTCAACTATGGTTGTGGCTTACAGAAAAGGACTAAAGAGTCTCCCCTTAAGGGGTTCGAAGTCTGTTCTCTAAGCAACCACTGTGTCCTCAACGTCCCTTTAATTGGGGGATTACATGAGACGTGGTAAGCATACTATATTGCAACCCTACACCACGCGAATTGAAGGTTTCATTGAAATAATGCGACTTAGATTTTTTAAGGGGGTTTTATGGTCCTTGGTATTTTTCTGCCCGCTAATATCAGCTTAAGGGCTACTCAAATCAAATCAAATCAATTTATTACTGCTAGTAGTGGGTTTTATTAGTTAGTGAGTGATTGTTCAAGTTAGATTAGCAACGATTATCAGAACCAAAGCAGTTAAACCTCAAGAAAACTGTTCTTCTCTGAGAGAACTCCCAATTATACTGAAAAAAAATGCATCTCATAATTGACCAATACTACTTTTATAGACAAAACAATCACAAATTCTGCCAGACTAAACACAAACTTCAGCATCATACAATTGTTTTGCAAATAATACAATGAAAATATTTCGTCGAATTTCAATCTGTGTACATCAATGGTAAATTCAGGCTAAATGCCAATCAGAACAAAAATCCCAAACATCTTTAGATACTCAGACGAGCTTATTTGATTGATTTCATCAATACCTTTGCAACAAAAAATAAACCAAAAAAACACTTCTTATTTCTTTCCATTTACATAAACACCTAATTATTCTTACGAATAAAATGGCGGATTGTTGAACAAAACTATCTAATGGAGGCCATATTGCCAAATGTTGTATCGAAAGGATAATCATAAAATCCAGGTAAGTCAGGGGCTCACAACAGTTTCAGAAAAAGGTCAAGGTCACAACTAAGTTAAGGTTAAAGGATTTGAGGTAACTTTTAACTGAATTGATATTGAATTTCTTGGGGAAACTGGCAATATATTATTTACAAAGCCGATTGCCGTTAAAGCTCTGTTTTCTTTACTCCAGTACCTCGGAGTGATCTTCAAGTGACTACCCCATTTCATTTTGTGGGTGTCATATGAGGCAACTAAGTACAAATACACGAAGCAGATAGCACTGTTGGGAAGAGACGGAAAATTCGACATTAAACCTAAACCAAACCAAAGTAGGCCAAATCCACCTATCGACTCACAGTGATATGACGACGCATACTATACTATGACTTTGACGACGATTATTTTGAAGACTTTTTGTGTAAGATACATAACTTCACGCCTCTATCCGCGAAGGGGTAGACAGAGGTGTATTACACACCTAAACTTCGCCAGTTATGTTTTGGTCCCAATTTAATACGGAGCGTTTATTGCCATCTACCGGGCACATTACTAGGCGAGCGATAATTAACTTTGTTCTTGTGTAAATGTTTAAAATCGGACAATAAAATATACAGTAGCCATATGCTTATTTTATTTTGAATTTAGAACGGAAACTTTCGCATAAGGTTAGGATAAAAGCTATACTAAAACTCTAGCGAACAAAAATAGACTGCAAAAGTGGAGTGGTTTATGCAGCCACCACGGCGTTTTACTTGTCTATGTCGATTGTTGAAGGCTTGTTTCATACCCGAGCCAACACTTTATCTGACCTACATATTATTGTTTCGGTATCTGTGTTTGAAAATCCTATTTTTCTTACCACGCTACCATTGTAAAAGCCGTTTGCCGGTTTTGTTAAGTTTTTAGGATTTCATAGCCAAATGGGAAAATAACCTTATAAATTCACCATGTCTGTCTGTCCATATGTCACAGCCACTTTATTTCAAAACTATTGATACTGCACAGTTGAAACTTGTTATATGTATTCTGTGCCACGGAAACCATACTGGGCGAGTCTGAATCGCACTTGATTTAATTGTATCTACCTATTATAAAGTACACAGTTTTATTGTTAAGATATTGTCACGTTGTCAAAAACTCATAAGTACTAGTTTTGAGTTTTTACCCGACTACGGCGAAGCCAAAAGGAAGGGTAATGTTTTTGGCAGTCTATGTATGTATGAATCGATTTTAAACTTTCGAGATTTGTATACATCATACAAAATAATTTAGCGGGTCTTAATCGCGTTAACTTAATTTATTTAAGGTATAAATACCTATTTGTTGCCGACATTTCGCTCGTCTTGCACTAAGCGTGGTCGCGGAGAGACTGATGAGAGCTCAGCGCCGTCTTGTGGAAGTGCGGGTTTCGGCATCTACCCTCACTTGGTGTTTATTTAAGTTCGCAAAGTCGGTACTCCAACACACTACACTAATGACTTCTACACACTGTTAAGATTTATCACTGCGGCGCTGTTTACATTTGCTAATGACTGGATTCCAAGTAGCCGATAATCTATATCCATCCTTCCGGTTGAAATTGTTATATTTCTTGATTTCTACCGCTTCACGTACTCATCATCATCATCCTAGCACTGTCCGGGTTGTGTTCTAAAACCTACGCCTTGAAGCCCGGCGTCCGCTTTCCGGCTGTGTCTCCTCCACGTCGCACGGTCTTCAGCATCTCTGGTGGTTAGTCGATTGGCACGCATATCATTCCTTATCCCTCCGCCCTCCCTTCTTGATTTCTACCACTTCACGCACTATCCTGGAGTAATAGTGAGTGTATCCTGGAAGAATAAACACCGCCGCAGTGATAAATCTCAACAGTGCAGTAGTGTGTTGGAGTACCGACATTGCGAACTTAAATAAAGACCAAGTGAGGTTTATTTAGACGCACTAACTGAATCGACATAGGTATTTTTTCGTTTATTTATTTTATATACTTATGTATGCATGTATTTATTGGAATTATAAAATATATATTTCTATATTTATAATGAATATAATTATATCTATGTAGTTTATAATCAATACATTTTATAATATGTAAGTATGTATATTGGATATATAAATATATTATATTTTATATTAATGAGTAGGTTTCTGTCTTTTTTTTTCATCCTAATGAACTGCACCTATTACATGTTTCTCTGTATCACCCAAAGGTTGACTGGTAGATAATGCCTACGGCATTAAGTCCGCCTTTGTACTATTTTTGTGCATAAAGTTTTAAAATAAATAAATAAATAAATAATTAACCATTCAATACGCACTCAACTCCGAAAAGACATTGGTGCGCGCCGTGGATTCGAACCCGATACCCACTGCATGGCAGTCTGTTGGTATCTCCACTAGGCTATCACTGCCTGATGATGAGAGTTCTTATATCAGTGAATAATTATTGGGACTACAATCATGATTCAGACAACTTAATATTAGATTGATTGACTAACAAACGGCAGTGGAATGTCATGTTATGCAGATTTAACTCTTGTACAATCATATAAAAGAAACATTAAAAAAAGCAATAAACCCACTTCCCTCTCAATCAAATTGACCGGCCGAGCAACAGCTGCGAATAAATCTAAGATATCTGTATCAAACGTAAATCCTTTAAAAAGATTACTTCTAGAGTATTAAAAAAAGTCACATCATAAATATGCATCGGGACTTATCTTGTACTTTTATGGCGGTTGAAATACTCTCCTATCAAGACAGATTGCACGCGACTTTCATCCATATTTTGTGAAGTTATAAAGGTTATATTCGCGTGTATGTTTAGCTATTAAGGCTTCATACAGAGGGTAGACATGACAGTTTACGGTCACTTCAAGGGGTATTATAGGGCAGCGAGCCCCGTTTCCCGTTTCAGTTTGTAGGACAACCCGTAAAGAATCGGGTACAAACTGTTTTACGGCTGATAAACTCGTCGTGTCAAATTAAAGTCGTTCAGGGTTTATAGACGTTTTTTTCTTGGATGAGTGAGATCGGATTGAGGTGGTACACATGAAGAGTTTAAACTGATTCTGTGGTAATTTGCAGCTTGCATTTCATCGCAGAAGATGTGTGTCATTCAGAGAGAGAAAAGTCTTACAAGGCCATAATATTACTACACAACGAGAATTAAATAAAACACTAGATCATCATCAGCTCTCCATATAAACTGTCCCACTGCTAGGCATGGTAATCTTACCACAAATTAAAAAGTAACTGATGTAAAATGGGACTGTCTTAAAGATTATGATATTAAACGTCTTTCGATGTAAAGTCCTATGAAAAAAATATTCCAATCACTAAAGTTTTTCTTTTACAATCACTCAGACTTCAAACCTATCCGTATATAATTCCAGTTCCATTTCAAAAGTATCCACCATTTTTCAAACAATTACAAAAAAAAATGCCTCACTCACATACCAAACGGTTACATTTACATACATACATACATACATATCGTCACGCCTTTTATCCCCGAAGGGGTAGGCAGAGGTGTATTTCTACACCCACTTTTCGCCAAATATACTTTAGTCCCACGTAATAAGGGGCGAGCCTATTGCCGTACCGGGCACATTTCCAGACTCCGTGCGGCTACTGAGAATTTCGTGACAGAAAAACCCAATAACACTGCCCGACCCAGGAATCGAACCCGGGACCTCCCGATCCCACGCGCACATTTATACCGCGAGACCAACGAGGCAGTCGTATAGGGTTTGATGTCGAGTTTTCCGTCTCTACGCAAAGATGGTATTTGCATCGTGTTATCCCTTAGTCGCCTCTTACGACACCCACGGGAAGATAGGGGGTGGTGACACTTGTATTCTATGCCGTCAACCACACGGCTTACATTTAATTTAATTGAAATAATATTATATACTTTTGACAAATCGCTCTTTTTAATAATACAATGGAAACCCTCGGCTTGTAATAGTCTTGTAACCTTTTTACGCTCTCAAGCCCTTTATTGTCGAGATGGCTTAGGATTAGAATTGCTGCTTTAACGACTAGGGCTTGACAGATTTACGAACTAAAAGTGTTTTGGATAGAGTTTAATTCTGGTGAGTCCTATCATGTGATACCTATACCTATACTATATATTTACATCTTTATAGTAAATATTTTGTTCATCATCTCAGCATTAAGATGTCTGCTACTGAACAGTTATAGGCCTAGAGGCAAAGACTCTTGGGGTGGCCTATTGTTGTACGCTGAATAGAATTCAGATTTTATACTAATATTAGTTTCGAAACCGTATTTCCCGAGTTTCAGCTTTTAAACCCTATTTGTTTTATCTCTTGTCCTGATAAAAAATCAGCCTTGGCATAATTATACAAAATACTAAGAGGTTTTATATAGAGTCGGCACAAATAAAATATCTTTATCTTTTAGAGCTCCTGACGAAACAATTTTTTGATAGACTCCGCGTGAAGGTAACTTTATCGGCAAGATTAAACAGAAATATTTATATTTGGAAGAGAACCAGACTTATTTTATATACCTTGTTACTTACCAAAGTTGACCACTTTTGCCAAAAACTGATTAGTAACTTTGCCAAGTCAACTATTATGACAAATACATTCGTCTAGTCAGACTTAGGTCACATAAAATCTCTTATTCTTTTCCACACCAATTATTTTATTTCACGCAAACAATTTACGCACACAGAATTTATATCAAGACAATATAACAAAAGGAAAAAGCTGTCCAAGAAACAATCCGCCAGGCGGCAACATACAAGTATCGGTTTCCCATAACATGTTGCGTAATATCAAGCTGAAATATTATTCTGAGCGTGTCTGAAGGTCACAGGATAATGGTCCTTAAGGTCAAGAGCTGACCCTCAGCAATGGCCTTAAATAAGGAAACGATAACGGCTGGGCCACAAGAGGACGTTTTTGGTAATTGTTTCGGCAAAGAGCGGATGTTCATGGAAATAAAAGTTATTGTGCGTGGTGACTGAAGGATTGTAAGTGCTTTTGTGTTGGCTGTGCCTTTTTTTAAGCGCAATTTTGCGTCAAGAGTGGTAATGTCGCTATTTTGTGTCGTATACATACATACATACATACATATCGTCACGCCTTTTATCCCCGAAGGGGTAGGCAGAGGTGTATTTCTACACCCACTTTTCGCCAGATATACTTAAGTCCCACGTAATAAGGGGCGAGCCTATTGCCGTACCGGGCACATTTTCAGACTCCGTGCTGCTACTGAGAATTTCGTGACAGAAAAACCCAATAACACTGCCCGACCCAGGAATCGAACCCGGGACCTCCCGATCCCACGCGCACATTTATGCCGCGAGACCAACGAAGCAGTCGTATAGGGTTTGATGTCGAGTTTTCCGTCTCTACGCAAAGATGGTATTTGCATCGTGTTTACCCTTAGTCGCCTCTTACGACACCCACGGGAAGATAGGGGATGGTGACACTTGTATTCTATGCCGTCAACCACACGTGTGTCGTATAGTATTTAGAAAATTCGTTTGTATTAACTTCATATTCAATAACATGACCGTGTAAGGATATAATAATGTTTGCAGGTCTTTTAATATTTTAAAATACATTTTTTGATTAAATGTCCATCTCTACTTATATGCTGAACTTCACAAAAAATACAAAGAAAACTATCAATGAAAACATGTTAAATACCAAACCTTCCCTTCTTTAAATATTCTATACATACTTGTTTATACCAACTCTTTGTTAAAATTAAACAGTCGATAAGCACCTATTTATTACATCCACATCTTATAATAATGACATCAATTAGATCATCAAGCCTTTAACAGTCCACTGCTGGACTAGGCCTCTCCTTTGAAAGGAGGAATTGGCCTACTATACCACGCTGGCCAAACGGGGTTTGTATCAAGTTTTCCTTCTCTTACAGTGCTGTTCTCTGCATAATATGGTCCCTCTGTCGGCTCTTACGACACCCATGATACACCCGATGATATGGGGTGGTGACATTCAGTATTATTAATCCGTCACCACAGGGACAATCAATTAGATAACCACAATTAAATTTTACAATTATATTTAAGTAGAATTTAACAAGAGTGCCTAAAATTAATGGAATAAGGACATAAGCCAGAACATTTACCCCTTTCAGGTTGAAATTACACATACATACATACATACATACATAGACTCACGCTTGTTTCCCGGAGGGGTAGGCAGAGACTACGGAACGCCATTTGCAACGATCCTGACATACCTCACTTGCTTCACTCACTCGCATCAAGTTTCTCATGCATGCTCTTCTGTTAAGGGTACTTCTGACTTGTCCTTTTTTCAGGATGTCTCCAATCTGGTCAGAGAACGTCCGCCTAGGTCTTCCCCTTTGTCCTGTTCCATTTACACTTGCCTTATATATCTTCTTTGTCAGTCTATCGTCATCCATCCTCTCCATGTGCCCAAACCATCTTAACATGCCTTTCTCAATGCTTGTCACTACATCTTCTTTTACCCCACACCACTCTCGTATCACACAATTCTTTACTCTGTCGGTCAAAGACACACCACACATACTTCTCAGTGCTCTCATTTCTACAGCATTTATTTTACTTTCAAATCTCTTCTGCAATACCCAACTTTCACTACCATACATAAGGGTAGGCACTAATTCGCCTCTATGTACAGCCAAACGTGCCTTTTTGGACACGTTTTGACTGTTCATAAACGCTTTCAGAGCTCCATTCACACTATTACCTGCATTAACTCTCCTTTCAATATCTTCTTCATTCTTACCATCTCTTGTACACAACGTACCTAAGTAAACAAACTCATTCACTTGTTCCACTTGCTGTCCATCGATCAAAACGTTACAAGCCGTAACGCATTCCTCCTTTTCAAAAACCATAACTTTCGTTTTACTTACATTCACTTTCATTCCTTTCCTCTCTAACGCACCATGCATGATTGCTACCATCTCCTGCAACTCCTCCGCTGAAGATGCAAGTATTACCTGATCATCAGCATAAAGGAGGCATTTGACGAGTCACCCATTCATCCTTAATCCGCAGTCACTATGTTTTAAATCTTGCAAACAACTGTCCATGAAGAGGTTAAACAGCCACGGCGACGCTACACATCCCTGTCTAACACCTTTCTCGATGGTAAACCAGTCAGTGTATGCCCCGTTTATCCTCACACAAGTTCTAGAATCCTCATAAAGGGATTTCAGAGCTCGAATGAGGCTGCTGTCCACCCCATTCATTGACAGCACCGACCACATTTCATTCCTCACCACTTTATCGTAAGCCTTTTCCAAATCCACGAATGCGCAATAGACCTTTTGACCTTTGGCCAAAAACTTTTCGGCTATGCTTTGCAAGGAAAAAACCTGATCCGTGCATCCCATACCCTTTCGGAATCCCGCTTGTACATCCCATATTTTATTGTCGGTTACTTCCATAACTCTTTCAATAAGTACCTTTGCATACAATTTGCCAACAATGCTGAGAAGGCTAATGCCTCTATAGTTTTTGCAATCTTGTTGCGAGCCTTTTCCTTTATAAAGAGGCACAACTACAGCTGTGGCCCAGTCATTAGGTACTCGGCCGGTGGTCCAGCACAAATTATATAACCGCTGCAACTGACCAACTATGATGCCCTGTCCAGCCTTCAGCATTTCGACTGTAATCCTATCATATCCTGCAGCCTTACCTACTTTCATACTTCCCAGTGCCTTCACGATCTCATCCACGCCAATAACGCTTTCATAATTGCTATCGTTAGCATTAATTTCAGCTATCGGTGTCTCTATCGCCGACCTTTCAAATAAACTTTCAAAATACTCTTTCCATCTCTTCAGCACGCAAGATTCATCATTTACTATCTTTCCAATCTCGTCTCTGATGGATGTGTGTTCTGAGGATTGAGTTCTTCCTCGAACTGCACGAACGGATTTCCAGAAAAACTTAATGTTCCTCTGGAAATCGTCAGATAATCTGCTATCAAACTCATCTTTCTTTTCCTCTTTTTTCCTTTTAACCATTTCTTTCACTATTCTTTTTGACCTTACAAACTCCTTTCTTGCTTCATCTATGTCTACACTCGTTGCTTTTCCCATTCTTTCATTTGCTCTGGCAGCCAACCAATCTGACCAAGCTTTCTTCTTCTCTGACACTGCTGATTGTACATCCTTGTCCCACCATGTATTCTTAACCTTTCGTATTTTCCTTCTCTTGATTATACCACATACTTCAGACGCTACACATACTACCTCTTCTTTAAAGGCCTGCCATAATTCTTCCATATCATTAATGCAATCGAACCTTTCAAATTTTGCTATCAATCTTCGTTTATACTCATCTTTCACATCTTTCTCTTGTAGATTTTCTACCTTAATTCTTTCCAAGACCCTACTTTCATTACGCTCTCGGTGCCGCCATCCTTTAAAGAGCCCACTTATCCGGCTCAACACCAAGAAGTGGTCTGTGTGGATGCCGATCCCTCGATATGCTCTTGTATCCAACACATTCTTTCTCAATCGTTCATCTACTATCACAAAATCAATCATACTTCTTCTAACATTTTTCGCCTCTCGCGTATACATATGTATCCTTTTATGATCAAACATGGTGTTTGTCACACAAAGGCTCCACTCCAAACAAATCTCAAGCAGTACTTTTCCATTTTCGTTCACACTCTCATCACCAAATGCACCTAACACCCTTTCAAATCCATCTCGCTTTACTCCCACCCATCCATTGAAATCCCCTAACAAGATCAATCTTTCATTATCCTTGCAGTTCCTCAAAATCTCTCTTAAACTCTCCCAAAACTCCTGCCTTTCGTCTTGCTCATGTTGTGACATACCCGTTACTATATTGACCGGGGCGTACACCCCCACAATAAAGAGACGAGTAAGTCCTACTTTCATTCTCATCCACAGTAGCCTAGCATTTACATATTCAGACTCTTTTACACACTCATTCATTTGCGCAGACAGTATTACACCAACTCCCTTACAGGCTCTGGTGGTACTATCTACCCCAGACCACGCGGGAAACGAGACGTGATGGGTTGCGAACCGCGTCGCCGCCGTGTGAGGAAATATTATTAATTGTTCCCATTGCGTTCCCACGAGATTTAGGGTTTTTAAATTACACATCGTTTCAGTATAATTTAATGGACGGTAAGTATTTTTTTTATTAAGCCATTTTTAAGGGTTTATTCGGGCACTAGGCTTAAACAAAAAGTATTAGGAGATTAGCACAGAATGCGTTAACATTAATGCAAGTAGATGAATTATAAAATTGTTGGAATATTTTTAGTACCTTATTTTGTTTTAAGAGTCTTCTTGCCGTGATGTTGTGATGTTTATGCTAAAATCATATGGTAACATAAAGCTTTACTTGATAAATAAAAAAAAATTGGTAAAACTTTAAAGAGCGAAGACTTGATACACCATGTAATTTTTCGTCTAAAGTTCGTGTAAAGTAACACAAGTTATTCTTTTTCATGTGCTAGTGATTCATATAAAAATCTGCAAACATTACTGAGCTATAGATATATATCTTAGATCGATATACCTACTAATTCTAAGCAGCCACAGGTCGGCAACGCATTTGACGGATCGTAGTATTCTTTGTATAGAAAGTCTCACAAGTGCGTCTACTGCTCCGCATCGTACGAATCGCACATCGGCAATTCCGACACAGATGCTCCGAGAGGCAACTTTTGCGATGCGTGCCGAAGACGTCTTACGGAATGTCGTGTATCCAGACATTATGTTTTCGTTTTAAAGACGTTTTTGCATTTTCTTTCTCTTCTACTAACATACAAGCAATAACGATAAATTGTTCTTATTCGCTTCCTTCTATTCTTACAAATACACGCACGATCACTAGAACTTGCGTCGGCAATCCGATCGCTGCCTACCAGTCCTATCCTACAGTGGACGCAATATGAAAAAATAATGCGATTGATGCGATGCGTCCGATGCGTACGATGCCGACCTGTGGAGCATCCACAGCACAGCATTAAGCTACGGGATTGTAACCATGAAAGTATAAAACACACAACACCATATAAAGCTATGCTTGAATAAAGCAAACTTATTGCAATATACTTTCACGGAAACGAGTAACCGTAAGTAAAATCATCATAACACGAAACAGTCGAATGAAATTGGGGAATTCTTTCGACAGTGGTGTTGAATAATTTGTCAAAACAGCGCAATATGCCCGCCGTTTCAAATTACAGCTGTATGTGTGAATTGTTGGTTTCACCAGTAAAAACAGATTAAAAGCACCTGCATGACAATGCAGGTGCTTTTAGTCTGTTTTTACTGCTTGTAATTTAGAGTCGAATATTGACGATTAACTGTATTGTACCTAGCAGGAAGACCCATGCTTATCTATACAGATGTCGTGCGTTTAAATCTGTACATATAAAATTCTTGCGTCACTGACTGACTGACAGTCTAACAGACAATTTACAGCTGAAACTATTGGGCACAGGAAGCTGAAATCTGGCATGTACGTTCCTAGGAGAGCATAATACAGGTGTACTAAGAACGGACTTCCCGAAAGCCCCCAGCCTCTTCTTGTATAATATACAAGGAACGCAGTGCAGTTCATTTGGGAACTAATCAGTAAAACTCGCTGGGCTCAAATTTTTCGCCACGTCACAAAGATAAGGTGCACCTGCCGATCAACGGACGAGGCTCTGGCAAACAAAATGTCCCAATAAGCGGCAATAGGCTCGCCACCTATTACGTGGGATCAAAACACTGGCGAAAAGTGGGCGTTTAATATGCCTCTGCCTACCCCTTCGGGGAAACAGGCGTAAGTCTATGTATGTATGTCACAAAGATCTAAACAATGAAACCTAAAATGAAACCAACGAAATGAGGCTGATATAAGACTTTTACTTTCAAACTAGCTGAGCCCACTGTTTCACCCGTCTTATTTATGTTTATACAGCTTATAGCCTTCCTCGATAAATTACCCCAAGAAAACTTCAAGATTTTTTCTAATCAAACCAGTAGGTCCCGAGATTAGCACGTTCAACCAAACAAGCAAACTTTTCAGCTCTTTAGTATAAGAAGGGGATATAAATATGCGATGGACACCTGTAACATAATTATCAGTACATTCGTACCAAACGAATAAAATTAAACTCAAACCGTCCTTTTACCAGCCGCATAAAACCACAGAGTAAATATAAAATTTACCCAAGGCTACGAGAACTCGATACGATCTGCCAATGGTCGCATAAGCCCTCGTTCGATACAGGGTGCTTTTATTTTACAATAAAACCTTCGGGCTTATATACATGCTGCTTTTTATTTTACAGCTTTCTTTACATGACGAATATCGTTTACAGATCAAGGTATTGTTCGATATTGTGTTTTGATGAATTGAAGATTTGTCAATAAACGTGTTTGATAATGTTTCTGGATGACTAAAAATGTAGTAAACATATTCCGTAAATGGCGAAATGTAGGTGTAATATTACATCTCTGCCTACCCCTTCCGGGATACAGGCGTGAGTCTATAATAAAAAAATAAAAAAATACGTAAACATATAACGGACATCATTGTTTATATAAAAGAAGCATGTTTAAGAAGTCGAGCCATCATAAGAAAAATCAGGCCGGCAACTCATTAAATCGCCAAGTTTTGACATTATGGTGCTGATACACTTGATCATTCACCTGTAATTAGCATATTTGCGAATGTTACATTACAGAAAAACAAACGAGAGTGTTTAACGAACATTCTATCGAGCGTTCTGAGGAGTATTCTAGAATAGAATAGAATATTTTTATTTGTTCCAACATGGTGTACATGATACATTGCATGCAAGATAGTTATGACACAGGTGAGTTCTAACATGTTCAGCCGTATATCGTGGCGTACAAATTGAAAGGAAGAGATGGTGCATTAACCGTAACAATATTATATAGGTGTTAGACATTATGTAGATATTTTTAAATCATCATTATTAATAAAGTATTATTACAAATCATAGTCAAAGTAGTAATCAAATATATAAGTCAGCAATATTATGTATTAATGTCATTAAAATAGAGTCCACACTGTACCATAACTTATACAACACCGTCATCTCAAACATTAGGAAAATTGTCCTCTTTCATAAATTCTGCTATACTAAAATAAAATATGCTCTTGCAGTTAGTAAACTCTTCAATTGTCTTTTAAGTGCAGGTATATTTAACGTCTTCCATGATTGGGCAATTTATTAAAAATGGTTGGAGCCATGCAAAAGATGCTCTTACGCATAAGAGTTGTCTTTGCGCCGTGAACACAGAGTTTGAAATTATCACGTCTATTCCTAGGGACAGCATCAGATAAACGCGGAAATAAATGAGCGTTGGATTTAATAAACATTACTGTTTCCAGGATATATAATGAGGGCAATGTCAATATCTTGCGTTCTATAAAATAAGGTTTACAACTATCCGTTGTCCCGTTCTAGCGAGTGGAAAATAAATTTGTTACGAGATTTTTGCTGACCGTTCGGTACAAAGATCATGAAAATGTTCGTAGCTATGTTTGGCTCTGTTCCTTGTTCCATTCAACTAATTCAATAGCGGCGAATGCTAGATGATCTGTTACAAGTGAATGCTCAAATGTATCGGCACCATTATAAGAACAATTTAATATTGTGACGTAGTAAAAAGTAGGTTATTTTCAATTGCTTTAATATTCTTTGTCAGCGTAGCCTACATCCCCTCAGAAAGTGAAGAGCAAACATATATAAAAGTGTCCCCAGTCACGTGTCTAAAATCCCAGCACGTAAGTGCCATACTTGCGAATAATTCTACACATGTTCGTAGTTCATCCGATGATGATGAACTTATTGACCTGATAAATGTAGTTCTGCCGAAAGAAATAACTTTTAATGGTATGGTTTATCCCTACTTAACCACCTTTATGCCTACTAATGTTTCTCTAACGGGTCTAGGTACCTATGTATATCGTATAATTTATTGAAAGTATGTGTTCAAATCTTGGAACATTGAAAATATTTTACGACCTGTTCTCCTTCCTACCAAATACACACAAAAATTTCAATATTTCACAGAAAAGGCGAAAATTATTAAATATCGTATTTTTTATAAAACCTCATTCAATACCTTTAGAAAGAACATATTATTCGATTAGTCGTTATCGTAAATAAGGATTACCCAAAAGGCATTATATAAATCTTTATGCAATTTTAGTAATTTATTATACCCAAAATCTCAAGTATATTAGTTTCGAGTATCCCACGAGATTTTGCCAAATCAAATTTTCTACCTAGCAACGCCTTCTGACCTTTACTACCCACAAAAATCTTCTATTACAGCAAACATTTAAGGATACTGAATCCATGTATCAAATGTCTTAGAAAGTCAAAACGGATAGGACCTTTATACGCGTATTACCCGTGTAGTAACTAATCAAGAATATAATGTGTCACTAAGCTTTTTCATTCCGACGGTGTCGTAAGAGGTGACTAAGGGTTAGCGCAAACGGGCCACCGACCACAGCCACTGGCGGCCAGCGACAGTCACATAACACACCTTTTCATATATTTTATTATTTTAAGGAAAAGACACAAAGCAAATTGTATATTTCTGAAATGATGGCAGCCCAAACCGTCAGGCCATCCTATTGACTCAAAATAATATTGTGACCCGAGAGGCCTGCGGTCAGCAGAGGATTGTAAAAGGCTGTATGATTATACAGTTGGAGGGAAGATTGATTCGTAAAGAGTTTTCCAGTCAACCATAACTGGCTCTGGAAACAATTCAACATTGGAACCTTTAAGAGGCGGGCATATTATTTTTTAAAAGGTTGGCAATTATGTACCTTCCGGCATTGTAGGTGTCTATGGGCGCCGGAGTTCGCTTACCATCAGGTGATCCGATTGCTCGTTAGCCTCCCAAGCAGGAAAAAGAATACACTGGCGCCTAACGTGGGATCTCTTGTATGTACTTACCGGTTGCGCAGACGTTCACAGACACAGCCTCCGTGATAAGGGGTATAATGTTCCTCCGATTAAAAGAAAATGATCTGACCAGGAAAGCTGATCGAAAATTGTGTTCTGCCCTATGCATAGATGAGAACTCGTGTATATGGAAATCGCGAACCTTTAATAATGCGATTCAGGAGCCAATGTTGGTGTCTTCGTTATTGTTCGATAAATGACATTAATTTAGTTGTGCGATGAGCGTGATTATTGTTCTACATCTTGGTGTAATTATTTCTTGTACGTATGTATTTAAAACATTAAATTCTGTAGGTATATCTGTTAATTATTAATAGTTGCCGTCGTGCAGGCACTACCTACTTTAGCATCAAATGGCCAAGATAATAAATGTTGAATCTAAATCCCTGCTGCTCCAATGTAAGTGAAATCGTTACGTAACATATAGAAATAAATTGATATACGTCTCTAAGTATCCGTGTTCGCTTTTAATAAAAGAGTTAGCGTGCCACAGGTGTTATGCGCAGAGCTGAAAGAGCTTTGAAAACAACTTGGAGCGTCAGCAAATTCAAAGTAATATTCAATAGAAAAATTAAAGTGAGATATTGCTCTTGCTGGTTTGGTAGATGTATTAATTAACCTTAAAAAAATTAGTACATAGTACACTGTGTCCACACCGCAATGAATGATTTGGTAAGTAAGAACGCCGAGTTAATAATTTTACTGATCCTTCTAATATACACAAAAATGTGGTATGCCACCTGCGGTATTGCCGGACCAATACGACCCTCAAACTTTCAGTCAGACTCTATTTAAAAGGCTGGCAACGCACTTGCGACTCCTTTGGTACTCAGGCGAACCATTTGCTCGCTTGCCTCCTATATCATTAAAAAAATATATAACGAATACTTTTAAACTTTCACGATATGTACACATACTTATAAATGTTTATGTAAAGGATTTATATCCCTTAATTGTTTGAACATAAAGCTTTTATGTTTGTTTCAGAATGGGTTATAATAGCCGTGGTCACGAGATAATTATCTGAGGCCTAATTCTCGTATTTTTATATGACATTGAAATTATATTTTGAATGGACTCAGAAGCTGTATTCTGATAACCTAATGTCATTATCGAATATTTTGAAATAAACAGTTCGTCGCTGACACATATTTTGACACTTGTTCCAATTTACGATCTCGTTACATCTTCATTCAGATATCATATAATTTAGAAGAATACGCTTTTTGTGACGTAAGTATGACACTGACATTATATCGAAACTGTATTTATTTAGGAGAATTGGGCTCCTGATGTGCCTACTGAAGTGCAGTTTTGCCACCTTTTGACCTCGGTCATCCACTAATACACGGCTTGTGATTTTGTTTGTGGGTTCCAAGATAGTTTAACACGACTTCATCAATGTCAAAACTCGGTGTCACTTGTCCTAAATACATAGGTGAACAAGTATAGCAAACTATTGTGAAACTGCCCCATTCAAAAAAAGACATTGAATCCATTTTTTTTCATTTGCTCTACAATTCTAAAAAATTATACTTCGCTATGATTATTAAAAAGAAAATAATTAAAAAGACGTAAAATATGTTGATTATATCTTTCTATCTGTACCTACACGTGATCTAGACCGAGTTCTAGGGCAGCGCTTACTAGTTTAGATTTTGTTATGATGATTGACAGGATATCGCTTATTTGCTTGCCATTCTTGTGTTGTGGTTTAGGTATAAACTTATGGATAGATGAAAAGCATTTCATAATAATAGGGCACTGTCAGATGAGATGCTTACTCACTTTACTACTAACATACCTACAATAGTTAGTGTCACACAGCGCACGAATAGTCAAGCTTTTATTTTTGATGTCGGGTTGGAAAATCCTCATGGAGTCCCTCCTCCCTGGGGGAAGGGCGAAGGGGACTGTCAGACTCTTACTGACTAAAAACCAACCCGTGCTCTTCATGTACCCGTGTGTCGGAAGGTCGGGTATCGCCGAAGTATTCGTCGCTACCCCCCGACGGGTATTGGTCTGCCAGATGGTCAGGCGGGCCCCGAACAAAACCCCTTTGGCGGCGGATGAAGGTGTTGGGCTCCGCCGCCTTAACACCCAGCGGTCGCAGAGGATAGGGAGGACGGTAACCTGACAACGCCGCATCTCCACTTCCTCTGCGGCCCCACCGCGACGCAACAATGGTGCGCCCCCATTCGGTCGCGGGAGATAGGGTGCACGGCAACGCAACACCGACACGCCTCTCCTCCTGCGACCGCACCAGACTGCGAGGGACAGACAGAACTGTCCCCCGCACCCGCACCTTAGGACGCATCCTGCGCAGGCCCCACGCGGAGCGTCTACTCCCGGGATCTCTCTTAGCTCCACCGCGAGTGTCCAAGGCACGGTTACTGAGCCCCCCACCACGACGAGGTGGAGATCCCACGGGGAGGACGAATAGTAAAGCCTGAAACCGTTCTGTTTTCTCTCTCTTCATAAAAAGGTTGTCTGAAAAAATCGCTTATGGCGCGAAAACCAAGAAAAAATTTAATTAATTCTACGTTTGTTTTTGTGACTTTTTATCGTGCACTTGTATCTACTGTTCAAAGAGATTACGTAGCGCGCATCGAATCGGCACTAGCAGTACGCAACGCCGGCGTTTCTGTTCGACATTATAGTACAAACCGTCATACATATTACAATACAGTTCGACGCTATAAGCGCGGCGTCAGGTTAGCGCCTTGCACGCTAAGAACGCCTTCTGTTTGACGAAGCCGACGACGATCTGCATATACCAAATTAGCAATGCAATATGCAAGTAGCAAACATGCAATAACAAACTTCTTACTGACGATTAATTTTAACAGCACGTTGCAAGCACATTGACCGTTGGTGATTCACATTTTCATTTTTCATACTTATGTATGAAAAATGAAAATGTGAAAAAAAAAATGACACTGTTATCAGTGTCGTCATAAAAATCTTGTCGTTATTTCCACGTCATATGACATGTTACATAAAATTAACTCGGGAACATAACACAGTACAATAAAAAGAGTTCTAACTTTTTATTTTATTGTAGGTGTTGAATTTGCAAATTAATTTTAACACGGTAGATGAATTTTTATTCCCACAATGACTGGATGAAGGGTAATGTCAAAATATGTAAACATCGAAACTTCTAAATAGACAATGTTCGAACTAAGAACAAAAAGAACACCCAGTGTCAAAACAACAATCACACAAAGTTTTGTGCCTTGTGGGGTTCGAACCCAATTCTCACTTTGCCAAGCAGGTTAAATTAAGCCACTCCACCATCCATGCAGTCAATATATTTTTTATACACTGCGATGAAAAGTGTAAATGCCGCAACATACCTACAAACATTTTCATATTACGTAGTGCTACTAAAAATGTATTTGAAAAAAGAAGACGTCGCACCTTAGTCGATCACAAACTTTACCTTAGACAACTGTCTAACCTAACTATTAACTAACAACGACGATAATGGAGCAGAGATAAACCAAAAGAATTATATCGAAAAAAATTCTATGTATAATATGTATGTATTTACAAAATAAAATTAGATATGTATGTTTATCCATTATCTAGTACCCATAGTACAAGCTTTTGTTTAGTTTGGAACTAGATGTTGCTGTGTGAATGTGGTAGAATATTATATTATTATTTCCACTACAATGCTGTAACAGGCTGCATAAATAACTTATTAGTTATTAAGTTATTCACAAATCAAGACCGCAAAGTATTTTGTACCTGAATGGTTCAAGTGCCTTTCACTTTGCTAAACGCTGTGTGCCTGCAAACGTAAGTGTATGTAGGTACGTAACACAGGAGAACCAGAGCTCAATGGCTAATGCCAGATCTGGATGGTCCACAACCAACTACCAAGGTAACCACAACGTGCATGTATGTGGAATAGGAGATGTCTGTGCAAGACAACCTATCGGCCCACTTTTTTATATGGTAAGCGATGATTGCCGCCCATGGACACAAGTAACACCAGAGGAATCACTAGTGCATTGCCGCCCTTTGAGCCATTTGAGCTAAGCAAAGGAATACTTGGAGTGGGATGAGGAAGATAGGCTTCCGGCACTTTCACCCACCTAACGAAATGCAACAGTATAGTCTCACGCCTGTATCCCCGATGGGGTAGGCAGAGGTGTAAATATTACACCCTCATTTCACCATGAATTTTAGGTCCCACATAACAGGGGGCGAGCCTATTGCCGTTACCGGGCACATCACCAGACTCCAGGCTACTACTGAGTAATCGGAAAAAAAACCCAGTAACACTTTTGCCCAACCCGGGAATTGAACCCGGGACCACCGATCAGCAGTCACATACGCTATCCACTGGACCACAGAGGCAGCAGTTGTGAATATCAGTAAAGGTACTGTTATTTTACTGATATTCACAACATCTTCAGCAATCAACCACTATCTAGCTAATCAAGTATCACAAATGAGCCACAAGACGAACAAAGCTGTGAAATCAACATATTACCCGATTCATGCAATAATTCGTCGTCATACATAATTGAGCAACACCATTTTCCATAATATATTCGCCCGCAGCAGTCGCCGTAGCAATAGCTTGTATGGCACAAATTTCTCGTGAATAATTTTTGCTGAAACAGTCGGTGCATAAAACAGTAAGTTGGTAAGTTTACAAAGATCTCCAATACGAATGTCAATAGACAATGGTGGATGCAAACTGTTTTGTATAGGACATGTTTTGTTGAATTGAGCTGCTGCCTCACTGTAAGCGATTTTGATAGCAATTTTATGGGTGTGGTAAACTTAATTTTGTCTAAATGCAGATGGCAGTTACTGCGCTATAGATTATTGGTCAAATGACATGACATAATATGACGTGTAATGCCTAAATACCAGAAAGGTAGAATAAGACATACCTTACGGTAGATACATACAAGTATAGAGTCCTAATAAAGAACTGTTTACGATATAATGTGGGAGCATTATATTTATTGCCATTAAGACTTTAAAGTTATTGCAATTCTATGATTATGATGGTTATGAATAGTGAAATAGAGGTAGCAATAGCCTCGTGGAGATACCAACAGACTGCCATGCAGAGGGTATCGGGTTCGGGATCCACGGCACGCACCAATGACTTTTCGGAGTTATGTGCGTATTGAATAGTAAAATATCGCTGAACCCGAGCCTCGGAGAGCACGTAACTTCATGACAGGCTTCGATGCCAGCTGTCATGAAGATCTTTGACAGTCGTTATTGATAGTCAGTACCTATGAATAAACAGACACTAGTCTAAACCATAGAATATAGCTATCGCTTTGGGTTGCGGAGATCAGAAAGGCAGTCGGTCTGTGGAAAAGCTAATATTCAGTCAAATCCGGTTAGCCTAGAAAGACCGAGAAAGACCTCAGGTTCTAATTGGGATAACGCTAGGAGGATGATTATGAAACCACGAGCTAACATATGGAGCCGACTGAAGTAGTTAATGCGCCATCGTATGAATAGCCCGAGTGTGTACATAGACAAGATAATCTTACTGATGATGATGGAAAACTAAAGAACTACAAAAACTAGGACGACTTTATTCGGTTCGAGAGATAGGTCTATTACGCCAAATGCTATTTACGCTATGATAGCCTGCAGCAACATATTGAAACTATACAGTAGATTATCGTATAAAAAATACCCTCAAAACAGTACACTACTTATGAACGTGGCATCACGGGTTATGTATTGACACAAATTCCAAACCCGCTAATCGCTCTCAGTGATACCTCCACCCTAAGCAACAAAAGCGATCTCGAGGTCATTACCACCAGTAGGCAGTTTGTCCGAGCCGAGTACTACGCCTCAAATGTCCTACCAGTTTAATGTACACACGGCTGCTCGTCAAGCTAGACGATTTAACTTTGTACCGTCGTCCTTATGGCCTAAGTAATAAGAATTAAAATCGTACCGCAACTAAAACTTGACTTTGCCCTTTACAGATAAGGCTGCGACTGAGAAGATTTATATAGACGCGTGTGATGCTGTATTAAGATGAGATAGTTTGGAAAGACTTTTAAGAATGATGCCTATTAACTAAACTAAATCAGTATAAAAGGATAGATAAAGTCTATTGGAGTAGTTTTCTAATTATTTGAAACTTGCTGTTGCCCGAGGTTTCACTCGCGTTAGATATTTTTGGTATTTCGACAATAGCGCCACCGATCCCATTTAAATAGGTTCAACCGTTGCGCCAGACAGACAGACAAAAAATTTACAAAAAATGTTTTTATAACTTGGTATCGTGTAACTAACTTTATGAACTTGGAAAAAGATAATTATTTTGAAATCACAGACAGACATTTCAATTTTATTTTAAATGTATAGGTTATAATGCTCTTCTGTAAGTTAAAGCTTGCATATATAGGTAAGAACGTTAAAAGTCATTGTATCATCTCATGAGTTTACCCTTATACGTGCCTTCTCTTCTAAAAAAAGCCTTATCATATCATCGTCATTACCAATGTCTCTAGTGACTAGTCCACATAAGTCTCTTTCAATTTTTCAATAGCCATCGCTTCTATACTGATTTAGTTAGAGATCAAATTATTACGCTTTTGTTCAAAGCCTGCTATATATATACCTACTTCATGTACCTACATGTCAAAGCTAACATTGTATTGTATTTTAGTTATCACTAAATGCGCTATTTAAGACCTCTGCTCCGCTCCCATGGCGCATAGCGTTAGCGCGTAGTGATGTTTTAGGTAAAGCCTATAGGCCCTCCTCAATAAATGGGCTATCTAACGTTGAAAAAATTTTTCAAATCGGAGCAATAAACAAACAAACTCTTCAGCTTTGTATATTAGTATTAGATTCATATGTATTTTTCTTTGACAATGTAACTACGTGAGTGCCCTATCGCGTTAACGTTCTATTTTCTGGCTAATATCAAAGACATAATGTGAAGGTGCATAGGGTTCCCACCAAGAACTCAGGGTCCCAAGCCAACCTCACCTGCAAGTGGTGCACCTGCCGATCAACGGACGAGGCTCTGGCAAACAATATATCCCGATAAGCGGCAATAGGCTCGCCACCTATTACGTGGGATCAAAACACTGGCGAAAAGTGGGCGTTTAATATGCCTCTGCCTACCCCTTCGGGGAAACAGGCGTGAGTCTATGTATGTATGTCATGTGAATGAAGCTTTGACCGTATTACACAATCACGTGTCTTACCTTTATAGTCATATAAAACTGTTTTACTTTCGATTTATAATACTGTAAATTAGTCTTCGCCCGTACTTCTGTCACACTGTAGGTATATAAGTGAAAACCTTTGATGGTGGCTGCTGCGTTTAGTACCTACTTTTAACCCAGGGGCGCACTGGCGGCCTGGTCACAGCGGCCATCGAAATACATGCATTATATGGAAATATTTATCAGTGCGCGCACTTATTTCGCTGGCCGCCGCGACCTGGCCGCTGCGACCTGGTCGCCAGTGCGCGCCTGGGCTTAGAGCTGATCGCGTCCCTACAGACAGACAGGCTGCGGCAGAAACTTCATTTTATAATATGTAAAGTTGAATTTTTGAAGTTGTTAAAGTTGCCTAGTATAAGTGCTCAAACAAATGGTGAGAGACCCGAACGCAGTTTGACCAATCCTAAAAATGTCATCTGTAAAATACGAAATACTTATTAGATAATAGTTTTCAGAACAAAGATGCCTAGTTACTTAGTAAGCTAAATGAAAGCTCGAGAAGGATCTCTAACGTCTAAATAGAATTAGGTCACATCACATTATTTATATAACCTCGCTTTTAACTGGTTTGTGCTGCACAACTCTTAAAAGCGCGGCAAATTTAAATTAATTCGTACAAACGACTGAAGCGACGGTCATACTAGCAGCCTATGTTAATATAGTGTTTTAACCCCTATTCCTGTGAAACAAGGTTGTATTCTAAAGTTGAATTTATTTTCATTCACAAATGAGTTTTTAATGTCCAGTGCGATTTTTGTTTTTCACTAGGAAAATTGTTACTAATATTAATTTAGAATTAAATGGAAGTTGAAAAAAATGCTGTTATGAGACTACTTTATTACTTATTGTTGTTAACTACATGCATTGATTATATCAGAAAGATAAACTATAAGACAGATTAGTAAGAATACTCCGCATCTTTCGATTTAAAATCGTCTATTATATTATAGACAATTAAAACATTCTCACGACAAAATAAACAGGTACTTACATAGAGAGAAATATATAGAGAATTAAAACATTATCAGGTAAAAAATACAAAGAATCCGAGGAAGATAGAAGACGTCGTGGCTCCGTAACATTAGATGGTGGACAGGTATCAAGACTGTGAAAAAGCTGTTGTGACTCGCTTAGGACATGAAAAAATTTAAATAGCTGACCGACCATCAACAATGGACTGACACTGAAACTAGGTACTGAAAGCAATTAGTCGGTTAGAAATACACATTTTACCAATCAGATCCACAGCGTGTAAACTCGTGCCCAAAGTGAAGTCATATCACTGTCGATAAAATCAGTCCTTAGTAAATATTACGTAGAGGCGTTTAAAACATATACTTAAAATTTTATCACGTCCTATTACATTCTCATTTTTAATCGAGTCAAAGATAATGTTGCTAAAAGAAGAAATATCACGCAATACTGAACAAAAATATTACACAATACACAACAAAAGAAAATAAAACCAGCCAAAACGTTTTCATTCAAACGGCAGTTAACAATTTGATTAATGACAGCATAGTACAGATTTTGTCGTAAAATTAATTTACAGTCCATAAACAACTATGCCAAACTCCATGGTCACTTATAAAAAAGAAATATAGTTATTTAAATTTGGAACGGTTCGATTCGAATCAGAGGATTGGGTAAAAATTGATTTATAATATCCGTCGTGCGTTTTTCAAATGGCGGATATTGCATTTATGTTAAAGGCTATTAATTTAATCGAATCGTATCATTATTTTTACGCAAAATACACGCCAAGCTGTGGCATTGTGGAAACAGCCCGTGCCATCAAGTATCATTATTTTTCTATAATATTAAGGATGTCTTTCAAGTGTAAAATGGTCCGGGTAATTCTAGTATATTAATAAGTTTATTGCATTGAACGCATAATAAAATACAATATTTTATTTATCACGACAGATTACTTTATGACAGAGATTACTGCGCATTTTATTTGAATTTAACCGTTTCTTCCCGATCCTGTGACATTTTCGTTCAATTCCTTCTAAGTGCAACCCAACTGTCCCCAAGTGCCAAATTTCGAGCTTCTTGCGCCTAATAGTATTGGCTGTGCGTTGTCTGTCAGTCAGGCAGTAATGCAAGAATTTAAATTACAGTTAAATTCTGTTATGACCATAAAAAAATATTTTATTAGTTTAAGCGCAATTAACATAAAATCTTTCTTTAAAAACCTTTATTTTTATTAATCTTTTTAATAAGTAGGTACCTATAAGATGTTTACGAATATTCAAGTATATTTAATCTGTTTGATTGCCATAGCAGTACAGGCTCTATCTAAGTTATGATTTAATGATCGTGTGTGGATGGTATTACCTACTAGTATTAATGATTTACAATGACATTTCCAGTAACACGAACGCTGACTTATACCAAAAGCCACAATATAAAAAATCGACACTTATTAACATTATCTGAACGGTGGGACTCACGTATGTTGCAGGCATGAATGCACTGCCTTTGTAACAGGAAAGGAGTGCGTCTCGTGCCCTACCTTTTTTCATTATTTTATTTTTAACTAACTTTATTTATAAGCCTATGTTACTAACAAAAATTGAATTGATGGAACTTGTTTTCTGAGTAATAAACGAATTTGAATTTGAATTAACATATCCTACTATTGTAATGTCGAAAATTCATTAACCTGGATTTTAATTCAACATTTTTACTTCTTTATATAAATAGATTTCTGTATTTCGCTGAAAAGTGAATATTGCCAGACTTATTGTTGTACCTAAATAGGTTAAGTAAATAGCTTCTGAATGAATTGTCAGACAGACTAAACAAAAACTGTAACATAGCCTGATTATTAATAATTCTGTCTTCATCTGTTTTTATAGTTTTGTAATAATGGTAAAAGGTAGTAAAGGCAGAAGTTTTATGATCGTGTTTCGAACTTACCTCTACTTGTATGTATGGCTGTATTGATAACTAAAGGATGCCCGCAGGGAGGTGTACTCTCCCCGCTTTTGTGGAACTTAGTCATCAATGAACTCATAGACAAACTCAACGCGAGATACTTCTACACAATAGGTTATGCAGATGATCTAACCATACTCACCTCAGGTAAGGTAACCAGTACAGTGTACGACCTAACCCAACAAGCCCTACGCATAGTAGAGTGGTGGTGTAATGAGTACAATTATCTGTAAACCCGACCAAGACCGAACTAGTTATGTTGACACACAAACGCGCGCTGGGTACTTACCGATTGCCCAGGTTATTCGATACAGAGCTTAAGCTGTCTACCGAGGTCAAGTACCTGGGTGTCACTCTCGACAGCAAATTGACATGGAACAGCCACATGGAAAATAAGCTCAATAAAGCCAGCATCGTCTTCTGGCAGTGCAAGAAGATGATAGGTAAACGCTGGGGCCTATCCCCCAAAATTGTCTTATGGCTATATAAGACAATAATACGTCCGATGATAAGCTACGGCGCAGTAGTGTGGTGGCCTCGGACCAACCTAACAACGGCCGCCAACAAGCTTCAAAAGCTTCAAAGACTTGCATGCCTAGCGGCCACGGGCTGCATGAAAACTACACCTACAGCGGCACTCGAAGTGTTGCTAGACCTGCCTCCTCTGCACCTGTTCATACAACAGGAAGCAACGATGTCGGCGGTCCGGCTAAGAGCTCTGAAGCTCTGGAAAGACACTAACACCCCGCATACTAACAACTTAAATACACTTTTTAAAGAAGTTCCTCTCACACAAGCCATTGGCGACCGAATACCGAAACAATTTGTGTTCGACAAGAAATACAAAATCCAACTGTAGGAGGATCTGCACGAAGGAGCGGTTAATCACAACGAGCTCACGATCTTCACAGATGGGTCTAAGACTGATACAGGTACGGGTTCAGGAGTATTCTCCGAGGACCTAAACATCAACATCGCAGCACCGCTGGGAGCCTACAACACGGTCTACCAGGCCGAATGTTTTGGCATAATCCTAGCTGCCACAGCACTCATGGCACGTGAGGTAAGGGAACGATCCATTAGGATCCTCTCAGATAGTAAGGCTGTCCTCTCAGCCCTCAAAAGCCATACTATCACCTCGGCACTCACGCTTGAATGCAACCAGAAACTAACAGAGGTAGGTAAACATAACAAATTAACATTGCAATGTATCAAGGGCCACAGTGGCTCATGAGGGAATGACGCAGCCGACGTACTTGCCAGAAGTGGGGCCACTTTTAAGGTGGTGGGACCCGAGCCCATTATTCCCCTTCCTGGTTTTTATCGCAACCTGGTAAGAAATAGGACCAGGACCAAACAACCAGTCCTGGATTGGTATTGAAACATGTAGGCAGGCCAAGGAGGCTCTTCCCGAGGTAGACGGTAAGATAGCCAAACAAATCCTCCGGCTGTCCAAACAACAACTGCGGACAGTCACGGCCGCCTACACAGGACACGGATTCTTTAATAAACACCTATTTACGTTAGGTATCACCGACAGCCCGCTGTGCAGGGCCTGTATGGCAGCAGACGAGACGGCAGCCCACCTGCTCCTCGACTGCCCTGAGTTCGCACAGTACAGGCAGCAGTACCTGACGAGATACAGCACCCTGAGGGAAGCCGTGGGCCACATCAAGAGTCTGCTGGCCTTCCTCGAAGAACTGGGGTGGCTCGAATGACGACACCATTCCCACCCGCACGCAAAATACACGCCAAGACGTGGAATTGCGGAAACAGCCCGTGCCATCAAGTATCAAGTCAAGTATGTATGGCTGTCTTGGTAGGGAGTCATTATTATGCCATAAAACAAGACGAGTGGTAGTATAATAGTCTAGCTTACTTGGTGTAGTATAATATCTAGTACGAGTATGTAGCACAACTAACATAAAAAATACCTGTCTAAGCAAGTAAATACTTTTGAACTTCCGCGAAAAGTTCCGAGCTCTTTTTGATAAAACTTAAAAAAAGAACTGAAAACATTGAATTATATTTATTATAGTCCACTCTGAAATGCCATGATCCATTAGTTAGTGCATTCGTAATCCGCTGGCAACAAAACCAAAGACAATCTAAAATTACTCGCTTCCATTCGAATAACAATAGCATTTTCCACTGATGTCAATATTACAAGTAACCTAATTATTTCATTGTTATTCTCATAAAACACGTTTATAGTGCTTGGGAGTCATCAAAGAATGCTATTGGAGTGTTTTGTGACCTATCTAAAGCATTTGACTGCGTTCAGCACGACACGCTACTGCGTAAGCTCCGCCACTATGGCGTAGAGAAAACCGCACTTAGTGTTGTCGATTCGTACCTGCGGCAGAGATTTCAGTGTTCCAATGTAAATGGGACTACATCCTCTAAATTACCTATACAGCTAGGCGTTCCACAAGGCTCAACTTTAGGTCCTTTTCTATTTCTTGTATATATTAATGACTTACCTATTTATTTAAAAAACATCTGTGATGTTGTACTTTTTGCAGATGATACGTCACTTATTTTTAAAGTAGATAGGAATAGAAATCAATTTGATGATGTAAATAATGCACTATTACAAGTTACACAATGGTTTACAGCAAATAACCTAGTACTTAATTCTAGGAAAACTAAATGCGTTAAATTTGCTTTACCTAATGTAAGACAACTGGGACCTAATATTATGCTAGATAGGGAGGAACTTGACACAGTAGACTCTACAGTGTTCCTAGGTATTACATTAGATAATAAGTTACAATGGGGTGCACATATAGCATGTCTTGCAGGAAAGCTCAGCTCTGCTGCGTATGCCGTCAGAAAAGTTAGGCAATTTACTGACATCGACACGGCTCGTTTAGTTTATTTTAGCTATTTTCACAGTGTTATGTCCTACGGCATTTTGTTCTGAGGCAAAGCAGCGGATATTCAGAATATCTTCGTTCTACAAAAACGAGCGGTACGAGCAATATACATGTTAGGTGCAAAAAATACTCTTAGGGAACGCTTTAAGTCTATAGGAATTCTTACAGTAGCCTCGCAATTTTTATTTGCTAATATTTTGTACATTAGGCAAAATATAGGTTCATTTACCACAAAAAGCAATATACATAATATAAATACTCGAAACAGGCATAGGTTATATGCCCCTTATCATCGTTTACATAAAGTTAATAATTCTTTTGTAGGGCTAGGTATTCGTATATACAATAAAATACCAATTAGTCTTTTAGAATTACCATTTAGTACATTTAAAACTAAAATAAAAGACTGCCTTATTAAGAAAGGTTATTATACTATTAATGATTATTTCAGTGATAAGGATAGCTGGTCACTTACGCTAGACAACTCATGATCTTTATACCTAATTAGAATTATATAGATACTTTGCATTTTTCAGTTAATCTTTATATAATATTTCTAGTTCTTTTAAATTACTGTTCATGTATTATTAGGTCGTTCAACTTAGGTACTACATTTACATTTGCATTGTTGTTCCACTAATTTAATTAAAGTTTTACTGCACTGTAAGATGAAGATAACTTGTGATTATGGGCTGTAAACTAATGTTTTAGTATTTTTTGTGTATTCATATACAGTCACTTCTGTAACATATATTTCCACCATGGTTATGAACATGGTCGCGAGTTGCCTACATTATAAGACGTAAGTGGATGCTCCTGTTACACAATATTCACACTGGAAGGCTACTACAGCAGTTAAATTGGTAACTGCATTAATTATTTAAGTATTATGTATGTTCCTAATTACTATTTACAAGTAATTAATTACAATGTGAAACAGTTGCAGCTCCTTACAAAAACAAAATATGTAACATAACACTGGCGATTAAAAAGAGTGGCCACGAGTTTTATTGCCCGTTCTTTCTCGTGGTTCTACCTATTGCTTTGCGAATGGGCAGTAAATGTAAATGTAGAAGCATTAAGTAATGTACATTAAAATTTGACGTTCATAAGCGTCACCTTGTGACCTAGATGAATAAATGATTTTGACTTTTTGACTTTATTCTGTTTACTGTACTTAATGTAATCGTAGCTATTATTCCTCCTACGCCATGTAAAGCCTACGTATGCTACGGATCAGCTACGGATCTCGTAGCTGTCTTGTGATTGTTATATAGTTTCGTAGGCGTGATGGATGAGTAATTGACATTACAATTATTGGTGTCAATTGAAAACCAAAAATCCTTTTTCACCAAGTATATTTAAGGGGATGTGGCAAAAAAAGGTGAAAGAAAGTACTTTTTACCACTAGCAGTCGGTCCCAATACATGATCTTTTCATGAAGTTGGAGCTTTATTAATATGTATAAAACTACCAATATCTGTAGAAATTATTTTTATGGCAAAAATCCTTTTCTGGGTGCTGATAGTCCATTATCTATAAAGTATCTCTTTTACGGTTACTGGTATGCTGCAAGTTTAATCAAAAGCAGCAAAACCATTTTGTCATAAACTAGTAGTTCTGAATCTGGAATATACGTTTTGTATTCGTAATTTAATTTTGCTGTATCTCACCCAGCAAAACAGTACTTGAATGCACAAAGCTCAATACATTCAGTGTTAGAAGTGAATCTACAACTAAAAGATAAACAAAAGCTCTCTTGAACTATTGAACAGTCTCATCGACTTATAGTCCCATCATCATTATACAGCCTTAGCAGTCCACAGGTAGACGTAAGACTGTTCTCATTTGAGACACAAAAGCATTGTAAGTCAATAGGAGAGGTTGGGAGACTATTCCATCTCTTCGTAAATATACTATTTACTTTGTATATTTCCCTCGGTCTTCTTATAAGACAAACACAAAACGAAATGGGCAAGTCACACTTTGCATTCTTCGTCCCTCATGACACTAACTAATAAAGTCTGCCAATCGAACAATCTCCAATAAGTATATGCCTCATCTTATAATTGTGACGAGCATGACTCAACTAAAAGTAGGTCTCAATGATTAATGCGTGTTCATCAACAAACATAAAAGCCTAATAATCAATCAATCAATCTTTCTCACAATATTTCACGCGGCATTTCATTTCGACGCTTATTAATCTTTTTTTGTAAAAGACGTTTTTTATATTATGTCTGTAACTATCATAATGTGGGCTATAAATGTGTAGGTAGGTTTACGAATATGAACTATTATTATAATAATTCCCAAAGGCACGTTACATATGGTCAATTGATTTCAACTTATTTGGTGTAGTCGTTTCGGAATAAATTGTCTGTGACAGATAAACGGACAATTACACGAGCGATCCTGTAAAGTTTAATTTTTATGGAACAGTACAAGTAAGTATATCGGTTACCATAATTATGTAACCCTAAAGCAAGGGTATCAACGGGTACCTAATATTGAGCCATCGCTATCCGTGTTGCCATAAGTTTGACCGCGGTTTACACCTATCTCTTTTACCGTATTCTTAGATTGAGAAAAAATTTTATGTTTATTGCTGCTACAATATCAAGTATGTAGGTTATAAAAACAACCGCATATAACACACAGAAACAAGAGAGACGCTACTACAAAATGAATCTCTATCATCAAAAAACTAGATATTTAAAAATTGCAATTTATTAAATGACTTTATATTTGGACATTATCCAAATAATCACATCAAAACCACCGCAACTTGGCGAGACGATAAATTTGAAATTCTCTGTTCTAGACTGGTCTGGTGTTAGCAAAACTTGTAAAACAAATTCTTATGAATAACTTTGAATAAAGATTTCAGTTTGGAAATTAAATAGTCATCAATAACGGGACCGAGTGGGTCGCGTCTCCGAGATCTTTGTGCCCATTTAATTTTATAAAAATGTTCGTCGTCCGTAGAAAGAAATCTAATATTATCTACGTAGTTGGAGATTCAGTTATCTTTGGTAAGTAAAAAAAAAGGTTGTCATATTGAATATTTGTTAAAGGGAAGATAGATGAACATACTCGTAAAAGTTATGGGTGGATGTGGATAAGTTTATGGTTCTTCTAGTACTCGTACACGTATTTTTGAGCTTATATATTCCAAAATGGATAAGCAAAATTATTGATACAGGAGAAAGGGGAAATTAACAATTAGTTGAAATCATTAGTGACCATTTAGCTGTTGGTAACAACTTTAACAACTATCAAAAAGTAATATACATAAAACATGACATCTAGACCTCTTGAAGATAAAATCGGTCCAAAAACCTTCCTATTGAGTTACAATGCCGCAGTGGATTATTTTTAGCATTATTTTATTGAAAACAGTACTCGTCTACAGAAGTATCACTGGAGCACAGAATGCAGAACGTTGAGCCTACTACTACAAATCAAATAACATTACAGCATAAAGTTATCCAACGCAAAACCAATAAACTAGGTATAACGACTGCAGGATCTGAGTACAATAAAACTAAGTAAAAAGCTTGTAAAACACTGCGATCAATCAACACCACGGGACGGAAGGCCAGCCTTTTTGCCCGTCCTGCCGATAGCAAATTGATTTGTACGCTCACCATTTTGTTTTGTCATTAATGTGTTTTTGTTTGTAAAATGGCGGGTCTTTTTAGTGCTGTGTTACTTTGTTGTATCTGGTTATTATACTTCTGGTAATTCAGTGATATTTCTTTCATAATCTGAAATCGATACGTCTTGAATGCAACTGGGATAACGCTAGGACGATGAAACTATATCATCATTGCCCTAACGTTATCCCGGTTGCATCCAAGACTTACAGCCTTGGAGCCCGAGGTCCGCTTACTGGTCTAATCACATATGACAGAATATCAACTTTTCCACAGAGCGACTGCCGTCTGATCTCCGTAATCTAAAGGAATAGCTATATTCTATGGTTTAGACCAGTATGCTCATGACTGCCGGGACCGACGGTTTTAACGTGCTCTCCGAGGCACGATAATTAACAATAATTAATACGCACTTAACTTTGAAAAGTCATCGGTGCGCGCCGTGGATTCGAACCCGATACCCTCTGCATTGCAGTCCGTTGGTATCTGTACTTATTACCAAATACAAAATTAAACTACAATTTCTTTCAACTGCACATAATTCCATTGACCAAACTTCTCGCCTAATCTCCGAAATCAGTGTTGAAACAAGTCTGCAACCCTTAGGAGCGGCCGCAAATTGTTTGGGACGCTTACAAATAGCTCAGTTTTTGTAACCGCGTCTCAATTACGACGACGATAGGGGTACGGTCGCGACAGATCTGGACCACGCTTTTTATATGAACGAAGTTAGAATAATGTGTATTGATATTTTTGTAGTGCTTTCTTTATATTAAGTTAGAGGATTACTGTCGTAATAAATAATTACCTATCCCTACTAATATTATAAATGTGAATGTAAGTTTGCTTGTTACGCATTCACGCGAAAACTTCTTAACCGATCATCATGAAACTTTGTACACATATTCCTGAGGGTATTTAAAGTAATATAGGGTACTTTCTATGAAACAAAAAATATGTTTTACGAAAGATAAACAAAATCCACGCGGGTGGAGCCGCGGGCGACACTACTAGTACTAATATAATCAGGCAAAATTTGTTTAATTCAAATGTTGTTACTACCAGTCGGTTCTAAAAACATATTTGTGTGTATGAGAGATATGCATAGATTTATAATTAATGCTACAAGCTATGAAATATCTTGCAGCACCTTTTAGAATCAGAACACAAAGAAAATCCATGCGAGTAGGAAATAATAGCTCGTGCGAGAGATGGTTCAATGGACAAAGTATGGATAGTGAAGCCATACAAATATAATTATTTCCTACTAGAGGATGCTCACAGCTACGCCCGCACTTAAACACTGTTTAATTAATTAATTTTAATTAAACGGTGTTTTCCTGATCCCGTGGGAATTGCGGCATATCCCTTATAAATGCACCCCTATAGTTCCCAAGGAATATACCAACATGTCCAATTTCAACTCCTTGCCCCTAATAGTTAGCTGTAGCTTGTCTTTCAGTCAGCCAGTAACGTAAGTATTTTATACTAGAGGACGCCAGCAGCTATGCCTGCATTTTATTTTAATTTACCCGTTTTGGCCGATCCCGTGGGAATTTCGGGAAATCCCTTCTTAGTGCACCCCTACGGTCCCCTAGGAACATACATGCCAAATTTCAGCTTCCTGCGCCTAATAGTTTCGGCTGTAGCGTGTCTGTCAGTCTGTCAGTACCGCAAGGATTTTATATATTAAGAAGATATGCAGATAAGCATTTAAAGGTTGTAGAATAAGTAAGTCTTGGTATGACTGCTGAAAGTTAACCCTTTAGAGGTCACTATGAGCACAGGCATATAAGTAACAGATCGCGTAAAGTTCCTCTTCCCTGGTTGAAGATAGGAAGAACAGGCATCATAACCGGTAGTGCTGTATAATAATTACTAAAATAAATATCATGAACCAATAATCCAATATCGATAGAAAATTAGGTAAACGTCTACTTTTCCCATGAAATGTCGTCAAAATGAACCAAACTTAAAGCTGACACAAATCGGTATCTAGACCGAAATGGGTCGACATGATACGACACCACTGGTATTATGAAATGATTCGACCAAATACCCGTCAAACCTAAATCATACGCGACACTAAAAGTTTCAACGGCCTTCCTCACCAAGCGATAGGATTATTGGAGTGAGATTTTTGGCAGAAATAAGCGTATCACACCTAAAGGTATATTTGTAGTAGTATCTAACTTGGAACGCTATGACTAGAAACCTCAAGGAAAATGCAGTCGGTCGATGGGTGTAATAAAGAACTGGAAGCTTTACAGACTGTTTACGTACGAAGCATCGGCACCGCCGCCACCGTTACCATACCGTTGCAGTTGTGACGATGATTTTCAACGTTGGTGAACACTATCGCCGGCATTATCAATCTTAGGGTAGTGCACATTAGGGTGAACAAAAATGAATTTTGAGAGGGAGGACAAGTTGTTAGTCGAACTTTGGAAAAAAGGGGAAGAGGGAAATTCAAAGATATTATATTTAAGACTAGCTGTTTCCCGCAGTTTCACCCGCGTCCTGAGGGAACTACTTCGCGTACCCGGTTAATTTATAGCCTAAGTTACTCCTTGGTACATCAGCTACCGCTAGTGAACGCCCCGTCATAATCAGTTCAGCCGTTCCAGAGATTAGGGAAAACAAACAGACAGACAAAAATTGTAAAAGATGTAATTTCAGTATATGCATTTATTAAAAAGCAGTTATTTTAATATTACAAACAGACACTCAAATTTTCTTTATATTTTCTCCAGTTTCGTGTGTAGAACAGACAAAATTCTTATCGTGTACACGAAGAATTTGTCTTGTCTGCCGCAGACACGGTAAATTTTCTTAACGTGTACAAGCGCTCTTAATCTGCATCTTGTCGCTTCTCTCTCTTCCTAGGTTTAAGCCTGCAGCTACTGCTTATTAATAAATAGGCGAGTATCTATAACAGATCCCTAAAACATACGACTAATCATAAGGACAAAATGCGAGTGTAAATTCGTTATCCATCTTGTTGGTGGCAAAAAAAGGTCCAGATTAATAGGCCTGGCAGGTTGCCAGGCCTATTAATCTGGATGTATCTAGATTTAAAAACGATTCGCCGGGTCTACGGCCGAATAACGCTTGACATCCAAATATATTGTCCAATCAGTCACGGATTGATGAGCACATTAACACATCGATACCCTTCCGCGCAAATTAAATCGCCAATCCTGGTTTATATCTACGAATTCAGCTATATTCTTTAGCTATAATTTATTTAATAGCCTGGTGAAGAGACCGACAGACAACTTTGCAGAGAGTCGGTTGCGAATCCACGGCGCGCACCAATGACTTTTCGAAGTATGTGCGTATTCAATTGTTAATTATTATCGCTTGCTAAACGTTGTAGGAAACATAGTGAGAAAACCTGCATGTCTGAGAGTTCTCCATAATGTTCTCGAAAGACGAAAAATCTACCAATCACCGTACCTAGTAGCTGCAACCTAACCTTTCTCAAAGTGAGAAGAGGCCTGTGTTGATTAGTAAAACCAACATTCTCCCTCTCCGTCCTGGATTGTACTGATATGCCAATGCGTGTCTACTCCTTCGTTGGCAGTATTTAGACATGCAATTATCTCACCCCATGTCTTTTGTTCACATCTCATCAAATGAAAAAGGCTTGGAGGAAGACACGAAAGTTGTACTTGTTTCTTGTTCCGCGAATTTTTTACAAAAGTTAAGTAACGAAATTTTTCAATGCAAGTAATTTTTTTTGGAGCTCCATAAACCGTAAGAAGAAAGCGAATTCCTTCCGTAATTATTGTTTGAGGTGTGGAATCAATTTCTGTAAATACATAATTTCTGTAAATACTTTGGCGCAATCAGTCGAATCTTTTCTTTTTTCGAATAATTTAAATTCAAATGTCCAGTTGAGGAAGATTCCTGTGATTTTAATGAAGAGACCAATGATTCAGCCACATTTAAACAATTAATGAACATCCAGCAAGAAGAAGAGGAAGAAGAAGATATCGAAGAAGACATGACTGTTGAAGTAGACTTTCAAGAGTATAAATCTGATTAAAATATCTAAAGAAAGCAAAACAGTAGTTAACCCAATAATCAATAGCAATATCAATAATTAATATCAATAATAAGGTAATATCTAGAACTTGACGGGTATTGTTCCCTTAAATTATCCTAAAATTGTCATGACAGTTAGTGGAGTAGGCCTACAGGGGTAACCACGGTAAAAAAACGCGCCGAGTACACTACCTCACAGGTGGCGTGGAAATGTGAGCATGATGTGACTCTTAGAATCTCGATATCTCAGGAATCTCACTCTTAGGAAAAAAACATTCATACCATTTTTGTAGAGAATTTTAAGATCTACAACTTTGCTTCAGGTTTTATTTTGATAAAACTTATCCCGATAACCGGCAATAGGCTCGCCACCTATTACGTGGGATCAAAACACTGGCGAAAAGTAGGCGTTTAATATGCCTCTGCCTACCCCTTCGGGGAAACAGGCGTAAGTCTATGTATGTATGTATGTAAAACTTACCATTTTTGAGAAAAAACCTCAAATTTTGACGTTTGACCCTGAATAACTTTTGTAGCACACATAGGATCGATGGCGAGTTTTAATTCTTTATTTGTAATGGTAAACCCTAGCTCTCCACCAATATTTGGCTCTCCGGCAATTTTTGTTATTTCAAATGTCTATATTGACCGGACTACATAGTGTAATCTCTATACGATCAATTCAGTAATATGACCATACAATTAATATTTGCACACCTTTAAATTACACCGTGCTTATTCTGAAAATACACAACTTTGATATCAATCAGCATAACTGTCATTCGAATGCAATTTAATTATCACACGTGTTAGTGACACGATGCTATTCTATTTGCTACGTGAGTGAATGTAATTTCATGTGTTTACATATAAGTAATATTGATTTAATATTTGTTATGTCTTTTTTTACGTGTTCCGAAATTGTAGAGCTGATTCAAAGGCTTTAAAAAACAAACATACATACATATATTCACGCCTTTTTCCCGTCGGGGTAGGCAGAAACGCCACTTGCTTCTATACTTACATACGTTATGGGCTTCCTCTACACACATTTCTCTTTCATACATGCACGCCGGTTCCGGGTGCTTTGTACCTTTCCGTTTTTCAAAATCTCACCAATTCGATCGACGAATGTCCTACGAGGAAAAAAAAAGAATATGTTGAGATATTTTCAACATGTATTTTCAGAGACATACACACCTATTTAATTTTAAATACATATTTGAAACTTACGCGACGGTCCGTGAGTCGCAGAATGGCATTTAATTATAGCTTCAAATTAGACTCCACCCATTCGATCTGAGATGAATCTTAGGTTGCCTAAGACTAGATTTTAAAATTATAAGCTATTAAACTAACAAACTTTTTAATTTGTAGGGTTCCGTACCTCGAAATGAAAAAACGGAAGCCTTATAGGATCACTTTGTTGTCCGTCCGTCTGTAAGGACCTATTTTCTCAGAAACGCGTAAAGGTATCAAACTGAAATTTATATCAAATTGTCAAGTCTACTGTCCCATGATGCTGTGAAAAAATCAAACGTCTAAATCAACGCAATCAAAAGATACAGCCGTTTATGCTGCAAATTTCCGCAATTTTCGAAACTCGCAAGGAAATCAAAACCTACAGGGTACTTCCCGTGAACTCAAAATCTAGAAATTTGGTACGAAGCAATGTCTTATAGCACAAATAAAGGAAAAATTGCGAAAACCGTAATTTTTTAGTTACATTATATAATAAAAACATTTTTAGTAATTTTAAAGTTATTACCATTTTCTCATGAACGCGTCGAGGTTTTCAATTGAAATTCATATCAAAAACTCAGGTGTATAATACCTTTAAGATGTAACGAAATCAAACTTCTAAGTCAACGCAATAAAAAGAAACAAACAATTTAAGCCGCATATTTTCTCGCAACTACTCACAACCTACAGGAACCTACTTCCCGTGAACTCAGAATCTTGAAATTTTGATACATAATCTTAAAATTTGGTACATGGCAATGTCTTATAGCACAGATAAAGGAAATATTGCGAAAACCGTAAAGATTTTGTTACATCATATAAAAAAATATTTGTATTAATTTTAGAGTTACTACCCCTTTCCTCATAAACGCGTAAAGTTATTAAATTGAAATTAATATCAAATACTCAAGTCTATAATACGTTTAAGCTGTAACAAAATCAAACTTCTATATCAAATCAATCAAGAGAAACAGCAATTTTAGCAAATTTTTCAACCCGCAACTACTGGCAAGGGAATCAAAACCACATACAGGTTACTTCCCGTAAACTCAGATTCTTGAAATTTGGTACAAATCAACGTCTTATAGCACAAATAAAGGAAAAATTGCGAAAACCGCAATTTTTTTGTTACATCATATAAATAATAAAAATAATAATAATAATTTTAAAGTTACTAGCCCTTTCCTTATAAACGCGTAGAGTAATTTTAAACTTATTACCATTTTCTCATAAACGCGTCGAGGTATTAAATTGAAATTCATATCAAATACTCGGGTCTATAATACCTTTAAACTGTAAGAAAATCATACTTCTAAGACAACGCTATCAAAAGATACAGCTGTTTATGCCGCAAATTCTCGCAAATTTTCGAACCTCACAAGGGAATCAAAACCTACAGGGTACTTCTCGTGAACTTAGAATCTTGAAATTTCGTACGAGGCAACTTCTTATAGCACAGATTAAGGAAAAATTTCCAAAAATATATATTTTTAGTTACATCATACATATAATAAAAACATTTTTTTAAATTTTAAAGTTGCTACCACTTTCCTCATGAACGTGTAGAGTTATTAAATTCATATCAATTACTAAGGTCTATAACACCGTGAAGCTGTAATAAAATCAAACTTCTATGTAAACGCAATCAACAGAAATACCAATTTAAGCATAATTATTTTCAAACTCGCAACTACTTGCAAGGGCATCAACACCTACAGGGTACTGCCCTTAAATGGGTACTGATTAGGCACGAAGCAACGTTTTATAGCACAGATAAAGGAAAACTTGCAAAAAACCGTAAATTTTTAGTTACATCATATAATTAAAATATTTTAAATAATTTTAAAGGTACTACCCCGTTCCTCATGAACCTGTGTAGATATAAAATTGAAATTCATATCAAATGCTCAAGTCAAAACTAAGGGGTATTTCCAGTCGATCTAGAATCTTGAAATTTGGCGTAAAGCAACGTTTTATAGGACATAGGAGGAAATTCGAAAACCTTAAATTTTTAATTACATTACATATGTATTTTTTTAAATATTTATATATAGCTACAGGTTTGTACCGAACCCTCGGTGCGCGAGTTCGACTCGCTTTTGACCGGTTTATTATATATTATCTTTGCAAACCTAATATAGATTTAGATTTAAAAAATAATTTTCACGATCATAAGGTTACTCTGTAATCTAAGTTAATAAATGAAATCAAAATTAAGATCCAAAGCAATACTGGCAGCGACAAAAGCAGCGATAGCCGAGTGGAGAGACCGACAGACTTCTTCGCAGAAGGTCTCGGGTTGGAATCCACGCACCAATGACTTTCCGAAATTAAGTGCGTATTATTTAGTTAATTATCGCTTGCTAAGGTACGGTGAAGGAAAACATCGTGAGGAAACCTGCATGTCTGAAAGTTCGCCACAATGTTCTCGAAAGACATGAGAAGTCTGCCAACCCGCACTTGGCCAGCGCGTGGTGGACTATGGCCTGACCCTTCTCATAGAGAGAAGAGACCCGTGCCCAGCAGTGGGACAGTATATTATATAGGGCTGATAATGATAGCAATACTGGGCCAAAACTTATGAGCGCAAGAAATAGGGCATATCTATTCTTAAGGGACCGATACACCCTCACGTTCTTTTAAGTGATAAAACGACATATTTATTTCGTTTTCTTTACAAAAATATATTCGTGCAACGAGGTGGTACAATTACGCGTGTTACAAATAACGCACGACAGACGTAATGTTTGTGCGATGGGCGATAATTGAGCAATTCATTTACTTGACAATAAACACGACTGTACATCAAGTGGCTTTCTGAAATATGATTGGCGCTTTGTCCAATGAACGATCATAGACGGAAGTTTTATAACTTTATGTAGTGCGTTTATTATTCAGTAAAAGATCAGTCATTTTTACAGAAATCCGGGTATCGTACTGCTTACGACTGGCTTTTCAATTTGAAGCGCTGATAACCTTATATGTAAATCGGAGATCGTATCTAAAAATCAAGTTCACCAAAAATTATTAGAGCAAATTCATTTCACATGATTAAAAAAAACAGCCCATGGTGATTATTATGAAAGTCTGAACATAAAGGTGCTTCTAAACGGGCAAAATTTTTCTGCAATATGTGGCTGCAACTCAGTGGCTGGCAACATTGCTAGCTATCCTGGCCATATAGCCAAACATTTTTGGTGTAGCCACATGTGGCCGACATTGTTTTGAGGGGTTGCCCGACGATCGCTGAGCTGTAGATATTCTGCAATATTGCCCGCCTAGTTTCTATTGTTGTTTCAGACGCACTCTATACTTATGGCATAGTATATCCTTTTCTACGCGACATGAAGTTTGCTGCGAATGACGTCGTGATTATGGCTATATTCATTTGGTTATATTTTCGGTCCAATTTTATTAAGGAGTAACTCGAAGTCACCCTTTGACATTCTAGTAAAGTTTTTAAATAATTTTTATCAAGGCTTATTTCTTGACTTAAATTATCTAACGTTTCACGCCTATTTAAGTAAGGTCAATACCACAATCTTTTAACATATAATTTTAACACAAAAATCAAAAGATAAACTTTTGATTTTTGTGTTAAAATTATTTATGCCGCTGCGACAAGTGTAACTTCGGCGGCCATTGTTGCCCGATTGTGTATCCCGTTTAGGAGTCTACATAACCGGCCATACTGTATCAGACATATTTCAACAAATTGCCCAGTCATTACTTGCTCAGCCATTGATTGCAAAAAAAATTTTTTGTGATGGCTGAGCAATTAATCGCTAATAATGCAGCCATGAATGGCCGAAAAATATGGCCCGTTTAGAAGCCCCTTAACAAAACTTACTGCTTAACCGTGGGTTAAAGCACATTGTTAATGTGATATCAAACAACGACAATGCGTTTTGTGTGGGTTCAATACACACAGAGAAAATATCGTATTGATCGTTTGAAGTTTGTTTCGCGCAATGCTTTTTATTTTTTTTCTCTTTTATGAAACACAACTCCCGCACTAAGACTAAATCCTGTGTCGCGGGGGACTTTACAAAAATATAACTAACGGACACAATGAACACCTAGACTCGATATAACTTACTTGTGGTCCGCCAAATTGGAAGTGGTTACTGACAAATGATAGCAAAAAAATATATATATTTTTAAATTTATAGACTCACGCTTGTATCCCCGAAAGGGTTGGCAGAGGTGTAATATTACACAAACATGTCGCCATTAATTTTTAGGTCCCACGTAATAGGGGGCGAGCCTATTGCCGTACCGGGCACATTACCAGACTCCGTGCTGCTACTGAGAATTTCCTAACGGAAAAACCCAGTAAAACTTTGCTCCACCCGGGAATCGAACCCGAGACCTGACCCGAATCCCACGAGCACATTTATGCCCCGAGACCAACGAGGCAGTCAATCCAAAGTCAAGTCTAAAAAAATATAGCAACGTTTTAATACAAAAAAACATTAGTAGTGCTGCACCTCTTTAAATAAAAATATCGAACCAATACTTAAAATGGTACATTATTCCATACATACATACATCGCTGACGCCTTTTTACCGTCGGGTAGGCAGAGACGACAGAATGCCACTTGCTTCTATCCTTACAAAACTCACGAGCTTCCTCTACATTCATTGTATAAAGCGACTCCCTGGCGCCCCCAAAATGGCGTTGAAGTATGCGCTGTGGTTTTGGTGGGTTTTACGGCCTTGCCGAAACTTGCCGTCAAGTCCCACATACGTGCGTAAATGCATATACACAGCGAAAAAATAACAAAAAAAAGGCCAAGACAACAGAACGCCACTTGCTTCTATCCTTACAAACCTCACGCGCTTCCTCTACATTCATTACTCTTTTCATACATGCGCGCCGGTTATGGGTGCTTCGGACTTTTCCGTTTCATCAATAGTTCTTTTATCTCGTATAGGAACTTTTAGTTATCTAGGCCAAGAGTGAATGGTATCGGGGAAAATAATAATCATCATCATTATAATTTTAACCTTTTATGAGGCGCTCACTTAGAAATGATTTTAATTAGCCTTAGAGGGAAAAATAAGGGTTGGAACTTTAGGGCGGACTTAGTTGCGGTCGAGTATAATATGGAATTGAAAAGTTCTATCCAAATCCAGTCTCTGCATGACGTGAAGAATTAAATTGTGCGTATATGTGCGAAACGAGAACAGTGGCTTTTATGACTGCAATATTGAAACAATTGCTTAAAATTGGTTAGTATTGACTGTGTTAAATGTATGGTCGTCCTACGAAGTAAAAGCGCTTGATAACAATTCACGTCCATCCCATCCAGGGCCTGTACAGCCGTTGAAAAAAGACTTCTATACTAAATTATATTTTTGTTAAACGGAACTTTAGAAAGACATCCACATAGTACACACGTAACAATCTTTTAGTTTCGCGTGTATTTTTATTGTGAGAAGATTGAAATTTTATATCAACTTGTGAAGAAGGCCCTAGAGATGTTTAGACGTGATCAGAATAATGTACAACTTGTCCAATAAAAACTTAAAGTTCCACAACAAAATTTGTACGCGTGTTGAAAATGGTTTCGTCACTAGTTTGCTATTTGACATCGGTTTAGTGTAGGCGATAGATTTTAGGCGTTTGAAGCGATCCCCGTAGATTTCGTCTGCGCAACCCGTTAAATAATTATTTCAGTGTTATCAGCAGCTCACTGGTGCATTAGGAACTCTTTTTCAGCAGTCTCGACTCCGCTACTCAGTCCTAAGAGTGTGTTCTACACTCACACGAGTAAAGAGTCTCCCCTTAAGGTGTTTGAAGCCTGTTTTCTAAGCCACCAAGGTGTCCTCAACGTCCTTTTAATCGTGGGATCACATGAGACGCGGTTAGTATACTATAATAATATTCTATAATATTCTACCACATACACATATCACCATCTAGACCCAAGCTAAGCAGAGCTTGTGTTATGAATACTAGATAATGGATAAACATACATATAGACTTTTTTTGTAAATACATACATATTATACATAGAAATACCCAGACCAAGACAAACATCTATGTTCATGCACACAAATGTTTGACTTGAGCGGGAATCGAACCTGCGACATTCGGCGTAGCAGTAGGTCGCACTCCCGCTACTCCAATCGGTCCTCTTATACTGTATTGCGACCCAACACCATGCGAATTGAAGGTTTCATTGAAATAATGTGACTTAGATTTTTTGACTGTCTCGCGGCTTAAATGTGCGCGTGGGATTGGGAGGTCTCGGATTCGATTCCCGGGTCAGGCAAAGTGTTATTGAGTTTTTCCGTAAGGAAATTTTCAGTAGCAGCACGGAGTCTGGTAATGTGCCCGGTACGGCAATCGGCTCGCCCCCTATTACTTGGGACCTAAAAATTCATGGCAAAATGTGGGTGTAATATTACACCTCTGCCTACCCCTTCGGGGATACAGGCGTGAGTCTATATAAAAAAAAATGGGGTTTATCGGTCCTTGGCATTTTTCTGCCCTCTAATATCGACTTAGGGGCTTTTTAAGTTGGTGAGTAATCATTCAAGTTAGATAAGCAAAGATCATCAGAACCAAGCAGTAAAACCTCAACAAGACTGTTCTTCTCTGAGAGAACTCTCAAATATACTAAAAATTTTGCATCTTCTAATTGATCTATCCTATAGACAAAACAATCACAAGTCCTAGCAGACTAAACATAAACTTCGGCATCATACAATTGTTTGCAAATAACACCATGCAAATATTTGGTTTAATTTCATTCTGTGTACATCATTGGTAAAATCAGGCTAATTGCCAATCAGAACAAAAATCCCAAACATTGCTAGAGTCAGACAAACTAATCTGATTGGTTTCACCAATACCTTTGAAACATAATATAAACCAAAAGAAACACTCCTCACACCTTTTCATTTACATAAACACCTAATCATTCTTACGCATAAATGGCGGATTGCTAAACAAAACTATCAAATGGAGGCCATATTGCCAAATGTTGTATCGAAAGGATTACCGTAAAATCTAGGTAAGTCAGTGGCCCACAACAGTTTCAGAAAAAGGTAAAGGTCGCAACTAAGTAAGGATTTGAGGTAACTTTTAACTGAATTAATATTGAATTTCTTGGGGAAACTGGCAATATTATTTACAAAGCTGATTGCCGTTAAAGCTCTGTTTTCTTTACTCCAGTACCTCGGAGTGATCCTCAAGTGGGATTAAGAATGCAAAGTGTCACTAGGCCATTTCATTTCGTGGGTGTCATATGAGGCAACTAAGAACAAATACACGAAGCAGATAGTACTGTTGGGAAGAGACGGAAAATTCGACATTAAACCTAAACCAAACCAACGTAGGTCAAATCCACCTATCGACTCACAGTGCCATGACGACGCATACTAGATATACATTCACAGTTTCACACAACACCATCTAGTCCCAAACTAAGCAAAGCTTGTACTATGGGTACAAGCTCTGCTACTATGGGTAGATAATGGATAAACATACATATATACTTTTTTTTGAAAATCCCTACATTTTATACACAGAAAAACCCAGACCAAGACAAACATCCATGTTCACGCACACAAATGTTTGACTTGAGCGGGAATCGAACCCGCGACCTTCGACATAACAGTCGCTTACACTCTCGCTTCGTCAACCGGTCGTCAAATACTATGACTATGACGACGATTATTTTGAAGACTTTTTGTGTAACATACATAACTTCACGCCTTTATCCGCGAAGGAGTAGGCAGAGGTGTATTACACACCCAAACTTCGCCAGTTATGTTTCGGTCCCAATGTAATCAAGGGCGTTTTTTGCCATCTACCGGGCACATTACTAGACGAGCGATAATTAACTTTGTTCTTGTGTAAACGTTTAAAATCGGACAATAAAATATACAGTAGGCACATGCTTATTTTATTTTGTATTTAGAAAGGAAACTTTCGCATAAGTTAAAAATTAAAGCTATAATACAACTCTGGCGAAAAAAATAGGCTGCAAAAGTGGAGTGGTTTATGCAGCTAACTCGCCGTTTTACTTGTCTATTTCGATTGTTGAGGCTTGTTTAATACCCGAGCCAACACTATCTGATCTACAAATTATTGTTTAGGTATCTGAGTTTGGATTTATTTTTTGTATAACATATACTTATAAAATATACTTGCAAGAACAAAAGTTCATTTAAAAATACTATTACGTCCCATAACTCTAATGTCCATTTTCCGCCCTTCGTAAAATACCCATAAGGGCATCAATATGCTGATGTAAATGCTATTTCAATACACATACCTCCTTCCACAAGTCTATCAATCATCAATCAGCCTATTGCAGTCCACTGCTGGACATAGGCCTCTCCCAACATGCGCCACAATGACTGATCCTAGTCTGCCTTCCGCTACAATAAATTCTTAGAAACTCATTTTACTAAACTCGTCCGCAGGTTGGCAGCCCCTGCGTTTAACAGAATACTTGATTGGCATCAAGAGATCGGTTTCCACTGAAGGTGTTTTACCAATTGCACTTTACTAGACTGCGATCAATGAGTTCTGTTCGGGCGGCTTTTTCACAGCGCGGTTTAGTTTTTGCTTCAAATCTATTATTTTATTGGACCAGTTCAGGAAATTTTGAGTCCTATTTGCGTTAAATGTCTGACTAGCAGCATATAAGAAACTCCGTCGAGTCTTTTCGTCATCCCTACCGCAAAGCCTTAAGACAAGCCCATTATGCCTTACGGTGCCGAGACGTGGACACTGACGTTGCGATTAGTCCACCAATTTAAAGTCGCTCAGCGAGCTATGGAGAGGGCTATGCTCGGAGTTTCTCTGAGGGATCGAATTCGTTATGAAGTTCGATCCGACAGAGAGCCAACATAATCGACATAGCTCAGCGAATTAGCAAGTTGAAGTGGCAGTGGGCTGGTCACATCTGTCACAGAACCGATAATCGTTGGAGTAGTCGTGCGCTAGAGTGGAGACCGCGCCTTGGCATGGTAGTGTAGGACATCCTCCAGGTAGGTGGAGTGACGATATACGCAAAGTGGCTGGCAGCGCCTGGACACGAAGAGACGAAAATCGGGCTCAGTGGCGTGCTATTGGAGAGGCCTATATCCATCAGTGGTCTGCGGCAGGCTGATGATGATGATGATGACTGACTAGTAAATCTCGCGGGTCCATCCGTAATTAAATACTTTTATTCTTACTATAATCCTTACTTAGTCTGGCTTTACTTTTATTCATAAGTATAAAACGAACCCGCAGCTTCGCCCCCTTATTTTATTTATTTTACTAGTGATTCCGATCACGAAAAAAGGATTGGATAAATCCCTTCCTGGTGCACCTCTACGGTCACCATGGAACATACATGCCAAATTTCCAATAGGTTTGTTTTTAACATTTCGCCATCTGCGCAGTCAAATTTGGGTCCATCTTGTTAATGGGATTAAAACACAGCGCATTATTTTGAACAGCCATAAGTGAAATGACCAAACATAATATCAGCCTAAAAGCAAACCTTTGATAAAATTATTCTTACCAAACATCTCACAAACTCTTATAACCGAGTGCCACACAAAAGAGAGCCAAAATATCAATTTATATATACAGCCTCAAGTGAACAGATGAAATGATAAACTGGACTGAGCGAAACTTATTTCATGAATTATTAATTGTTCATTTGAAAATTCTGACGCAGGGCCACAGATTTTTGTATGAGATTTGGACTGTTTGTTGTCGAGAGACACATAAAAGACGTTTTGTATCTTAGTTTACGTATTTATTTATCATTTATTAGTCAAATTTATTTATCGTCATCATCATCATAATTATGATCATTAACATAAATATATTAACGTCACTTGTCTTTACTGTCCTGACTAGCAGAACGAACACTGCCGAGTCAAGAATTCTGTAATTTGTACACACTATTTCTATATTTCTATTCTAAGGGGGTGCAGTAATAAGATTTAGATGCCTGGTAAAACTTCGGGCAGAATATAAAGTTTATAAATACTGCCAAAACCGTGCCGTTCAATCAAGATATTTCATGATAATTTGTCACTGTGCTTTTAATTTTACTCCTTAATAAGAGCACTAATCTGACTGTCGCATCTCAATACATTTATGAGAACTTGTTATATGTCAGGAAAAATATAAATATGTTTACTAAATTCAGCGACATTCATAAAATAAATACACGAAACAAAAACAAACTTGTTCTACCTTCAACTAGACTACAAAAAATAAGTAACTCATACAAGTGTCAAAGCATACGTTTTTATAACAAAATTCCAGGTAATATTCAGGAACTAAGTATTAATAAATTCAAAGTATTTATTAAACAGAGCTTGTGTTCAAAAGCTTATTACACAGTTAAAGATTATTTAGCAGACAAAAACGCGTGGAATTGAGTTTAAAAATTATGAATTGACATTAAATTATGAATTGACATTATGAATTTTGACATTTTGAAATTAGTGACATAATATTTTTATTTACATTTGTAGTACTTATATCTTTACATTCTGACATTTTTGATTTGACATTTGTAATTTTATTTATTTTGTTCTGACATTGTTATTTTCTTTTGACATTTAAAATTACTTAAGTAATATATTATTATTTTATTTTTTAGACATTCTTAAATTGACACTCAATAATATTTTTTGACATTTAAATATATGACATTTTATTGTTTAAATTTTTATAATTTTACATATTGTTTACAACATCTATTTTACTATGTATTAGCATGTAAAGTTGGGAGTACGATGTGGGCATTATTAAACATATAAGCAAATAGTTGTGGCAACCTGTCTGATGGCTTAGGCTGACATGCTTATGCATACACCTTCTGATGGCGTGGAGGCATAGTGATACAGATCGTGCTGGCTCCCTCAATCAAGGTTGAGCCGTACGATTGCTGTTGAATGCGGGCCATCAGTGGGCCGAGTCAGTCAAAAGCGTCAGATGATTTCCTGCATTGTACTTGCATACTAAACCCTTTTTTTTGTCTGGACTTTAAAAGATCAAGAAAAGACTAAAGAAATTGAAGTGACAAAAAAAATAATGACTCTGAGTTTGTTTCGGCTTTTCTTCTCAAGAAGTCATTTAGCTAGGAAAAGCCGGCCTCATCTAGAATAGGGTTTTGACATGTATAAGTGTTGTAAACAACCAAAATGCAGAAATAAATATGTCTTTATGTCTTTATGTCTTTAATCTATGCCAGTTTAAAATTAGGTTGGCATTTTAAATTGCAGGACCAATATAGTTATACCTAGTAAGTAAAGAATTATATCAATAGAATAAATACTCAATAGTGTCTTCAGTATTTACAAGACTTTCGGTATATTTCAACAGGAAAACATAATAATAAATACATACATACATATCGTCACGCCTTTTATCCCCGAAGAGGTAGGCAGAGGTGTATTTCTACACCCACTTTTCGCCAGATATACTTTAGTCCCACGTAATAAGGGGCGAGCCTATTGCCGTACCGGGCACATTTCCAGACTCCGTGCTGCTACTGAGAATTTCGTGACAGAAAAACCCAATAACACTGCCCGACCCAGGAATCGAACCCGGGACCTCCCGATCCCACGCGCACATTTATGCCCGAGACCAACGAGGCAGTCGTATAGGGTTTGATGTCGAGTTTTCCGTCTCTACGCAAATATGGTATTTGCATCGTGTTATCCCTTAGTCGCCTTTTACGACACCCACGGGAAGATAGGGGGTGGTGACACTTGTATTCTATGCCGTCAACCACACGGCTCTATAATAAATACGTTCAAATAATATACTCTTGCATGCATAAAATAATCTTAAAAATACTTTATTCAGAATTTATCACCTAAAAAAACAATTTCATCACACTTTATGCCCCGAGAAAGACATAATTATCAAAAACAATACTAGATCATCGTTATTTCATAGTCCACATCCTGCCATCGTTTAGATATAACATCAATAATTCTACATCAAACAACTGAAGTCTTTGATATCTATTTTCTTTGCAACACTTCCGTTGAAGCACGTTGCAGTTAAATCGTATAAATAATTGGTAGAGCAACAACGCGTGGACGTTTTGAGAAATGCCCGAGAATATATTACGGGACGGGATATTTATAAATGTTATCTATCTGCGTGGTTCTAATTTGCGTCACTATATCATTTTGAGCCAATTGAAGGATTCAGTCTCCTTTACCACGCTGGCCAGTTTGAGTTCGGGTTTGTGGTTAGAGTTCGAGTTTTACTTATCTTCACAAAGATAATAGTCACCTCATACGTCAACCACGGTCTTTAGTACCTAAGTAGTGTCACTATGTTTTTAATCCGTCGTCACGCAGTTTATAATGTTTAGGTTTTTTAAATACTAATTATCATTTGTCAGTTAAGGGCGGGACAAACTCTTTAGAACTATTAAAATGCTGTGACGACCCTCTTAGTGCTGTCAATAAGATCAACTCATATTTTATTAATGTTGGGCATAATCTTGCATGTAAAATTACACAATCCGGACAATCTATTCGTCAGTTTGCACTTGAAATGAGTAATACTGTTGGACCTTACCCCCGTGACTATGTTTCTTTATGATGTGGACTGTGCTGAGGTCGAAAATATTATGTTGAGCTTAAAGGACAAATGTGCTATCGGGCATGATGGTATCCCGAACACGGCTCTTAAAGCCACATGTACCATAATTGCCCCAGTTCTTGTTCACATTTTTAATTTATGCCTGATCTCGGGTGTGTTTCCTGCCTGCTGAAAAACTGCAATAGTGCACCCTATACATAAAAGGGGAGCCAAGGAAATTATTTCTAACTTCAAACCTGTATCCATTCTCTCAGCGTTGTCAAAAGTTTTCGAGAAAACCATTAATATTAGATTACTAAAATATCTCAACAAATTTAGTATTTTATCTGACAACCAATTCGGGGTTAGGCGCGGAAAATCTACTGAAGACGCTACTCTAGAGCTTACAAATACAATTATTGATAATTTTAATACCAAACAGATCGGCAACAGACTATCGGTACTTTTTTGGATTTATCGAAGGCGTTCGATACAGTATCGGTTCCTCTGGTATTAAAAAAGTTGGAAGCAATTGGTATCCGTGGTATTAGTCTAGACATGTTCCGGAGCTACCTCTCAGGCAGGAAACAGGTTGTTAAATTAGGGGATTATACTAGTACCGAAGAAAATATGAATTTTGGTGTCTCACATGGTAGCGTTCTTGGCCCTACCCTCTTTCTCATATGTATATGTTAACGAGTTGTGTCAGTTACGCCTACCTTACACTAGAATTATAACATATGCGGATGACACAGCTATAGTAACGCATGGCAAAGATTGGACCGAGGCCAAAGACAGGACTGAAACCGCTTTGAAGATAGTCATGAAGTGGCTATCCTCTAACCTGCTTACACTCAACATCCCCAAAACCAAATTCATTACATTCACCCCTGGTATTCTTAGCCAACCTCCGTCAACATTTAAAATTAGAGCACATTTGCACATTTCATTTGCAACTCTAATAATTCAACCTTCTCTCTTTGTTATTGCGGAGAAATAGAACGAACTGAGAGTATAAAATATCTGGGAATAATAGTGTATAACCTTCTTACGTGAAAGAAGCAGATTGATTCCAACGTAAACCGTGTTAGACGTCTTATATACGTTTTCAAAAAGCTCAGAACATCCGCTGACTTGCAGTACTTGAAAATGGTTTATCTGTCACTTGCACAGTCGGTCCTCAGCTACTGCATTACATTGAGCAGTACTCATAAAACCACTTTATTACGTGTTGAGAGAGCTCAAAGAGCGGTATTAAAAGTTTTAGCAAATAAACCAATTAGGTATCCAACAACTGATATTTTTACACTCTGTAAGGTCCTGACAGTCAGACAGTTATTTATACTACATGCGGTTCTAAAAAAAAAACTCTGTGTATTTAGACTCACAGTATTTAGCGAAAAAGCGTCGCTTCGATAGAGTGTGCAAAATTGAACTTTGTAAGACAGCAGTGGTAAGTAGAAATTACAAACACATTAGTTCTAAACTCTACAATTTAATCAATAGAAAGCTTAACATCTACCCCTTAACAAAAAGCTTACTGCGTAAAAAATTTACAGAATGGCTACAGACTATGAGTTGCGACGATATTGAACGACTTAGCGAAACAGCGTCGCTTCGATAGGGTGTGCAAAATTGAACTTTGTAAGACAGCAGTGGTAAGTAGGCATTACAAACACATTAGTTAGAAACTCTACAATTTAATCAATAGAAAGCTTAACATCTACCCCTTAACAAAAAGCTTACTGCGTAAAAAATTTACAAAATGGCTACAGACTGTGAGTTACGACGATATTGAACGACTTATGGTAATATAGCACAATCACACTCACACGCACAAACCCACAAACAAAGAGACATACACACGCACGCACACGCACGCACACACACACTCATACGCACTCACACAAACACATACAGACATTCAATGGCAATGTACTAGGTTTATTTATTGTTATTTTTGTTTGAACTTTACTTGAGTGTGTCTGGAATAACCATCAACGTGTTATCATCAATTGTATTGTTCCAAATAAATTTGTAACAATACGATTGAAAATCTTTTATTCAAAATTGGCTGGTAAACAGCTCTTTCTGAACGTTAAATTTTACAGTAGACAGTCCCCCAAAAAGCCCAACCCTTCACTGCTTCCTGTGTGTTTTCGCTAGGAAGAAGAAGCAGCGCAACAAACTCCCTAGCAACACAGTACTGTCTGCATAGTTAAAAATGAAGTTATACATTATAATAATAAAAATAATAATATCACATTTCAATTAACTACGGCAACTCTAGACAGCTATCATAGCTGTCTAGAGTTGCCGTAGGCAGGCAGGAAATTGTTCAGAGTGCGCAGTGGAAGTTGTAATACATCTACCTGACCACGACAAGGCAAAGATCTAAATACCTATGCACTGCGTTGCACAGTGAATTACAACTAGCAATATTAATTTACTTACCAAATCTTCACTGATGTTATTGAGTGGACCTATAAGATTAAACTCATAATTTTGGCCAAAATAACAAGCAAATCTTTATTAATACCAGTCCAATGATCAGGGTTTTCTTCAACAAAGTCGTCGGGCACCAACCACGTGCACGGATTCACACAAGTTTTACAATGTTCAATATGTAATAAGTTTATCTTTTATCATAAAACGATTCGCGAAGCTACTAGGACGAGCTTTCCAAAAGGCGAACAATTTATTTCAATTACAAAACCACGCGAGAGACGAAACGGCGCGAGCGCAAGACCAAACGTGTCGTCCTAGCGAATTTTCAGAACAGGAAGAGAGAGACAGTTCAGTGTGACCATAGTCAAAATTTACAATAGACTAAACAAAACGTTACCAAATCGACATAATCGATTTGACTTATCATAAATAATATTTCTATTTCAAACATCGACCCGCCCCGGACCGGCCTACCGGTCCGCTAATCAGTTGGTAGACGTGACAACGTTGCAACCGCTCTCCTCAGAATCGAACCGTCCACCAAGAGCTCAGCAAATCGGGGAACTTCATCAGCCCCAGTTACCAAACGAAGAATGCGCCCCCTGCGCCATCTGAGTGGCGGAAGGTTAGCCTCCTTGATCAAAACGAGGTCACCAATCTTGGGTTGATCGGTCTTGTCGGTCCACTTAACGCGTTGCTGGAGTATGTGTCAATATTCCAAATTCCAGCGTTTCCAAAAGCTCTGAGTAATCTGGCGTACCAATTCAAAACGTGAGAGATGACCAGGTCTCGTATCAATATAGGGGTACTCAGGCAAGGCGACAAGTGGGCGACCAATCAAAAAATGGCCCGGCGTAAGGGCTTCCAAATCATTCGGATCTGAGGAGATCGGGCAAAATGGCCTAAATGTCAAAACGAATTCAATCTTACAAAACACAGTTGTGAGTTCCTCAAATGTAAGGTCAGATTCATCAATTGTCCTGCGCAAGTGTGTTTTGGCCGATTTTGCAGCGGCCTCAAAAATACCATCCCAGTATGGACAATTTGGTGGGGAAAACAACCAATTTATCCCACGTCGGGCAAGCCTATTACCTATATCAGCCTTGTTGGTTTCAAGGAAATTAACAACGTCATTAAAATAATTATAGGTGCCCTTGAAGTTAGTGCAGCAATCAGAACGGATCAAGGAGGGCAGCCCACTGCGGGATAAAAATCTGTCAAATGTGTCTACAAATGCCTCGGTCGTAAGCGACGAGACCAGTTCTAAGTGTACAGCCTTTGTGGAAAGACAAACAAAAACACACAAGTAGGCCTTAACAGTCTTGCTGTTTCGAAGTGTCGACGTTATAATTTATTTCCATTACAAAACCACGCGAGAGACAAAACGGTTCGAGCGCAAGACCAAACGTGTCGTCCAAGCGAATTTTCAGAACAGGAGGAGAATGACAGTTCAGTGTGACCATAGTCAAAATTTACAATAGACTAAACAAAACGTTACCAAATCGATATAATCGATTTGACTTATCATAAATAATATTTCTATTTCAAACAATAGCTATCACACAACCTATTGCCATTTATTTAGTTACGTACCTACTTAAGACTTGAAATTTTAATAAATGACTCACACCTAAGCCTCCAAAACAAAATGACAAGTAGGGTGTAACCGCACATGTTAAATATCATGTTGTTATGTAATCACTGCTCAGTCAAATCACGTTACAATGCATGAATTACCCCAAAACAATTGGAACAAATTGCAAATAAACACATAAATCAGCAAGTCAAAAGCTGTATCCTGTCCAGTAGGTCGACCAGTCACCACAGGCAGCACCCGTTCACGAGTATAACGCAATGATCAGCCATCACCCTCCTCAACCATATTAGAGGGAAGTGGGTGACCCGACCACCGACGCTACCGCCTGCAGTGACAGTACAGTGAGTATGACGAACCTACTTTCCAAGACAAGCCATTCGAACTTACATTAGACTAAAATAAATCTATTGGACATTATTAATGCACTATTACATATTTAAAAGAGCAGAACGTCAACAAATAAACGCATAATTGAATAAAAAAATGTCAAAGTGTATATAAAAATGAAATGTCAAAAAAAATAATGACGAAAACAAACATACATGTCAAACAGAGAAACTTATGTCAAAAATAAAGATATTTAAAATTCAAACATGTCAAACAGTATGTATATAAAAACAATTAAATATAAAGCTGTACACAACAACTGGAACAGTAAGTATTGAACTTGTCTACCAAGCATTCTTGTCCTTGAAATAATCATCTATTGAGTAATATGCTTTTTTTAACAAACAAGTTTTAACTTCAATTTTAAAGGAATTTAAAGGTAACTGACAAAAACGAGTTGGTAATATTATACATACGTACACCTAGCCCCATGAATGTATTATGAAGTTCATAATACATCCATGGGGCTAGGTACGGCTACGTAACCGAAGATGAAGCACGCACAATTTTATTTATTTCTAGTGTTTATACTATGGATATCACTATTTTTACTATACGACTCAATATTTTGTTTAATGTTCATTAAATTGGCAAATATATATTGGGAAGGTACAGTCAGGATTTCAATTTCTTTAAATCGATACCTAAGTGACACCCTCGGCCCTAACCGATAAATAGCACGGACTGCCCTTTTTTGCCAAACAAATACACTGTCAATATCTGCAGCTTTGCCCCATAGAAGAATACCATAGGACATAATACTATGAAAGTAACTAAAATAAACGAGACGAGCCGTATCGACGTCGGTTAACTGTCTCATTTTTCTAAAAGCGTATGCAGCCGAGCTAAGTTTCCCAGTAAGAGCCAATATGTGTGCTCCCCATTGCAATTTATTATCTACTTTTATACCTAAGAAAACAGTGTTATTTACTGGTTCTATAATTTCCTCGTTAAATGCTAAGGTAGGTCCCAGATTCTTTACGTTTGGCAATACAAATTTAACACATTTAGTTTTCTTAGAATTTAAAACAAAGTTATTAGCTGTAAACCAGTGTGTGACTTTAGTTAGGGCTCGATTTACTTCGTCAAAGTTTTGAAGGGTCAAAGTTTTGAGAAAAGGGGCATGCAAATTCTTAAAGCTAATAATGAATAATAAGGATAGTATGAATGTGACTGTGTGTGTGTGTGCGTGTGCGTGTATGCATGTGTGTATGGGTGCGTGTATGTGTGTGTGTGTGTGTGTGTGTGTGTGTGTGTGTGTGTGTGTATGTGTGTGTGTGTGTTTGTGTGTACGCGCGTGAGTAATTTTATGTATTTAGCACACTCTGGTTAAAATAAACTCAGTTTCCTCATATGATAGAGGTTTCAGCCAATCGGTTATATCTTTTTTGCATACATATCGGACTTTAGAGTGAAATTTGACTATTGCATTTATTTTATTGTAAATATAAATCGATTGACTTCTGTATTGTCGTCTCGCGCATTCAGAACGAATCCTTGGAGAGTGAACCACAATATCTCTACGTCTTCTGCCTTGACTATTAGGATTAAAAGGTATAGATTTATGTAGGGTTAGTATTATGTTTATGATATACAATTTCCTTATTGTTAGTAATCCGCTTATTTTATATAAATCATCTGTAGGGTATCTATATGGTTTTAAATACATTACTTTTATAAGCAAGCGCTGTGCTCTCTCTAGTTCTAGCAGTTTTATTTTCTTTGCGCCACCCCAGACGAGTATGCAGTATGTGATTACAGACTGTGCCAGAGCCGTGTACACAGTATTGATTAGTTCTGAGGACATGACATACCGCAGAGTTTTAAAGGTCCATATTAATTTTCTTACGCGGTTGACAACAGATTCGATATGGGAATGCCACGATAGACGATCGTCAATAATAATTTTTAAAGAGCAGTTACCTGTTGTATAGCCTGACAATCACAGGTTTTATCACCGTGGTTAAGATCAAAATTATTTGCACATTCATGTATCATGAAATTAGCATCAAGCTTCGATCGCTGACTAGGTGAAAAACTAATATAGTTTGTTTTGTGAAAATTAATAGTAAGAAGATTAGCCTTTAACCAGCTAACTATAACAGCTAGACCATGCACTGCTTTATGGCAAACGGTTTCCCAAGTTTCCCCAAAGTAAACCACAGCCGTGTCATCCGCGTAGGAAAAAATTTTTCCACCATCATTTTGAAGGTTACACAGCTCGTTGATATAAATAAGAAAGAGTGTTGGGCCAATCACACTTCCTTGGGGAATACCAAAAGTGATATTTTCTTCTTCACTGTAAGTGTTTCTATTTTTACTTGTTGTCTTCTTCCTTGTAAGTAAATTTCGAAAAGGGATAGAGCTTGGCCCCTTATGCCAATTGCCTCCAATCTCCGGACAAGGATGGGAATCGAAACGGTGTTGAAAGCTTCTTTTAGATCCAAGAATACTGTAACGCATTTCAATCCACGGTCTACCTTTTCTGCTATTTCAGTCGACAATGCTGTGACGGCATCCTGTGTCGAAAACCCTTGCCTAAAACCAAATTGAGAATAAGATAAAATGTTGTGTTTATTTAAGTAGCCAATATGTCTCTTGTTTAAGATTTTCTCTAGGATTTTTGAAATTGCAGGTAAGACGGATATAGGGCGATAATTATTGACTTCCTTTCGGTCCCCTCCCTTGGGCACCGGTGTAATTATGGAACGCTTTAAGGCACTCGGAAAAAATCCCGTTTTAAAACACACATTTATTTACCGGCATATAAGAGGAACTATATAGTCCCTAGATAATTTAAGAAAATGGATTGGTATACCGTCCCACCCAGTAGTGCTACCCGAATTGAGAGCCATTAGAATACCATCCACTTCTGCTCTATCAGTGTCCAGTAATACAAACGAGTTTACTTGTGAATGTGAATTTGAAATTAATACGGTTCTTGAATCCAACTCGTTTTGGCACACGATTTCCTCTGCCAGATATTTATCAATTGTAACAAAATAGCTGTTTACTCGGTTCAAGGAGTCGAGAGGGTGTGGTGTAATTTGCAGAAGATGGATATTAGTAGTTTTGGGCTTTTTAAATGGGTAATGTTGTTTATATTCCGCCATAGCTCTTTAGGATATTTTATAGACGATTCAATTTGTTTCTTGTGATATTCTCTTTTTAGGCTTAAGAGACTTGAAGGTATTTAAAATGTCGGTTGAATTAATAGGCTGAAATCTAAAAGAACACGTTATTTCTGGCATATTATTAATCAAATATGTTGCAGCTACACTAGAAGAAGCATCTAAACCCCTCGTTACGTATAACGGTATGTGCGAAAAATTATTATTAAATTCTTGAGCTACATCTTCATCTTCGCGTACAATTTTAGTGTCAAACTTCAATTCAAACTTACTGTTATTAATTCTAATGTCTCTCTAAATTCTCTTTTGCCAGTTTGTTGGTTAATAACTTTCCAAGTAGTTTTAACTTTGTTATCCGATTGCTTTATTTTGTTACTCGAAAACATAGATTTTGCTATAAAATAGAGTTTCTTAAATAATTTTGAATATTTTTTAACGTAGTCAATAAATTGTGGATTAAAATTGTAGGATTTTATAGCATATAATTCATATAATTTAGCTCTACTCACATGTATACCAGTAGTGGCCCACTCATAAAATCTTTTATTGGTACCTATTTCTACAGTTTTTCTTTAAGGCGCTGTTATACCTCAGAAGCCGTGAAACACCTAATTTTTCGTCGCGCGTCTAGCCATAACGGTATATATTACAACCTAGCAAAAAATAGAGCTTAAAGTCAAAAGTCGGAACAAAAGACTTTTGAAAGAATTTTTCATGTATGTAAAATAGAATCACGGTAAAAAAATCACAAAATCGAGGCAGAAAATAATCTTTCGTCTCACTGTTTGCAATATTTTGATCGTAAGCTGTCATATGTTTTTTAAAAATATTGTAGGAAACCTAATAAACTAAAGAATTACCTAATTTATTTTCATATTATACGAGTATATTTTGTAAAATTAAATAAAATCTGCCAAACGTCTATGATTTTGACACTCGGTAGATCCAATCAATATCAAACGCTTCAGCAATTTAAACTTTAATAGCATAAGCGGTGTACTGAGTGTCAGTTGCTAGTTTACGCCCCGCCCAGACCTCATCATTCGGCTATGAGCCCTGTGAGAGATATGTCTCCGCTGCACGAAATTTTACGTAAACATGTTTGTTATTGTAATACGCCGATTTGAGTTCGTAATTTCATGTTTTATGTTATAAACTGAGTACTTTGAATCAAATAGGCTTTTCATGTAACTATGGGCACATATAATTAGGACCTAAATTTATACTCTTGTTGCGTTTAATGTGTTATTGTTTCTGTGCTTATAAATATATAATTAGAAGAATGAAATATGGACAATTAGAGAAATAAAGTTTTACGAAGGATTTGTACGAGAAAGCGTCGAAATAAAATAGAAATTCATTCATGGCCAAGTGATTATGAAATATGTAACATTTTTACACAAATTATTTTCATAAGAGTCTTATATGACTGACTATATAATTATATAAATCATTCTCACAATACATAGCTGCCACAGTTTTAAATTTTTGAAAGAGTAATAACATACAATCAAATCATTTTATGTACTTATATTGCAAATTCATTAGCTTGTCAGAGCGCCTGGAGCACTAAGATGCTGCCACGGCGAACAATAAACAGCGCTTATATGGCGCTCCGCAATCCGCACACAAGCGGTAACGAATTTTGTATTATTCTGTTGTGAACATAAACCTATGTAGGTACATCGGGTAAAACTTTGATTATTCATAAACTATTAGGTATGTATCAGTACATCTAATATCTTTTTAATTTCTAAAATCAATCATTTATAAGTAAGAAAGTGACTTCTCTGTTTGCTATAACACAAGATATAGTATTTTTTAAATAATAAAGTACCTAACTAATTATCTTTATTGTAATTACAGTGAAGTTAAAGATAACAGTTCTGCAACGTCTTACACACATTTGACTGCAGTCATTCTTAACACGATTTGTTTAAGAGCTAGCCAAGAAATGCCAAACAATGTTTTAACAAATTTCACTCAAATTCCGTAGTGATAAGCAAAAATTACAAGAGGGATAGCAGTGACTGGTTCGAATTGCGTAAGAATATGTTGACAGATTGAAATTTTGGTATAGTGGTAAAAAGAAGAGATAACAGCAGTAAAGCCAACTTAGTAAAAAATATTTTGTACAAATAAAATATTTGCAATGTAAAAGCAGTTGCGTATGGTGTCTAAAATTAACAACTGGCTTTGCAACAACTGGCAAAGCAAGAAAATGTAACAATCGAGCCTTGTGGATTATCCGTTTATTGGTGCCACGCCAGATGGATTAATAGGTCCAAACACGATTGTGGAAATGTAATGTTCTATAGTTGCCTATAAGAATGGCCTGGAGAATAGTATAAGAGCAAATAAAAGACAAATATGGAAAAATGATAAAAAAGTGAACTGACTAGTCTAAACAAATATTGTAATTGTTATTACCGAATTCAGGGGCAACTCCACCTTACAGGCAAACAAGTGTTTATTTGCTGTGTGGAGTGGTGAAAGTATACCACAAAATATAGAAATTATAGAAAGAGATGATGTTTTCTGGGAGAACATACATACATACATACATAGACTCACGCCTGTTTCCCGGAGGGGTAGGCAGAGACTACGGAACGCCATTTGCAACGATCCTGACATACCTCACTTGCTTCACTCACTCCCATCAAGTTTCTCATGCATGCTCTTCTGTTAAGGGTACTTCTGACTTGTCCTTTTTTCAGGATGTCTCCAATCTGGTCAGAGAACGTTCTCCTAGGTCTTCCCCTTTGTCCTGTCCCATTCACACTAGCCTGCTATATCTTCTTTGTCAGTCTATCGTCATCCATCCTCTCCATGTGCCCAAACCATCTTAACATGCCTTTCTCAATGCTTGTAACTACATCTTCTTTTACCCCACACCACTCTCGTATCACACAATTCTTTACTTTGTCGGTCAAAGACACACCACACATACTTCTCAGTGCTCTCATTTCTACAGCATTTATTCTACTTTCAAATCTCTTCTGCCATACCCAACTTTCACTTCCATACATAAGGGTAGGCACTAACACACCTCTATGTACAGCCAAACGTGCCTTTTTGGACACGTTTTGACTGTTCATAAACGCCTTCAGAGCTCCATTCACACAATTACCTGCATTAACTCTCCTTTCAATATCTGCTTCATTCTTACCATCTCTTGTAAACAACGTACCTAAGTAAACAAAGTCATTCACTTGTTCAACTCGCTGTCCATCGATCAAAACATTACAAGCCGTAACGCATTCCTCCTTTTCAAAAACCATAACTTTCGTTATACTTACATTCACTTTCATTCCTTTCCTTTCTAACGCACGATGCATGATTGTTACCATCTCCTGCAACTCCTCCGTTGAAGATGCAAGTATAACCTGATCATCAGCATAAAGGAGGCATTTGACGAGTAACCCATTCATCCTTAATCCGCAGTCACTATGTTTTAAATCTTGCAAACAACTGTCCATGAAGAGGTTAAACAGCCACGGCGACGCTACACATCCCTGTCTAACACCTTTATCGATGGTAAACCAGTCAGTGTATGCCCCGTTTATCCTCACACAAGCTGAGGCTGCTGTCCACCCCATTCATTGACAGCACCGACCACATTTCATTCTTCACCACTTTATCGTAAGCCTTTTCCAAATCCACGAATGCGCAATAGACCTTTTGACCTTTGGCCAAAAATTTTCCGGCTATGCTTCGCAAGGAAAAAACCTGATCCGTGCATCCCACACCCTTTCGGAATCCCGCTTGTACATCCCATATTTTCTTGTCGGTTACTTCCATAACTCTTTCAATAAGTACCTTTGCATACAATTTGCCAACAATGCTGAGAAGGCTAATGCCTCTATAGTTTTTGCAGTCTTGTTGCGAGCCTTTTCCTTTATAAAGAGGCACAACTACAGCTGTGGTCCAGTCATTAGGTACTCGGCCGGTGTTCTAACACAGGTTATATAACCGCTGCAACTGACCAACTATGATGCCCTGTCCAGCCTTCAGCATTTCGACTGTAATCCTATCATATCCTGCAGCCTTACCTACTTTCATACTTCCCAGTGCCTTCACGATCTCATCCACGCCAATAACGCTTTCATCATTGCTATCATTACAATTCACTTCAGCTATCGGTGTCTCTATCGCCGTTCTTTCGAATAAACTTTCAAAATACTCTTTCCATCTCTTCAGCACGCACAATTCACCATTTACTATACTTCCATTCTCGTCTCTGATGGATGTGTGTTCTGAGGATTGAGTTCTTCCTCGAACTGCACGAACGGATTTCCAGAAAAACTTAATGTTCCTCTGGAAATCGTCAGATAATCTGCTATCAAACTCATCTTTCTTTTCCTCTTTTTTCCTTTTAACCATTTATTTCACTATTCTTTTTGACCTAAGAAACTCCTTTTTTTCTTCATCTATGTCTACACTCGTTGCTTTTCCCATTCTTTCATTTGCTCTGGCAGCCAGCCAATCTGACCAAGCTTTCTTCTTCTCTGACACTGCTGATTGTACATCCCTGTCCCACCATGTATTCTTAACTTTTCGTATTTTCCTTCTCTTGATCATACCACATACTTCAGACGCTACACATACTTCCTCTTATTTTAAGGCCTGCCATAATTCTTCCATATCATTTATGCCATCGAATCTCTCAAATCTTGCTATCAATCTTCGTTTATACTCATCTTTCACATCTTTCTCTTGTACATTTTCAACTTTTATTATTTCCAAGACCCTATTTTCATTATGCTCTCGGTGTCGCCATCCTTTAAAGAGCCCACTTATCCGGCTCAACACCAAGAAGTGGTCTGTGTGGATGCCGATGCCTCGATATACTCTTGTATCCAACACATTCTTTCTCAATCGTTCATCTACTATCACAAAATCAATCATACTTCTTCTAACATTTTTCGCCTCTCGCGTATACATATGTATCCTTTTATGATCAAACATGGTGTTTGTCACACAAAGGCTCCACTCCAAACAAATCTCAAGCAGTGCTTTTCCATTTTCGTTCACACTCTCATCACCAAATGCACCTAACACCCTTTCAAATCCATCTCGCTTTACTCCCACCCATCCATTGAAATCCCCTAACAAGATCAATCTTTCATTATCCTTGCACTTCCTCAAAATCTCTCTTAAACTCTCCCAAAACTCCTGCCTTTCGTCTTGCTCATGTTGTGACATACCCGTAACTATATTGACCGGGGCGTACACCCCCACAATAAAGAGACGAGTAAGTCCTACTTTCATTCTCATCCACAGTAGCCTAGCATTTACACATTCAAACTCTTTTACGCACTCATTCATTCGCGCAGACAGTACTACACCAACTCCCTTACAGGCTCTGGTGGTACTATCTACCCCAGACCAATACGCCGTATATGCACCATGCTTGGTGGTGTCACACCCTTTTCTTTTTGTTTCATTCACACAAAGAACATCAATCTTTCTATCATCCATCATCTGACATACTTCATCCAATTTACCGTTCATTCCTCCACCAACATTCAATGTCGCAAACCTGCTTTCCGTAGGCCGCTTTTCGCCCTCGCGGGAAACGAGACGTGACGGGTTGCGAACCGCGTCGCCGCCGTATAGAGAAGAATAAGTTTTTGTTCCCATAGCGTTCAAACGAGATTTAGGGATCTAGACGGTCCATCCCCGCAGAGCCCTTTACGGGGGTCAGTGACCACCAACACAGGCACCCTCCGTTTACGACCAGCTTGCCCTCTGGCCACGAATCCCTCGGCACGGGTCGGTTCACACCTTAGATCGGGGTTTTGTTTCGGGTATGCTCCCTGAAAGTTGGTTTAAATTCGGAGTTTTCCTTCTCCTAGACAGGTTGCCAACCAAGGCTAACGAGGCCCATCTCCCCGAGAGAAGAAAATGAAAGAAATGCTTGTGGCATTTTATATGAATTGGCAGTTGCATGAAATTGTTGATTCTCGTCGAGCTCAAGGGATGGCATTGCGAGATCACGGAGAGGAAAATGTTTCATCAGTGCTTGAAAATTCTACGATACCAAAAAAATAAAAGGAAAGCAAATGAAACTGTGCCTCGTGAACAACAGCAAATAATAAGTATTGAAGCCTTATCACCTCACACACTGCCTTTAACTTTCGATGAGAATAAAGAAAACCTGCCGGGTTGTAGCAGACAGCTAACTTTTGATGAGCTGTAAACTCTGTATTTCGTTAATAAATGATAAATGAATATAAATAAATGTCTTTTAATATTTATTTTCTTTGAAACAACACATATTTGATGCGAAAGAAAATTTTTATATTTTTCTATACAAACATGTATGAGGAGAGCTAACGAAAGAGCAGTAACTCAAATTCTAATTCTATAATTTTCTAAGTGACATAGCAGTATCTCATTAATAAGGTATATCCACATATATTTTTGATATTTCATCTATTTTGAAAAATAATAATGGGTTGGGTTTCGAAACAAGGCGCCTTACTTTGAGGGTATTGGTAGTGTAGGGGGCTTAAGGAAGTTCGTTTTAATCCCCTAAAAGTAATTTTGGCTGCAAACTCAAACTCAAACTCAAATATGTTTATTTCCATAAAAATGTTTAAATTTTTTGGACACGTCAGAAAGTCATACAAATAAAAAATAATAAAAAAGTAACTTTAAATGCATATTAACATAGTTGAGCATTGAAAAAAATGCCTGTTCAGAAAGAAGAGCCTCGTGAGAAGAATCAGGCAAGAAACTCCGGGCCACTCTTTTCTACGTCTTGATTCTATACAATTTAAAAGCTTAGTAACTACATTGAATTTTTCATAGGTATATGAGCTGGTGTGTCTATAATGTTGTTGTCAATTAATAAGGCTTTTTTAATAATAATATAAAAGTACTAACTAGCATAATATAGACACAATAACTCACACTCACATGAAACTTAACACTAATCAAACATAAGTAGCCTGTGGGACCGAGCAAATTAATCCCAAGCATTTTTATCTTCAATATAATCTAGCACTGAATAGTACCCTTTTTGGCAAAGTTTACGTTTTATAATCTTTTTAAATTTATTATAACTTAAATTTTGAATATTGCTTGGCACTTTATTGTAAAAGCGCACACATTGGCCTTGAAAAGATTTTTTTATTTTCTCTAGCCGGGTAGCCGGCACTACTAGCTTACTCTTATTTCTAGTATTCAAATTGTGGATATCACTTTTCTTTGAGTATGAGGCCTTGTTTTGGAATAAATATATTAGGTTGGAATAAATGTACTGGCTTGCAACTGTTAAAATGTTTATTTCCTTGAATTTATTCCTTAACGAAGCCCCATAATCCAAATTATAAATTGCCCGAATAGCTCTTTTCTGTAGAACAAAGATGGTCTGAATGTCGGCAGCATTTCCCCACAGGAGAATACCGTATGACATTATACTATGAAAATAGCTATGATATACAAGCCTGGCAGTGTCAATGTCAGTTAACTGGCGAATTTTCCTGACTGCGTATGCTGCAGAGCTGAGTCTATTCGACAATTTACTAATATGTGGTCCCCATTGCAGCTTAGAATCTAGTGTAATGCCTAAAAATTTGGTGTTATCCACAAGATCCAACACATCATCCTTAACCTTTACTGAGGTGTTCACTTGTTTGACGTTAGGCATCAAAAATCGAATACATTTAGTTTTAAGTCTATTTAAAAGCAGGTTGTTAACCTCAAACCAGCGAACCACCTTTGAGATAGCAATGTTTACATCGTCCATATCAATTTGCTGTCGTTTTAATTTAAATAAAAGTGAGGTATCATCAGCAAACAGTACTATCCCGTGCTTGTCATTGACGAGGTGTGGTAAGTCATTAATATAAACTAAAAATAAAAAAGGACCGAGGATTGAACCCTGTGGGACGCCCATTTTGACTACAGACCCATGCGAACGCGTCCCGTTGACATCAACTCTCTGAATCCTATTACTCAAATATGAAGTAAGAAGATGCAGAGCAGAACTACTTAAACCATAGTGATGTAATTTCCTGATCAATGTATCATGTTCTACACAATCAAAGGCCTTGGACAAATCACAGAAGACACCTAAAGCATCATGTGAATCCTCCCAGGCATCAAAGATATGTTTTACAAGCTCAACACCGGCATCGGTCGTGGAGCGCCCCTTTGTAAAACCAAATTGTTTAGAGTGTAGAAGCTCGTTGTTATTAAAATAACTTTGCAGTTGGTCTAGTATCAATTTCTCGAAAATTTTGCTAAATGTGGGCAGCACAGAAATTGGCCTATAGTTGGTGGGGTCTGATGTGCTACCTGCTTTGTACAAATGTATTACCTTGCTATCTTTCATAAGATCAGGAAATACACCACAGTCAATACACTTATTAAATATTAAAGCTAATCTGTTAGCAGCTAAAGCAATAATGGACTTGGTAATAGTAACGGAATTTCCCCACAAGTCTGTAGTCTTCTTTAAATTTATAGTATTAAAAGCTTTTATAACATCATTTGAATTTATATACTGAAATGAGAAATTACTATAGGTTGTACTCATGTTTTCTTTTAAAAGAGATTCCGCTGCATTGGTTGATGAGTCCAAAGATCTAGTAGTAATAACGGGGATATCAGTAAAAAAACTTTCAAACGCCGATGCAACTTTTGAGTCTGATGTGATAGTGTCATTATCAATGTTCAAACTAAATTTTGAACTTTTACTTTTAACTTTCCCAGTCTCGCTGTTTATTATATTCCATGTCATTTTCATTTTATCGTCACTACTCCTAATCCTTGAACTCAGGTAAAGAGACTTAGCTTTCTTGCAAAGTTTCCGAAATATCCTAGCATAGTTTCTAACATAATCCTGAAATTGTTCACTTAAATTAAAGTTTCTCTCGTCATATAGCTCATACAATCTCTTTCTACTTTTGTGAAGCCCAGTTGTTGCCCATTCACAGAAGGTTGCATTACCTCCAACTGTAATCGTTCTAGGTGTGAAAACCGAATTAAAGTCTGTACAAAACGCTTTGAAAAAGCTATTATATAACAAATTAGGGTCACCTTCATCATCTAACTGTGACCAGCTAGTCATTAGTTTACTTTGAAACCTAGCAAAACGAGTTGCAGTTTTAGGTATTACAACTATATTTTGCCTAGAAACATTCTTACTGTTATCATTAAAGGAGATCTGCTGTCCACAATGGTCTGAGTCTAACTGTCTAATAATTTGCTTGTCTCTTACTATGATATCTGTAAATATATTATCTAGGCAAGTAGATGTAGAGGAAGTAACTCTTGTGGGCTCTAAGAATAAGTTCTTCAGATTATATGATAGAAACAGCGCTTTCAATTTTGTACTAAGACTACTATCCTCCAATAAATTTACATTAAAGTCACCACACACAACAACATTTTTATTTATTTTTGCAACTTTGTTTAATATCTCATCCATAATACGCTCGAAGCTATCATACAATGCTGAAGGAGGCCTGTATACACTTATTACAATAAATCTCCTCAGTTCCACACAGGCTACCTCAATAGTTCGCTCAACAGACAGACTTACAATATCATGACGCTCCTTAAATTTAAGTTGCTTATTAAGTAAAATCATCGAGCCACCATGTACTGCTTGCTGCCGGCTAAACGAGCTTCCTACTATATGATTACTGAAATTGAACATGAACTGGTTGCTTTTTAGCCAATGTTCAGTGATGCAAAATATATCAACAGCATTACAGTTCATAAACAATTCCATTTCTAAATCTTTATTAATCATACTTCTAATATTCTGATGTACTAATTTAATCAAATTTTTGTTATTATTATGTTTAAGTGTATTAGTCAATGAGTTACGAGTAATCTTATTATAGCTAGAGGTGTTCTCTATTGTCTCAGAATTTAATTTAAATTATTATTATTACGAATGTCAATAATGGAATTGTCATGTACTCTAACAGTACTTGGGTCACTGAATAAATTAAATGCTAATAATTTAGCAAGTTGTCGTTTAAAAGAGTGAGAAAGATACATAGTATCTTTTGTTAAAATAAAATTACTTTTAATAAAAGTATTAGTGTCAAAGAATAAAATTTTGTCATTATGACGATATGTACTATTATATAATAATAGATTTAATTTACTTATCTGGTTGTTTTCTTTATCAGATAAGGTCTTTGAATAAGGAAATGCACAGACTATAAAATATAGCTGCCGGAGTTACGTCTAATATTTTTATACAATTTCCAAAATTTCATAAATACTTCGGCAATTATGTAAAAAGGAACGTAGTTTTTATACTTTAGTACAGTTTTACAAATGTAATTTTTAGGTTTTATGTGAAAAACGTGAAACGAAACGCAAAACCGCCATCTTGGAATGATCATATTGACAGCTAATGTCAAATTTGTGCGTCATTGCTTTCGAGTGCCTAGCGTTAGTTGCGACTGTAATAAGTAATTAAATAGGTTATGTTAGGTTTTCTTTTGACCCTTAATCCGAAAATAGGAGCCCGTCGCAGGGCTCCGTCAACCTTAGTTTATTGAACTAGTGTGATGAATGTGGAAGTTGGCAGTGCCATACACACCGATGTTTGGAGTTTTTTTTTTTTCAGAGGAAACCAAGTATTTCCGGCAAGTGAAAATGGTGAAGGGGGGGTTTCGAGACCTCCAAATCACTCACAATCCCTCAAAACGGCGACGTATTTCGAAACTTTTACCATAATAATTATACCTATAATAACAATAAACATCCATAAATAAATAAAATAAATCAACTTTTACTAAACTTCAATAATCTCGTAACTCGCTTTAGTTGAGATACGGCTTTTGCGCTTAGTAGGGCAGTATTGTGGTTTTTAGGGTACCGTAGCCAAAAGTTTAAAAAACGGAACCGTTATAGTTTCGCCATGTCTGTCTGTCTATCCGCCCGTATGTCACAGCCAATTTATTGCAAAACAGATTTGAAAACTGGCAGGAATGGAATTAGATGTAGGTATTCTATAAACTGCTTCACTATTTTTATACAAAAACAAAAATAATAATGGCCTCTCCATACATATGGAACTGACTTAATTATTTTTATCATCTTACGGCACGTAGGTATTTACCTACTTTCGTCAACTATTAATACCTCTAACGTCTAATGTAAGCCAGTTTTGCTCATGGCTGCACTGAGAACAAAAATTGCGCTATGCCTATATTGTACAAACAGATTGATGTATGTAATATAAATTTTAATATCAGTATCTCAATTTAATATGCTAAAACGTTTTGCTTGCGATTTTGAAATATTGGCATACGGTTGTCGCCAGAATAAGGCCGCACGCGACGAGAATGAAGGGGGGCGCCCCGCAGTAGACGGAGCTAAGCTCCCTTCACCTCCCCTGCTTCACCCCCTCATTTACCAAAACAGTCGCTTAGGACAGCGCCTTAAATACATTTTTGAAAGCGTCCTTGACAACTGTAAAAAGCGACTCATATAAAACATCGGGGTTGGTGTATTTTAAATTTGAGGAGTTCACACCAGATAGTATTTTGTTTTTGAACGAATTACAACGAGCGTTTGTGATAGGTCTGCAGGTGATTTGTGACGAGATCTTGCTGGAGTAACTAACAAACTCAGCTAACTGTCCACCGTGATCAGACGAGAGCTCGTCAAGGATTACAGTGCTTGACGCACTAACATCACTAAAAATATTATCAAGACAAGTTGAAGAAGTAGCAATTACTCTAGTTGGTTCAATAAAATAAATAGTTTAAATTAAAAGATTTAAATAAATTTATCAATCTTGCACTTAAAGGCGATACTTCCAATAAATTGACATTAAAGTCGCCACATACTACTATTTTTTTACTATTACATTTTATACGCTGTAAAACGTCTTCCATAGTCAGTTCAAAAATATTAAAGGCACCTGAGGGGGGGGCGGTATACGCAAATTATAACAAAAAAATCAAGTTCAATACATGATAGTTCAACACTGCGCTCTACAGAAAGTTTAACTAAGTCATTACGTTCTTTACACTTTAGAGTATTATGAATCAAAATTACCGAGCCACCATGTATAGCTTCCTTCCTTGTGGACGCCCTTTTAACAGTAAAATTGTAATTATTTAACAAAACTAATTCATTACATTTTTTCCAGTGTTCAGTTATGCACATGATATGAACATTTCTATACTCTAAAAATAAATTTAACTGTAAAGGAAGGCCCTGAATGTTTTGATGTACAACATTCAAAAAGTGTGGCCTGCCAGTTGTCTCAACTTGTAGTTTAAATTACAGGTTGATTCAATATGCTGATTAGTTGAAATACTAATGTCCGTATCTGCAGTAGTTACACTATGTGTATATAAAACACAGTAAATATTATATGCTAATACTATGCTAATAACTTAGCAATGTGTTGCTTAGAACTAAAAGAAAGATACATAATATCTTAGTCAAAATAAAATTTCTAACAAAGATGTTAGTTTCAAAATAACTTAAATACTTTTGGCAAAAAGACTGGGCTAAACAATTGTACATTAACACTTTCACGGACAGTAAACAAGACACAACTGAAGTTTTATTGTTATCACGTATATAGGCGTTTACTGTCCATAAAAGTGTTAACAAATTTAAGTTATGTATGTGCTTGTTCTGTTCTATATTGAAATTTTGTGAGTAAGGCAGTGCACATATAATAAATTTACAGCTATATTTCCTATTGAGACTTTCCATTGAATTAAAGCAATTTAATATGTCATTTCTTGATACAGCTAAACTATTTCCATACAATAAAATTACTGTGGAATTGGAATTAAGCTGGGTCATCTTGATTTCATATAATAACTGACTGTAACTGGCCCTGGGTGAGCAATGATTTATTACAGGACCACATGTAATTAGAAAGCTAACAAATATCAAAATAAAAGAAGGTATTTTGTAATAAAAGAAAAGAGTAATTTTGGCATGTTTATGTCTATGTACAAATATTATTTCATCATCATCATGTCAGCCAAGAGACATCCACTGCTGGACATAGGCCTCCCTCAAGGTTCTCCACACAGACTGATTTTGAGCCGCCCGCAGCTAATTATTATTTACTAAACTTACAAGTATTTCCATTGTCCTTCGAAATGTCCACCATCATTGTTAATACACAGACGGGCACGTTTTATTAAATTGTTTTTTAATGAGAGAAGTATGTTTCTGTCTTTTCACTTCGTCACAAGCGTCCAATATGCGCTGTTTTAATTGTTCGACACTAACCGACTCACTTTTGTACAGTCACAAAAAGAAGTCCATGAGTACACAGCTGCACTCGCGATTCCTCCACTCCAAAAGTACGCACGAAGGATAGCTACATACTCCCGTGATGTGAACTGATAAGCCATTGCGTCGGGCAAACGTAAACAAACAATTAACTGTTGCGACGAAAAAATGATTGCGCTCAGTTCCACTAGCAACTTAGCACTGTTTGTCGCATCGGGGCGCGGCGCGGGCGCAGAGGGACAGTGTGGGAATAACGGGTTGGTATAGGGTTTGTATCAAGTTTTCCTTCTCTTACACTGCTGTTCTCTGCATAATATGCTCCATCTGTCGGCTCTTACGACACCCATGGCATGATATGGGGTGGTGACATTCCGTATTCTTAATCTGTCACCACACGGACGATTTTATCGAAGTGTAATAAAATATTTTGTTTCACAATAAACTTTTGACTATCCATGTTTAGAAACATTTGCCAACAGATTTAAACCTTATAAATACTACCGTTCGATTGTACATTAAAACTACAGCTTTATTACCTTACTAGGTGAGCCCGCGGTTACACGCGCGTTATTTAAGGCTACCTACTGCTCCGCTCCCATAGCTCATAGGGTGTGGTTAATAGCCTTCCCCGATAAATAGGCTATCTAACACTGAACTATTTTTTCAAGTCGGACCAGTAGGTCCTTAATTTAGCGCGTTCAAGCAAACAAACTCTTCAGCTTTATATATAAGTATTAGTTTAGATTTTAAACACAATTCATGTAAATAATACTGAACCACAATAACTGATAGATTAGTCGTTGAATAGTTAGCAAAGTCTACATTTTAATCCTCTTCACATTACCTAGCGTTTGCGGATTAGCGTTTTTCGTTTGGTAGCGCGTATTTGCGACGTATTCTCCGCAGTAAATTGATCGCAGCGCTAGAGTCGCGTATGCGTATCCATACCGCGTTGAAATTGTCATCGTCATCATCGTCTTAGCGTTATCCCGGTTGCATCCAAGACTTATACGTCTTGGAGCGATTTTCCATGTTTAAGACCAATATCAGTTTATTTGAGGGTACTGACTCCCCGTATCGACTGTTAAAGTTCTTCATGACAGCCGGGACCGCCAGTTTAACGTGCTCTCTGAGACACGGGGCAAGCGATAATTAACAACTTAAGCTTTGACAAGTTTTTATGCAACTACTCAGTATATGTGGTGTTGGGGCGTTAGGTTTGAGGGAGGCCGTTACCAGGAAATTATCCCCTAGTTGCCTTTGTAACAAGTGTCTCATATTGTATCCGTTCTCGTCTGCAAAGATCATAACTTCAGACTTACAATTATTTCCTTTTCTGCTGCTTAATATACTCCCTAACGGGGTTTCGTGGCCCTTAGTATTACTATCAGAAATTGGAGGTGAACATTGTAATTTTTTGTCAGAATCGTTGACAATAATCGTGGCTAAGTCGACGTTGACATATATCCTTGGAGTTGATTGTTGGAGCTTTGCCACTGGGGGAACACTATGTTTCGTTGTTTTGGCTATTGATTGACGATAGTCAATGGGATCCTGATCATTTATTGAACTCTTTATCAATTCTCCTGACAGAGTCCTTGGGACACCTATCTTCTTGTTTGAGTTCATTATATGCCGCCTGTACTGCGGCGAATAAAATTTTATAGGCGAGGGATTGCCTGCTTGTACTCCCGTTAAACCAACAGATTTAAAAAGTTTCATTTTCTGTTGATAACTTTGTATCTCTTTCTTCAGTTCTGCATTCTCACTATTTAAATTGTCAACCTCGGTGTGTGCAATTTCTAGTTCAATACACAATTTGTTCAATTTATCTTTAAGTTCGATGAATTCTTCTTTGCTACTTGGCTGACTTTGGAACGATAAATTCAAATCAAATTCACTGTTGTCGAAATCAAGATTTTGTCGTATCTGTTTTTTCCTCTGAGTAATATTTTCAAAGTCATCCATATTTAATAATTTACTGTATTATATTAAATTAACGCTCAAAAAGTGAAACTCTTTGAGAGAGGTTCGAACCGTCACTTGATGCGCTCTATCCGACTACTTTATTTGGTCCGCCACGACAACATCTGCAGTAATAGCTGAATTTAATGACCAGTAGTATCTAGTGACGTAGGTGATAAGTAGTTCAATTATGTTAAGGTAGATGGCACTGTACTGTATTTAAAAGCGTTTGCGTCCTGTCAACACCGTGTTTATTATGGCAACACTACGATCACTTTCGGTCGGTAGAACAGTGTCATCCTTTAGTTCAATATTTATTGTTAGATGGTGCCACCTTCTTCGTAATATTCATAAACACTATAATATCATTGTACTTGGCGGTAATTCAAATAAAAAACGAATCTTGTAATTATTTGAAGATTGAAATATTGTTAATTAACGAGAAATGTTAAGTCATTCACTTGCGTATAGCACTGTAGCACTAGAAATGTTAAATTGTATTAGTTACTTTACTTTATCACGGTAGTAATTGATTTAATGTCTCTGTTTATTGGAGTGCCGGGGTTTCACAAAAGTTTGTAAAAAGTCACTTGTAAGCATCACTAACACTACCACAATTAGTTTATTTGTTGATTGTCACTTTTATGCACTTTGGGTGATATTATTATCAGTCCGAACAATTTATTAAGTAAATTTAATACGAGCACAATCATAAGCAATGTTTACATAGCAGCGCCACCTGGCGAAAAAAAAATTTTTAGTTTTAGTTTTAGTTTGTTTAGTTTTTTAGTTTATATATTTTGTATCATACTTGTATTTTTCACTTATGCAATAGATAACACACTCTATCTTTGATAATACGAATACCGAAAAAACAGTATCATTCTGCTCTATCCATAATCTCTCTATATTATATTGCAGACAATGATATATGAGCTTACAGTCCCCTACTACTGAACAAGGCCTGTCCCAAGGCTTTTAACATAGACGGATCTTGTGTCGCCCGCATCCAAATGCGCACTTCGATCTCAACAAGATCGTCCGTCCACCTTGTGGGAGGCCTACCCCTGCTGTGTCTTCCGGGACGCTGCCGCCACTACAGAACGCTCCGGCTTCAACGGCCATCGGTTCTTCAAGCTATATAACCCTCCCATTGTCATTGCTACTTTACTTTGAATAAAGAAATATAAAGGGTGTAAAAAGACCCTTAACGTAAACTGAAATCCTATGTTGTACCAACATTTTTTCTTCGGCACCATACCTGGGAAATTACTGGTTCAGGAGATATTGAGGCTCAAAGTTACTATATTTTTTTTCTAATTGGGTACAAAATCGATACAATTACCTTATATGTTCTATAGATGTCCTATGACCCCATGGATAAGTAGATATTTCGAGCATTGCACGCGCGCGCTTTTAATTGCGGTTATGTGCCTACTAAAAAAAAATGCTTTTATTTTTGCTTAGTATGACTTGGCATGATGTCCATAACGAGTAGACTTCGGCTTGGTGATGGGTTTGTGACATCCTGTATACACATCAAAAATCGTCATGCTCATTACACAAACTTTGGTTCTGGGTGAAAATGCGAGCGAACTGACGATCTCCGAATGGTCGGAGTTTCTGAGCATCTGATGAACATGCCATTTAAACCGTGATTAATGTCTGCGTATCAATCAACAGGTAGTACGGAAGGCCTAAAGCCCATACGTTTCCAAAAATGTTTAGATTTTCTTTGACATAGGTAGGACTGCCTCGTTGGTCTCGCGGCATTAATGTCCACGTGGGATTGGGACGTCTCGGGTTCGATTCCCGGGTCGGGCATAGTGTTATTGGGTTTTTCCGTTAGGAAATTCTCAGTAGAAGCACGGAGTCTGCTAATGTGCCCGGTACGGCAATCGGCTCGCCCTCTATTACGTGGGACCTAAAATTTCATGGTGAAATGTGGGTGTATTATTACACCTCTGCCTACCCCCTTCGGGGATACAGGCGTGAGTCATCATCATATCAGCCAAACGACGTCCACTGCTGGACATAGGCCTCCCCCAAGGTTCTCCACACAGACCGGTCTTGAGCCACCCGCATCCAACCTCCTCCCGCGATCTTGACAAGATCGTCGGCCCACCTTGCGGGGGGCCTACCTCTGCTGCGTCGTCCGGTACGTGGCCGCCACTCCAGAACCTTTCTGCCCCAACGGCCATCGGTTCTTCGAGCTATGTGCCCTGCCCACTGCCACTTCAGCTTGGCTATCCGGAGAGCTATGTCGGTGACTTTGGTTCTACTGCGGATCTCCTTATTTCTGATTCGACCTCGCAGGGAAACTCCAAGCATAGCTCTCTCCATCGCCCTCTGAGTGACCTTGAGCCTTCTGATAAGGCCCATAGTGAGCGACCACGTCTCTGATCCGTAAGTCATCACTGGCAACACACACTGGTCAAAGACTTTCGTCTTGAGACACTGCGGGATATCGGACGAGAAGATATGTCGTAGCTTCCCGAACGCTGCCCAACCGAGTTGGATTCGACGATTGACCTCCTTCTCGAAGTTGGACCTACCTAATTGGAATACTTGTCCCAGGTAGATATACTTGTCGACAACTTCGAGCGTAGAGTTCCCAACCTGAATATGAGCAGGTACAACATGGACGTTCGACATGATTTTCGTCTTGTCCATGTTCATCTTAAGACCTACTTGTTGGGAGACTCTACAGAGGCCATCGAGCATTGTGCCTAGGTCTTCCATGGTCTCAGCCATGACTACGATATCGTCTGCGAATCGAAGGTGAGTGATGTACTCGCCGTTGATGTTGATGCCGAGTCCATTCCAGTCCAGAAGCTTGAAAACATCCTCCAGCGCAGTGGTAAACAGTTTCGGGGATATGACATCCCCCTGTCTCACCCCTCGCTGGAGTTGAATAGGTTTTGAACTCTGGTCCTGGAGGCGGACTGACATAGTGGCGTTTTCATACAAACACTTCAGCACTTCGATATATCGGTAGTCAATCCGGCACCGTTGGAGAGACTGTAGCACCGCCCAGGTTTCGATCGAATCGAAGGCTTTCTCATAGTCCACAAACGCCAAGCATAGGGGCTGGTTATACTCCTCGGACTTCTGTATAACCTGCCGCAGCGTATGTATGTGGTCTATGGTACTATAGCCTTTACGGAAACCGGCTTGTTCGGGAGGCTGGAAGTCGTCTAGCTTGCTCTCGAGACGATTCGTGATGACCCTCGAAAACAGCTTGTAGACGTGGCTCAGAAGTGTGATGGGTCTGTAGTTCTTCAAGAGGGTTTTATCCCCTTTCTTAAAGAAAAGCACCACCACACCTCTGTGCCACGCCTGTGGCGTTTTACCCTCGAGAATGACGGAATTAAATAGCTTCCGGAGGGCTTCTCTAGCGGGTGCACCGCCGGCCTTCAGAAGCTCACTCGTAATTCCGTCATCACCCGGCGCCTTGTTGTTTTTAAGCTGTTTGAGAGCCACACTAATCTCGTGCATGCTGACGTCCGGGATATCTTCGGTATAGTGTCGGGTCAATCCAGCTCTAGGGTCTGACGCTGGAGTGCTTGCGGGATGTTGCGTTGTCGTGTATAGCTGTCCATAGAACCTTTCGATCTCCTCCAAGAGCTCAGGCTTGGACGATACGACGTGAAACAATAAAAAAAAAATTATTAGCAAGAATTTTGATGACCTAATGAGGACGATCCAAAACCCAAAAGTTTAAGTAGGTAGGTACTTTCTGAAGTCATCAATCAGAGAAACCTTCATCCTCATGTCAGCCTAGAGACGTCCACTGCTTGGCATAGGAATAATAATAATAATATTATAATAATAATAACATTTATTTATTTTCTCTCACAAAGAATGTTACATGTTTTAGGCTTAATCTATGTTACATTAATATAAAATTAATGTCGAATCAGTGAAATCAATGTGAGAGACTGGTGTCTGTACTAGGAGACCTGTATGACAGAACACCAGCCTCTTCTATCTCTGGGCAGGTGAGAACATTTATAAATTAACCAGTGTCGGTAGGTATACGAGTAAGTGTGAGAGTGTACATGTGAATGCGTAATATTGTACCTAAGTGAGTATGTGTGTTTATGTTAGTATAATTATATGAGCATGCTTGCACGCGTGTGTGTGTTTTGTGTGTGTCTGTGTGTATATGTGTTCGTGTATGTATGCACGTGCGTGTGTCAGTGTTGTGTGTGATTCAGTGTTGATGGGATGTTTGTTAGTAGTTATAGACCTGATTGTAGTAATTTTTCAGTTTCATCGTAGGTTAGGGATTTTAGATATTGGGTAATGGTTTTTTTGCATTTAAATTTAGTGAGATGGTAAATATTAACTTCCTTGTTTATCTTATTGTATAAATAACAACCTTGAAATTCAAAAAATCTGTTTGCGAAGGTCGTGGACCATTGCCTTACTGTCCGACAGACTTTATGCTTCAGGCGCTTGTCTTTATTACATAGTGGGTCAAATTTTGTTAAGTTATGTTGTTTTAAAACGGTATTTAAAACATAAAGCTGTCGTACCGTCAGGACATCGGCGAGCTTGTACAAGTCTGTCGTGGGATAGAGAAACGGAAGGAAATGGCTTACTTTAAGAATAGATCTTTGTGCTCTTTCTACCTTGATCAGTTTTGTCTTGCATGCGCCGCCCCAGACAGTGATGCAGTACGTTAAAATTGATTGACATAAGGCCATATAGACCATTCTTATTATTGGTATGTCAGCTACATGTCGCAGATTCTTGAAAATAAATATAAGTTTACGAGTCCTAGATGAAAGTAGATCCAGATGGTGAGAGAAAGAGAGTGTGTTATCAATGATGACCCCAAGGTATTTAACGTCTGACGCCCTTGTGATTTGCTCGCAAGAACAAGCACATTGGTGCAGACAATTGTGGGCAATAATATGTTTGTCATCGTTAATGGACGGAGAGGTGCTTTGGATGGAGAATGGCATATATTTAGTCTTATCCACATTGAGTGTGAGACAGTGATCTTTAAGCCATGTAGAGACTTTATTAAAGCCATGTTGAGCTATTTCATAAACGGAATCCCAACTATCTCCATGAAAAATAAGGGCAGTGTCGTCTGCAAAGGTAACGATTTTCCCGTTACTTAGGGGTAAGTTGCACAAGTCGTTTATGTAGCTTAGGAACAGCGTAGGGCCAAGAACACTCCCCTGCGGAACTCCATATGAGACTGTTAGGTCATCGCTGACGACATCGCCAATCTTCACCCTTTGTTTTCTGTTAGTGAGATAGTCAGCAAACAATTTTAGTTGGACGTCACGGATGCCGAGTCTTTCCAACTTGTGTAACAAAAGTGGGACAGGAACCGTGTCGAAAGCTTTTTTTATGTCAAGGAATATTGCTAGAACTTTCTTTTTAGAATCAAAGGTTTTGACCAATAGAGACAAAGAAGGTGTTAATATCATTTACCGAGCTGGTGGGGTTTGAGATGGATATCAGGTCAGAAGAAGGGTAATTTATTTTGTTGGAGTAGGTTATTTGTTTAATAGTGTCCCACAGCATTTTGTTATTATTATTTTTAATTGCATTATTTAATAAGCCTTTTTCGTTGTTTCGTTTTATATTTTTTAATAAGGAGTTACAAAAAATTCTGTATCGGGTATATGTAAGTTTGATGACGGCATCGTTAGGATTCTTTTTATTTTATTTTATTATTCAGTAGCGTAATCAAACTAGAAGTGGCTAAATTTGCGTCAGTTGTTGCGTAAATAGTGTCATAGCAGATATTTTGCATGTCTTTTTCTAAATTTGTGTAATTTAATTTCTTTCGTGTTAGAGGCTTAATAAGTAGATAGTGTTGCTCCAACAACAGTATCACACAGTCATGGTCTGTAACGGACGCGTTCGCAACATAGCAGAAGGCCGGTAGCGTGGTTTTCAGCATAAGATGGTCAAGACAGGTTTTGCCGTGTGTGGGTAACTGGTGGGCCGGTAACATACCGTGAGGGGCTAATAGGTTTAAGTAGTGTGGTGCATAAGTGTCTTTTGTATTTTCCGTGATATCGATATTGATATCACCAGTAACAATGACATTGGAATAATTTATACTACTAAGTAGGCCATCCAGTGATGACATGAATGGCTGGGCATTCTTGTAGCCCGGTGGCCTATATAAAGCAATTACGCATGTGTTAGGGAAAACGTTTATAACTAGGCAATTAGCATCCTGTAGTTCCAGTTCTGTAATTATTATTTGCAAGTTAGTTTTGAAATATACCACAATGCCTTCATTTTGTGTCAGGTTTGTTTCATTTTTTGCAAAGCTGTAGCCGTCTATTGTTGGAATGGAGCGTGTATGGCGTAACCAACATTCTGATAGGATAATTAAGTCCCAATCAGCATTCGATCGTTTGAGGAGTGTTAAAAAGCTGGAAAAATTACGATTTAAGCTGCGTATGTTCTGGTGTATCATTTTTAAATGCGGCTTCTTTGTTTTAATTAATTTTGAACATTCATCTATATTACAAGAGGATGACTGTGCAATAAAAAAATTGTCAAGATTATTATTAATGTTATCTGTATTATCGAATTATATATGTGTTATTTAGGTGGTTGAGTGTGTGGGTGATACATGAATTATTTTGAAGTGATTTTACTATAGATAGTTTTAATGTTACAAAATGCTGGGATATTGGCAATTTGGTGCAGTAAACGGTGATATTTGTATTGAGTGTATTAGGAATGATGTATGTGTAAGGTAGTATAGTGTAGTCTGTTTGTGTTGACAATATTATAATACAAGTAATATATAAGTTTATGTTATGGTAGGCTATTACGCCCATAAAATTTGCAAAAGTTATAAAAATTACAAAAAGATCCTGGTAAGTTCTAGTAAAAGATATAAATAGTGAAAAAGGTTTTAGAGTAGGTAGTCATTTCTGGATGAGCTTTTCAAGATCCTGTTCGCGATCGATGCGGAGTGGAGGTGAGTTCTGGGTTTTCTTTATATATACCTTGCCGTAGGAGGTCCATGAACCGTGGTAATTATTCTGCTTAGTACATTGTCTAGCTAGGTACGCCAGTCTCCTCCCCAAGCTTGTGAGGGACTCATCGATAATAATGGGCATAACAGGGCATGATAGTTTAAGGTGCGAGGTGTTCAGTTTATTGTCCTTATGAGCTTTATTGTAGCTTCTGGATTGCTTCAAAAAGTCATCCTTTGTTGCAGTTGTCTTGAAGTTTACAACAACATGGTTATTTGATTCCTTCGTGGTCTTCAGGTGATAAACCTCATGAATGTCAGCTTCCGACAAAGGTTGGTATATAACCGCTGCCACCCTTTTCACAATATTACATAAAGTTGATTTATTTTCTGGTACTTGTTTGGGTATATTTCTCAGTTCGATTGTTGAAGCACGCGAAGTCCGCTCTAAGTGTTCAATTTTAGTCTCCAGTGACTCAATCTTTAGTTCATAGCTCTTATTTTTGTCTTCCAAGTGGAGAATCTTTTCGAGAACCTCGTCGTACTTGAGTGAAAGAAACTCCATACTTTTAAGTATGTCAGCATTTTGTTCCTTTATGGACGAGATGGACTCTATGAGTTGCTCAAATTTCGAGTTTTGTTGCTGAACAAAAGAGTTAAACAGGTCCCTCATATGATTTAGGATTGGGTCTTCGCAGTGTTTGCGTTTCGGCCTACGTGTGATGTGATCCATGTTATCAGTCGCCGAGTTGAGTGAAGAAATATTTAACTGCGAGTCAGATCCGTAACTTAAAACTGGAGCGATTGATGAGGGGTTTAGTGAGTTAGGCGAAGTGCATTGGGTCGACATTGTGAGATATATTTGCAAACAAACAATAAAGGAATGATGAACGAAGTACCTTTAGATTCGAATCCCTGCCGGACGGAGTGCCTGTGAGTCAAAGCAAGCTGTCGTCAACCGCGTCACTTCACAGGGCAGGTACGTTATTGTCAGCAATATAGGTGTCTCGCTCCGTTCACGTAGCTCGTTTTCACCGCAGGGTGGGGTCAGCTGCGCTGGCGCAGTAGGCGGGGCGCGCAGGACGACAGGATATATAGCCGTCACGCTCAGGATCACGTCACCCGCTCTAGCCGCGGGCTGGAGTCAGGTGCGTAGGCGGTATGCGGGTACGAGTTAAACATATTTATAGCTACCTCGCTCAGTCGTCGTTGGCCTGCTCTCGCACGTTTCTTTAACCTCCTCGCTGCTCGTGCGCTCCTATTATTTTGAAAATATTTTTCTTGCACAATACTATTTTTTTATTTAAAAATGGTAAAAATAAGCGTAGCGGTTACTGTATACACGACCGAACGTCACGGTGTCCAGGGGAAGAGGGATCCCCAAGGTTCTCCACACAGACCGAAACCTTACGAACCCCTATAATCTTATGCCACAATGTCAATAAGGCATTTGAAATGAAGAAGTAACGAAGGCCTTCTCCATATTAGACAATTCGTTTCCAAACTTAAATTGAAAGAGCCTAATTCTATCAATTTAATATAAAATGTAGGGATAAGTTTACTGGTGGCACATATCCGGAAAACTTTAAAAGTGCAATTTCCAATCCTTTTTTGGTACTTATTTAGGTATTGCGTTTTTGAGCACACTTGGATGGAAAATTAAAAAAAGTTATCGGCCCAAACATATCTTCATCGCCAGTCCCTACTAACCCAAGTTGCGTGTCATAGACAACGTCCAACATTCATAATTCGAACGGCTTTCCCGCCCTATACGCGTGATCCAAATGAAAATGCCGTGGGTGTGAAAATTCACTGGGCCAGTTTGCCAGTTGCCGCCTGTTCGGCGTCGAGAACGGACGTCTACGCGTCGCTCTACCCAAAGTTTCCCGCGCGAAAGTTATCACGTAAATACAAGTGACAAAATAATTTTGCAAAAGTGTTTTTTAGTGTCTCAATTACAATAATTTGTGCTAAATGTGTTTTTTCCTGTGATCAACGACATTTTGATGTAACATGTATAAGTATTGGACAGATCTTAAAAATTGTACTTTAGACGATAATTGATGTCGAATAAGTGGGTTATTGGAATGGAAATAATAATGAGTATGGTTTCCCCAGCAGTATTATTCATTTTGATTGACACGTTACAATATTTTTTCTTTAGTAAGTATCTTTATGAGACGCTAAAGGAGGAAGCACTAAGTCTAATGTTGTTATGATAGTAATAATATCATACGCTTTAATTAAAAAAAAATAGTTTTTTTAAATGACTTATGTGTAATTTGCCCGATTATCTTATAATGTGTAATTTGTGTTTTTTGTTGTTTGTGTTTTTCTTATAAAGTGTGTTTGTGAGTAAATAAAATTTGTGTTTTGCGAGGGGAGAACAAGATAATTTAATGTGTTTGGACAAATGTGGACAGCTGTTTGTCTTACACCGTAAATATTGCCTTAATAATTGAGATAAATCGATTAAACAAACGCCAGCCAATTTGGAATCTGTGTTTATTCTCTCCACTGTTATTAAATTTGGCAATCAAAGGAGTTACTATATTGAATATAAACAAAAGTAGTCAGAGGCAAAATAATATTATTATCTACATGCTATAACTTAATTTTCCGCGACTTGAGCAAAAAAAACAACGCTCTAGAATCACAGAATAATTCGTCAGAGTCAAACAAACTATAGGTAGGAACTTACCTATATTTATTTCACAGAATAGACCTAATTCAAAATTGTGGCAAATACCTAATATGAAAAAAAATTGTAAGAACTGTGTGTGGACATATCAAAGTCTTGTAATTAGCTTATTAGATTGCTAATGACCGAATAAACCACAATGTAGAGTAGTTATAGTTCAAATAAAATATTGCTGAATTATAGTATTATGTTGTTTTAAAATCACGTTAAAATTGTCGACGTTTATATAAATCATCTTCGTATTTGTTTAGTGAACAAAAAAGGTTGACAAGCAAAAACTTATAAATACACCTTACCTAAGTACGTAAGATTTTTTGTGTTATTCGAACTAAATACCTATTTACAAATTAATATTTAAGACTAGTTACAGTAAGAATTACGAGAGGCGAAAATATTATATACTAGCTGTTTCCCGCGGTTTCATCCGTGTCCTGAGGGAAATACTTCGCGTACCCGGTTAATTTATAGCGTAAGTTACTCCCTGGTATATCCGGTATCGGCGAGTGAACGTCCCGTCAAAATCGGTCCATCCGTTCCAGAGATTAGCGAAAATAAACAGACAGACAGACAAAATTGTAAAAAATGTCATTTCGGTATATGTACAGTGTATACATCCATATGCATTTAGTAAAAAGCGGTTATTTTAATATTACAACCAGACACTCCAATTTTATTTAATGATATGAAAGTTTAAATTGACAGGCAAGCGGAAATATCTTCTTCAGTTACCAGAGATGTGACATTTTAAAGATAAAAACAAAAACAAAACAAAACAAAAATACTAAATACAAAATACCTATTTCCATTTTGTATTTCAATACTTTTTTTAGAAAAGCATTTTATATTTTATTTGAAATACCTTTTAGGACATATTTTGTATTTGTAAAATGCAAAATACTTTTTGCTAAGTTTTGTAAACATCAAAGAATTAATAATGAATGTGATGAAAAAAGTTTCTTTTTACTACCTATGGCTACGTAAGTACTATCTATTCTGTGCTATGGCTTACTACTTTCGAATTAAAATGGGTGCCAAAAGGAAATAGAGAACATCTAAAGGAGCTATTCCTTGCAAAAGTAAGAAAACTAAAAATGATAATACGTCTCAATCAGCAGCAGCACACAAGAAAAAAAAAGAATCGTACTACATGTTTTATGATGATTCAGATTCCTCACTAGCTAGTGATAGTGCAAATGCAAACACCACTATTGACATGGAATCATTGCAATGTTTGAAGGATAATGTTGTCAGTCTGCAATCATTAAATAAATACCCTACAGTAAATGTTATTCTTGAAATATAATATCTGCTTGCCTAGCTCAGCACTGGTAGAAAGGCTTATGATTATGAGGCCTCACAGGAGAAAGATGAGCGACAGTGCATTTGAGCAAATTATTTTATTAAAATCTGTTTTTTTTTTTTTTTTTCAGCCTGTCTGTGTGTCCCACTGCTGGGCAAAGGCCTCTCCCTTGGACCGCCATGCATCCCTGTCTTGTGGTAAGCTCGTCCAGTCGCTGTCAAATGAATCCAGGTCATCCCGCCATCTTCGTTTGGGTCTTCCACGTCGTCGCCGACTGTCATGAGGCACCCAAGTGGTAGCTAGATAGGCCCACCTTTCTGGGTGCATACGACAAACGTGTCCGGCCCAGTCCCACTTCAGTCTAGCAGATTTTAATCCGACGTCAGCTATGCGTATTTTGGAGCGTAGCAAAGTGTTTCGAACATGGACTGTTCTTTTTACACCAAGAATGCTACGCTCCATCGCCCTTTGGCAAATCTTCAATTTGGACTTCTGGATTTCGGTCAGGCACCATGTTTGGGCACCGTAGGTTAGGACGGGCAGTATGCACATGTCGACGAGTTTACGCTTTAGTGACAATGGAAGGTTGCCCTTCAAAAACTCTTTCATTGACCAGAAGCTCTTCCAGGCATTTTCGACTCGTCGTGCTACTTCCTTGTCTTGCCTGTTACTAAAAGAGACAATCTGGCCTAAGTAAATATATTCGTCGACATAATGTATAGTCTGCCGGTCTATCGTGACCCTACGTTTCGTGCTGTTGGTCTTTACCTGAGTTTTCGTCCGGTTCATCAGAAGTCCAACTTGAAGACTTGCAGAGCTGAGGTCTTTGAGCATTAGCTCGAGTTCCGAGGCCGAAGAGGAAAAGAGAACAATGTCGTCGGCGAACCGAAGATTTGTTAGTCTTTTGTCGCCGACCACAATGCCTCTGGATTGCCACAAATCTGCCAGACTACTGAAGACTTGTTGGAGGACGCTGGTAAAAAGTTTGGGAGACAACGGATCACTCTGTTTGACGGCCCTTTCACCAAAAATCTGTTAAGTAAATTTAATATAAGTAAGTTATCAAAGTAAATTTACCAACCTGTAAGCTGGCCAAAATAAATAAACATTCTGACAAAATAAAAATTATTTAAAATTAAGTGTATTTTATTTAAATAAAGCATTCTGTAAATACGTATTTTGCATTTAGTATTTTAAATATAAAATGAAAAACTATTTTGTATTTGAAATAGCAAAATGCAAAAAGTATTTGCATTTTGCATTTAAATTCATTTTATGACCTATTTTGCACATCTCTGTTAACTTCAGAGAGCTATTTACATGGCAATTTTTAATGTCTTTATTCTTGGTTGAGACGTACAAATACCTAATGCTTCTTATTTCTTCTTAATTCGGTCCAGTATGTTGTATTTTTTCTGTATTCCATAAAAAATACACTCTATGTCTTTGCCTATGAGTACACAATAAATAATTATGGTTTAACTAGGAGCGCGCCACTGTGTAGGTAAAGCCATATACCTATTAATAAAATGTTATCCATGTGGTAACGAATTAAGATCACGGGTGTCGAAAGAGGTCGCCTCTTTCGTCACCCATGGATATGAGGAATCTTACACAAATTCTCCTTATAAGGAGATACCCATGTCCAGCAGTGGACTGCGAAATATTGTACCATAATAATAAAATATTATATGCATAGGTTTTTTGTGCATTACTCATTATATTTATTTTTATGTTGCCCCAAATGTTATAGAGCAAGCTTTGATCACTATTTTGAGGAAAAGGGGAGGAAGATAAAAAATCCACCCTTGCATCATAAAAGTAACCGAATGTTTAAATTTTTATGGTTTTAATTTCGTAAGTTTGATTCTGCTATGATTATATGCCAGAGGAGAAGTGGCTTTATCTTTAACTAACTGTAGTCCATATTTTTCTGCACTAGTTCCTAACATAACTAAAATTCAAACGCGTAGAAGTCCTTCCTTAGTATTCCGTCCTAACCCCTGACTAAATTTGAATTTGCTGGCATTAGTACTCTGAACTGATTTAAACTCTGCGAAAATATGTCAGCAATATATTATTCCTAAAATATATTGTAAATGGAAAATGTAAATATAAGATCTTTCGAGTTTATTAATTTATATTATAATACCTTTAAGCGAAATTTTTATACATTAAAGTAAATGTCAAAATTAAAATAGAAAGTGACTAGTTTACAACATTCGCATTCACATAAGACAATAGGTACTAGAAAAAGTAGCGCGTTGCAAAACTTAGAGAATGAAATCTCAGCTCAACCTCAACTTGTAGAAGTTCACTGCCCTAAATAACTCAGCATACTAAACTAAAATGTGTTATAACGAAATATAAATCACTAATGCCACATTAGGGGTACCCATTTATGTTAAAATGTCCGTAACAACGCTAAATCTCTTCCAAGGTCGAATAGGCGGTTAAAATGCTAATAAAATCCGAGATCTGTTGATGATAAAAGGAGTTCTAACGTCACTATGGCCATTAAACATTTATGTAATACTTAGTTTTATGTGTTTTAACTACAACTATACTTGAAGTATGTAGAGAGCATTTAAAGTTAATATCATCAGTACCTACTTACTTACCTAGACTGTATCTAGGCAGCGTGTCCATCTAAGTTCATACATACATACGTACATAGTCTCACGCCTATAACCACGAAGAGGTAGGCAGAGGTGTATTTTTACACACACTTTTCGCCAGATATACTTTAGTCCCACGTAATAAGGGGCGAGCCTATTGCCTTACCGGGCACATTTCCAGACTCCGTGCTGCTACTGAGAGTTTCGTGACAGAAAAACTCAATAACACTGCCCGACCCAGGAATCGAACCCGGGACCTCCCGATCCCACGCGCACATTTATGCCGGGAGACCAACGAGGCAGTCGTATAGGGTTTGATGTCGAGTTTTCCGTCTCTACCCAAAGATGGTATTTGCATCGTGTTCTATCTAAGTTCAAAAACAAGGAAATGGCGACACGGTGTGTTAATAATATTACAAGAGCCATTTCAAACTACTTTTGACTCACGGAACAAATTACTGTAGTTTTGAATCTATCTTCTTTAATCATTAAATTATGTATGCAGCTCATGTCAAATATGTCAAGCTGTAACGAAATCCACCGATAGATCATAATAATATTGTGAACAGCCATTAGAACACATTAGCCACGGCAAAACTTGAGCTTTGATTACGTGTTTTAACATTATTTTAAGTATTTTTTACTCTGAACCTACATTGGATCTCAATAATTCTTTTGTCGATCTTTTGGCGAAGTCGACAATTTGTGTTGTTTAAATCATTTTTGACAGTGAGTTACGTTACTTCGAAACTGTAAAACCGAATGACTTAGCTCTCATTTTAAACGTTTGTTTCGATATAGGAATACTTAGTCTACATACTTTAAATGGACTTGTAGTTGGTCATTGACGGCATAGTCATCATGTCAGCCTCGCCCAAGATTCTCCAAACAGACCGATCTTGTGCCGCCTGCACCCAGTCGCCGGTATAGTGTGTTTAGTAATCATATTAATTTTTTGCTATAATATTTAGTCCTATGGGATTGTTTCTTGTGACAGGAAAGATTGCTGGATAAGATACTTTTTAGTCAAACAATATGTTCGTGTTCTTTTTACTCTTAGCGTGTTTTGGTTTTCATAAAGTCTTTGTCGGTTGTTAACTGTAAACAAATTATTATACTAGCCTGTGCTTGTATCACATCATCGTTAAAGTATGCAAAGATACGTTATCTCCAAATTTCACTACATTTAATCCCATATAATACAGAGTCTATATAATCTGGGCATATTAGCCTCTTGTATGCATACCAGACACAATTAAAAAGCTATTGTGTCTCAAGAGGATCTTTAAAATTGCTCTGCGTTCAAATTAATCCTTCTAACTTTAACTTAATTCGCAAAACTTAAAAATTCCATAGATAGGCTTTTTTAGGTATTAGCCTATTGTGATTAAGGATGGCTTTATACACAGTTTTAAAAAAGTGTGCCAGGTCGAACTTAAGACTGCAAACGTAAGCACGAAATTATGTTATTCAAGAAGATTCGGAAAATCCGTTTCTTTGGTTAAGTCCATCAAACGCTTGGTCTAACTGTTGCGATAGACGTCATTTGAATTTAACATACTCGGTAATTATAATCGGTATATCATTATAAATTATTAAGTCGATGACTGATAGACATACAACGCACAGCCAAAACTATTGGGCGCAAGAAGCTGTTATTGGGCATTTAGAAATCATAGTAATTTCATTATCATCAGCCCTTGACAGTCCACTGCTGGACTAGGTCTCTCCTTTGAAAGGAGGAATTGGCCTACTATACCACGCTGGCCAAACGGGTTGGTATAGGGTTTGAATCAAGTTTTCCTTCTCTTACAGTGCTGTTTTCTGCATAATATGCTCCGTCTGTCGGTTCTTACGACACCCATGAGATGATATGGGGTGGTGACATTCCGTATTCTTAATCCGTCACCACACGGACGACAGTAATTTATTTCTAAAATATTGACCAACTTGAGAACCATTGTGTTCCACTAAGAAGGGATTGCCTGAAATGCCCACGGAATGGGGAAGAAATAAAATATACGGTCGTAGCCGCGGGCATCCTCTAGTTACCTACAAGCAAGAGTAGAAATATTAGTCGTCATCGTCCTGACATTATCCCGGTTACATCTGAAACGTTTCCTCTTGGAGCTCGGGATTCGCTTGCGGGTCTAATTAGCAAGAGGCCAATTGTCCTATTTTTATATGACACTAGCTTTTGCCCGCGGCTTCGCTCACGTAAATTTGGGGTTCTCTAGTTATAGTGTATCATCAATGTTCGGGGTAACACAAATCTCCTTTATTGGGCGGATACTATACAACCTGTAACAAATTTAAATGCACTTCCTGAAAGTCGTTTGTTCAGAATCGGCTACTGAATCCATTACTGTCCTTTTTAATATTGTTTATTTTTTGTTCTAAAATAATAAAAATAACGTAAATTATAGTCACTCATTTATTTCAAAAGTTGAAATATACGAAAATAAACCTTAAGTCAAAGCAGAACGCCTTCTTTTAAAATGCATTTGTTTAATGGTTCGACGTTCGGTCACACGAACGCACACATTAGTACAACACAATAGCGGCAAAAGACAATACACACAATTTACCACCAAAATATCTATCATCTATCTTTCGCTTACGTAATAATCAACAGGCAAGAGCGAGACGTAATGTGTCGCCCGCGCTGGCCAATGACAAGCGCTGGCGATGCGCTTTGACAAGTTATGACAAGTATCTAGGTAGTCATCCATCGGGAATCTGTCAGTGTCAGCGAGAGTTGCGAAAAAATATTGTAATTGTGTGAATAAACTTGTAATTATCAACATGACAGTGCTGGTGTGGAACGTTCTGCATCATCTTGATGTTAACTTGTCGCCACCGGACTTTTTCACTGTGGGAAAATGTTAAATCACTAGTTTATTGTGAGGAGACAACAAGTGCCTAGGAGTTAAATTAGCTGCTTTTAAAACAGTGAAAAGATGTGATGCGTGAGGGAACAGTGAAGACAGTGTTAAGTGGACTAAAATAATGTGATTTTATCCTGTAAGTTATTTGATTATTCTATTAATGTAACTATTAATTTACAAACGTGGATCTTGCTTTATTCTCTCATTGATATTCTTTAACTTTATCTATCAATAATGCTAGGTAACTAAAAAGTCATTTACAATATTATGAGACAATGGATCGTGTGCATGTTATTAACAAACAATAAATAATTTCATACAAAGTCGACTGTCCACTCCAAAGCCGAAAAGTGTGATGGAAAGAAATAGGTAGTCATATTTTTGGAAATATCAACAGTAGCTGACAAATTACTCAAACATCATTCTTGTAAACCCCACTCTATCAGAGTGTTGTATAAAGACTAAATTTGAAACATTTTATTTATTTTATATTATTTTATATCGTATCGTAGGTATTTCGGTCCTATCAGATCGCTGTCGTCTGTTTACCATAGCAACCGTTTCGTGTGTTTGTGTGCGTGCGCAAATTTATAGTGACCACGCTTTTTACTTTTAATCGAGTTTATACTTTCTTCAAAAAAAAATATTTACGCAAATATAAAACTAAATTCAATGCATGCATTATGATTTTAACAAGTTATTCTAATTGGGGTGTCTGAGGATGTGCGTTATTTCATTTACACGTTGTATAACTGCAAAAAGTATTTACACATACAAACTACTTCGTGTTAAGACTTAACTCAAAATGTTATCCGGTATCAGTGACGTTTTGATAGAGTGGCCAATATGGCGACTGCGATTTGTCTGTCAAAACCATTAGAATTTAACAAAATACTCGACAATCCGAATTTAGCGGATATATTTTGTCGACTTGAAATCTTTATTATTTTATGTTTTATTATTCAGGTAAGGTTTCGATGTACGCCTTGACGAAATTATTAATATAAGATTTGACACTGAGATAGCAGCGCAGTCCGTCGGTTCCAATGTGAAACCTTCCAAAACCCACAACTACTTACAAATTAAAAATTAAGTAAAAAAACATTTTCCAGTGGACTAAATTGTGAATCTAATCCATTCTCAAGTCCCCTTGAACACACACAAAAAATTTCATCAAGATCGGTTCAGTCGTTTAGGAGGAGTTCAGTGACATACACACACACAAGAAATATATATATTAAGATTGATATCATATTTTGAATGGACTGAGAACCGGTATTCTGATAACCTAATGTCATTATCGTATAATTTGAAATAAACAGTTCGTCGTTGACACATATTTTGACACTTGTTTCGATTTACGATCTCGTTACAACTTCGTTCAATTATCAGATAATTTAGGAGAATACGCTTTTTGTGACGTCAGTATGACACTGACATGATATCGAAACTATATTTATTTAGTAGATTTGGGCCCCATATTGGAGTAGAAATAATAATACCATGAGAAATGAAGCAGTAAAAAGCAGTGACACTTTGTAAATTCCTACGCTTACAAAGGTTGGCTAGACGAGATCGTTTTTAGTGATAATTCGACCCATTGTTCTGTAACTGATATCATTTTACCAACATAGTCACACGTCTGGACCCAAAAAGGATAATAGTTATAATTTTATTGTACAACTAAACTATTATCTTTTTCTGTTGTTCAATATATATTGTTGTAATTGAATCTATTGTTTTTATATTAGCTAGAATAGTATCTTTTCTGGGTACTATTTTTAAGTTACCTTCTCAAATGGTAATCTATACCAATACAATAAACGAGAATAGTTTATTTGATTAATGTGGAGTTCAGACGGCAGATGCTCTGTAGAAAAAGTGATAGGTACTTACCCGTACTTGTTTTCTTAAAGGCAAACTCCTCACCACAGATCAGTACTACTTACTCCTCACTGGGAATGAATACTGTGTCGCGGGGAATGTACAACACAAAAAAATTAAACACGCAGAAAATCAATTATAGTTACAACAACAACAATTTATAGATCTGCCTATGACACACGACGTACAGCACTACGTGAGAAAGGGGTTAAAAATATTAATATGACAGCCCAATTATAAAACATATTTTAAAATATACTTACATTACACATACATACATATCGTCACGCCTTTTATCCCCGAAGGGGTAGGCAGAGGTGTATTTCTACACCCACTTTTCGCCAGATATACTTTAGTCCCACGTAATAAGGGGCGAGCCTATTGCCGTACCGGGCACATTTCCAGACTCCGTGCTGCTACTGAGAATTTCGTGACAGAAAAACCCAATAGCACTGCCCGACCCAGGAATCGAACCCGGGACCTCCCGATCCCACGCGCACATTTATGCCGCGAGTCCAACGAGGCAGTCGTATAGGGTTTGATGTCGAGTTTTCCGTCTCTACGCAAAGATGGTATTTGCATCGTGTTATCCCTTAGTCGCCTCTTACGACACCCACGGGAAGATAGGGGGTGGTGACACTTGTATTCTATGCCGTCAACCACACGGCAAAACTTACATTGTTATGTACATACGCACGAAACGGTCTGAAAGGACCAAAAATATATAAATAAGAGAAATAAACCGAATTTCTTTATTATGACAATACTCACGAAAATATATTTATAAATAAAACAATAATTTTGTAACCATATCATAAAAATGTTACCAACAGTAAAATAATAAATAAAATAAAGCCGTTTACACAACGATAAACTAAATTAAAAACTATAATCTGTTACCGAATCGCCGCTTATTCTAAAGTTATATTAATACATCTCGAGGCCCACACACCACTAATCTTAATAATGTTTAACATTAAATTAATTAATGTTACTCATTTATAAATAGATTTACGCAGTGTGACGGTGGCCTTATTTTCTTCTTTTCATGTTATTTATTTATTCGTATTTGATTTGATTATAAAGAACAGCGTTATCCTAGTTGGGAGACAAACTGCTACGCAGAAGGTCTTCGGCTCAAACCCACGGTAGGACTATTGACTTTTCGGAGTTATATGGTATATGTGTGCGAATTAAATTGTCAACAATCGCTTGCTAAGCGGTGAAGGAAACCCGCATGTGTGAAAGTTAGTGTTCATGCTAGACATTTACAGTCTGTCAACCCGCACTTGGCAGTAGTAGACTATGGCAAGGCCCTTACCCTTCTCGGAGTGAGAAGAGAACCGTGCCCAGCAATTGGACGGCTTGTAAGCTAGACGGCCCCACTAAGTAGCCTTTAACCTCCTAATATTTTTATATTAAGAAAGCTAAATACCTACTGACCCAAAAAATAAATACAGAATCACCAAAAAAAGACTTCGTTAAAAACACACACTCAACAAATATTCGGCCATTTTCATTACTTCAACTCGTTACTCATCGTTAGCATATTTTCCAATAATTTGCTCCCGAACACAAACAGAACACGTTAAATTTTGTATTAATATCCATCATTCGTTCACACATTTATAATTTTAAGAGGAGATCGATTGACCGGATGTGTACGTACATTTCCGGACGCAATTCAGCATTCACGGCATTTATTATTTACGATTTATTAACAACTCTTATTAATTTGAAATATTGGCGTGAAAAGAAACGTGGAGGGTCTTGTGATCAAATCTACGGCGCGCACCACTGATTTAGTGACGTTAAGTGAATGAAATTGTTATTCATCGCTTGCTAAACGGTAAAGGAAAACATCGTGAGTCAACCTGCATGTCAGAGTTCTCCATAATATTCTCGGAAATGAAGTCTGCCGTAGGACAGGGTGGTGAACTATAGCCTTACCCTTCTCATAATGAGAAGTGTGCCCAGCAATGGGACAGGTTATAAGCGGCTGATGATGAGGATGGCTTAAAATGGTTTGTTGATTAGTGTGGTTGGCAGGGACCAAGAACTTATGGGTAGTTAGGGACTAACGATTTTACTGACGTTTTATCTATTAATACTCTAGATTAGCAGGGACCTAAAGCCTAAATGGATGACCAGTGAAAACCAAATGAAATGAAATCTTTAAACGGCAAAATTCCTCTATGCCTGCCCATATCTAGCTACGCTCATGGACCCTGGGCTCTAAGTAAAAATCACGAATCACAACCAGGAGGACATTAAAAAGATGATAATGATTCTAGCATAGTAGTTACCTCAGCAATCAACTAAGGGTGGTTATATTCGTTCATTTATAATATTGGCGATTTATTTTTCTTCCGTCTAGTTTAACGTTGTTATAAGTCGATTACTTTCTTAGAAATGACAGACTTCCGCTAGTTTTACATAGTTATAATATAAGTCGATTACCACAATGGTTCGACCACGCAATATTTGTGAAACAGATCTTGTTAGCCTTGGTTTCCATAGAATGATTGATAGATAGATATTTTGTTACACTGATTTGCGTATTTCGTGTTTTCTTAGTATAAGTGACTAGTTGACGCCCACAGTTCTGCCATTGTATTACCTACTCGTTTGCCATTACATACAAATCTGGAGACTTGTATGTATTGTGGATAAAAATTACGTCAGAGTTTTATAACTCTGTATTAGCTTTGTGGAGAGGACAAGTGAATTCTAATGTAGTTAAACACTACACACAAAAGAGATACTCAAACCAAAAGGTCTATATCCTGAAAGACAATTTAAAACGAGTATTAAAGACCACGAAAGCTTACATTTATATAACATCAGAGGAAAGCAGAAATACAAGCAATTTCATTTACTTGGATGACATACCAAATGACCGTTTATTTTAATCAACAGTCTTTACTGACATGTCAACGCAGAGTCTAAGCTACTAAAGCTATTAACATACAATTTCGATAATGGTTTCCTTTTATAACGTATGCACCCATGCAGGATAAGAATAATTTTGCTGTGACTTACACAAGTTTTTATATAAATCAATTTCTTTTTTTTTGTTTTACATTACAAACATACAACTAACGGACACAATGAACACCCAGACTCGAAACAACAATTTATGAGTCACACAAAGTGTTGTCTTGCTTAGGGATCGAACCCACAACACTACGGCGCAGTGTCATGCGGTGAGGCGGCCGCTTAAACCACTACGCCAACCGTGCAGGTAAAGTCAAATATTTGTGTATGATGAAGTTTAGGGGTATAAAACATGATAAAACACAACTTAATGAAGATCCTTCTCCCATATTTGAAGTTTGCTTAAAAGAGCAATGTTCAGTTGTCCATGTGGTGACGGATTAAGAATATAAAATGTCATTATACCATTTCATTCCGTGGGTGTCATAAGTGGCGACTCAGGAAAGTACACGAAGCAAATAGTAGATTTTGCAAATATACTATTTCTGCCTCCGTGGTCCAGTGGATAGCGTAAGCGACTGCTGATCGGAGGTCCCGGGTTTGATTCCTGGGTCGGGCAAAAGTGTTACTGGGTTTTTCCGAATACTCTCACGGTCTCTTACGGTCTGGTGATGTGCCCGGTAACGGCAATAGGCTCGCTTATCCCAATATTACGCTGGACCTAAAAATTCATGGCGAAATGTGGGTGTAAAATTTACACCTCTGCCTACCCCTTCGGGGATACAGGCGAGAGACTATAAATAATAATAATATTCTACCATAATATTCTACCACATTCACACAACACCATCTAGTCCCAAACTAAGCAGAGCTTGTACTATGGGTACTAGACAATGGATAAACATACATATATCCTTTTTTTTTTTTGTAAATACATACATATTATACATAGAAACACCCAGACCAAGACAAACATCCATGTTCATGCACACAAATGTTTGACTTGAGCGGGAATCGAACCCGCGACCTTCGGCGTAGCAGTCGCTTACACTCCCGCTGCGCCAACCGGTCGTCATAAATAAAAATAAAAGAATATACTATGTGCTTTACGAAAGAGACTGAAAATTCTACTTCGAACCCTGTACCAACCCAAAATCCTCCTATCGCCCAACAGTGATAGGTACCGTGCAGCGACTAAGAAGAGGCTTAATTAAGTCCAGGAAGAGCGATAGTGATTTTCTAATATTAGACAGTGTTTTTCACTTGACTTACTCTACCGGGTTTAAACGCATACAGTAAGTACCTCACGTATGGTTCGTTTATCACATTTTGTTCCGTTATCGCTCGTTGCTAATTTTAGTTCTTACACTGCAGCCGTGAGGACGATAAGTGCAATACAACCGCCTTTTTTTATGAAACATATGACAGCGTTTTTGTTAATACAGGTGATTTGTCAGTCGTGCAATTTCATTAATTTAAAACCACCGTATGTCGATGGCCGCCGGCACCTTCTTAATTTTTTCCTGACAGAAAATATGTATTATCTCATTAAATGTGTAAAATTTTAGAACGTTGCTTCGCCGCGTTAGTATTATTGTCATAATAAAGAAAAAAAATATAATTTTTGTCGTCCCGGGAATCGAACCCGGGATCACGAGATCAGCAGACGCATACGCTATCCACTGGACCATGGATTTTAAAAAATCCTGTTCCAAAAATCTTTTATCAGTCGTCCAGGGATATTAAAATTTATAATTTATGTCATGTCATGTGGTTGAAAGGAATTACACTACTTAATGATTTTATTATTACCCTATATATCACAAGGGTAATTATCGCTTGCTAATCGGTGAAGGAAAACATCGTGAGGAAACCTGCATGTCTGACAGTTCTCCATGATGTTCTCGAAAGACATGTGAAGTCTGCCAAGTCGCACTTGGCCAGCGTGGTGGACTATGGCCTTACCCTTCTCATAAGTGAAGAGAGGCCCGTGCCCAGCAGTAGGACAATATAAAGGGCTTATGATGATAATGATGATTATATCACAAGGTGAAAGTAGTTTAAGGCAGATTTAAAAAAAGTTCTGCTTGGTTTGGGACAAGATGGTGTTGTGTGAATTTACTACAAAAAATTAAAAGTTGTATTTTATATAAAAGTGTCAAACACATTTAAGTTCCAACCAAATAAGTAAAAATTTATTACTTCTAAAATAAAAATATATTCTCAAGCTTTTAATTTGGTTTGTGTTAGTTAACCTATTAATTGGTGGGTATATGAGGCACGGTTGCAAGCAGTAAAGCTACGAGTAAATAAGCGGGTACGTGTTACCGCGGGTTTAGCTAATTTTAATATTATTTCTTAGGTTTCCATTGAGTTTGTTACATCGAATCTTATACTAATATGTAAAACTGAAGAGTTTGTTTGTTTGTTTGGTTGAACGTGCTAATCTCAGGAACTACTGGTCAAATTTAAAAAATTCTTTCAGTGTTAGCCCATTTATCGAGGAAGGCTATAGGCTATATAACATCACGCTATGAGCGACGGGAGCAGAGCAGTAGCCTTAAATAACGCGGGTGTAACCGCGGGCATCCTCTAGTAAATAAAATAAAGTCTGTACAGCGTTTAATAACACCATAATGGCACACATTAGCTAGCTATTTTATTTCAAAAGGAACCCCTATCCCGCAATATTTAGAACACTCAATCTTAATTTGCTTGTTGGGTAGGTGCCGCATCGTTGAACGTGATTTGCCAAATTGTGAATTATATTTAACACTCTAAATCCTAATGAGCCGGAACAAAAAAGAGGATATAGCATCATAGAGTAGAATAAAATGATTTTTTTACTGTCTTAGATCAGCTATTTTCAAAGTGTGCTCCGCGGGCGGCACCCCAGGGCTCCACGAAGCATCTCTAGGGGCTCCACGAAGATGTATGTCAGTAAAATAAATGGCGTTAATGTGCAAGTAGGACTCGGCTTTGTTTTATTTTAGGGTTCCGCCAAATATTTGGTTACCCAAAACGGTTCCATCCCTAAAAAAAATTTGAGAACCGCTGTCTTAGATAGTTGTTTTAGGGATCCCTAACACTACTATCATCTAAGACTACTGCTCTAGAAATTTAGGGCTACTGCATTGCTCCCGAGGCTCATAGCGTGATGTTTTATAGCCTATATCCATCTTCGATAAATGAGCTATCCATCTCGTCGTATGGACAATAGTTTAATTAGAGATAGCCAAGCCACGTATTTATTCAATTCGAACGTTATTCGGTGACTGGCATTCTTTGATTATATCTATACATGTCTAAAATCAAAGTTGGCTTTCAATATTGTATTGTTTATAGAGTTGACCCACACGATAAGATTTGGCACTTTTCTAGTTTTATTAATAAGTGTACTACTAATTTGGATAGTTCATTAATAGCATATTTACTTACTTTTCCAGTTATGTTTTACTGTCATTTTAGATGCGGGTCTTAGTCACTAGTGCAGGCAATGGTGGTAGGTGTTGTTAAAGTGATAGCGAGACCTATTTAGTTCTTTTTTACAATTGTTGAAGTTAGGATTCGAAGCCGACTATGACAAATGCGAGACTACTATTAGGGCAACTTTTACTTAAGAAGCAATCTCTCATAACCTTCTCTCCTCTTAGCTATAATAATTGTATCGCACATAGTGGTGGAGTCAGCTTTCTTAATTTTCTCTTCCCATATTTTTTACATACCCTCTTGTCCCTTAGCACTACATCTCTCCATATCTCTAGTAATCATGGGTGCATTTCCTTAAGTTAACTTTTCGTTCATAATGTTCAAGATAAACAGCCGTCATCATCTAAAGAGATTTTTCATAAATTATGTGCATAATAGAATTCAAATGATGCTCAATTAATTGGTGAATACTTAAAAGATTACAGACCTTAATTTGTTTATAATCATGACATGCACAATTAACTTTGATTGATTCTAATTAATGATTTTCTCACAGTTATTGTTATGTTACATCATTGTCTTGCATCAGTCGTCTACTAGATGGTAGAAGGTTTTTTGCACAGTCAATAGGATTTTACAAACATTCAATCGCCAGGCACATACATTACCCTGACTCGTTATACAATTTGTGGATCACCCAGTGTTGTCTCGTGCGGGTACCGAACCCAGGACACTCGTTATATCGTAAATAGCGAGGTGACTGCTTGTACCACTAAGTCAACTGTACAAAACAGCTCTTTTATTGATATCCCAATAGTCAGTGAATTTTTTTGATAATAAAATGTATCAATTCGGACACTGACTAAATATCTTTATTGTATCATCAGCTACTAATCACAAAAATCATCATTAGCGTGAAACAAACCCACTACACACACTTCACGTACATTACTGGACTGACTACTCAACCCACTGTGAAATGCTATAAAAATAAATGATATTAATACAATCGGCGCGTCGGTGATCTTTCGACATAGAGTAGCAGGCGCGAGGCCCGGGGCATAACACTGACCCCTCCATGTGTCTTCATTAAGTACCCGCAACGTATGTTTTAAAATAATCTGCTTGTATGGCAGCCATGATATTCATCTTTTTAATACATACTCTCGCACTAGGGTTGAATACTTGTCGCGTAGGACTTTACAAACATCAACGAACATATAAATTCAGAACGTTGAACGTTGAACAGTGTGCCATTATAGTACAAAAAAAATAAGTTTTTTTTTTTTTAAATGCCTTCGTTTTGACTGATCTTGAGCTTTTATGATTTATTTACAGAAAGTTCGAATTTCAGCCTTTGAAAACTCTATTTTTTTGTGTCGCAGTGGAATATCCTAAAATCGTCTCTACCTGCACTTCTCAAAGAGGAGTTTGAAGCCTACTATGTGCGAATAACTGAAATAAGTTTACCTCGTGCATTACAAGCATTGCGGTGTCCCCGACTTCCGTGAGTGGTGGGTTACGCAAAATCATCAGTGCGGAATGGCATCCGCAATTCCCCTGGGTCTAACTTGGTATTACCAAGAACGTTCAGAGTGCACGGGTAGCGTAGTGCGGAGTTGTATTAAAAAAATGGCCATTCACATCATCAGCCTTTAACAGTCCACTGCTGGACTAGGCCTCTCCTTTGAAAGGAGGAACAGGCCTACTATACCACGCTGGCCAAACGGGTTGGTATAGGGTTTGTATCAAGTTTTCCTTCTCCTACAGTGCTGTTCTCTGCATAATATGCTCCCTCTGTCGGCTCTTACGACACCCATGGCATGATATGGGGTGGTGACATTCTGTATTCTTAATCCGTCACCGTTAAAAAAATGGCCATTAAATATAGCTAATAAAACGTGTCAATACTACATATTTACAATCTCCTTTGAGGGTTTAACTATGTACCTACATAAGTTACTCTACGTATTAAATCATTAAATTTACTCTTCTATAGTTACTGCTCTAGTATTAAATTACCTCAAACGAATCCTTTTAGAGTAACAAAATGAATTCCAAGTAGTTATTCTTAAGATATTATATTTTGTACGTGACGTAACTAGCTTATGAATTCTTCGTAAACCATTTCTTGGAACGATCTTCAAGAATTGAGTTTGATGTTGAAAGGATTGCCTTCGGACTGGAGCGCTTTGCTACGCTCTTGCGGACTGCTTAAGATTGTACTTATAGAATATTTTACCTTATTTCTGGAGAATTTCATAGCTTGTACCTGTATTTTCAAATTAGTGACATTTGTCTAAACGTGAAGACGATATTTCGTTTTTGGTCCATCAATGTAGATCTTTAGTAGTGAAATTTTTACTGGCTATACTCTGTAGCCCCTCTAGTTGCGTAAAATACATATTTGTTCATAATTATCTTCTTAACGTTATCTCGGCTAGTGTCAGAACTTTAGTCTAGAAGGCTACTTTTTAACTAAAGACAGAAAATGTATTTCTCAACAAAGCGACTGCCATCTGACCTCTACAAATGGATTAATAGATCATCTCTTTGCCGTAGGGCAATAACTGAATTGTCAGTTACTACACCTGAATTAAGCAACACATTGGTATTGCTTAATTTAGGTGTTTTAACAGAAAAGTGATTTTACATGGAACGCAGAAAATATTTTAACGCAAAAACAAAAGTTTTATGAAAACCCAACAACTCTTTTTCAACACAACAGTCAGTGATCTCAAAATTAGACCCAAAAGCTAGAAAAGGAAATTACAGTTTGTTTCCAGCTGCCAGACTATTCCCTTGATTTTTGATGAGTAATTAAAATTCCTAAATAGGGGTCTAGATTACCAAAAAAATAAATGTTGTCTCAAAAATCTATTACTCTATCTTTTTTGGTTTGTATAAGTCATCATCATCAGCCTTTAACAGTCCACTACTGGACTAGGCCTCTCCTTTGAAAGGAGGATTTTTTTTGTATAAGTAGGTAGCTAGAATGTTATTGTAAATGACGAAGATCTTGTTGGGATCGCGCCTTCAGTAGCATAGCGGTAGTAAGTGCGACTGCCATGCATAAGAGGTTCCAATCCTTGGTAGGGCCAAAAACTCTTAATAGGTTTTTCTAATTCTCTCTCTTATTCTATTCTTTTAACACTATTTTCTAAACATCGTAAAGATCTCAAAGGTTTTAGAGAAAAAGATACTTAGAAACACTTCTATATAAAAATGGTAGGTCTACATACTTTGTAATCGAATCTCCAAAACTCCCTACTTTGTCAACAAGGTCTCGTGTACTTATAAAAAATATTTCGTTATTACACTTAGGCCACAAAGTTATTTAGTCATTTGGATCGCCGCCAAATACCAATTTTTCATATATTTCCCACCAATGTGGTTGATATAAGCTCCATTAGTGTTTCGTTACATGAATGGACGAAATTGTCACGTCACAGCATTTATAAGTACTAAATCTATCGTCTCGAATCTGTTTTGATATTTTCTGTGTTAAATCATTTATTTGTATTGAAAATACAGTATGTATTAAAACGAATATATAGAGATGAGAGGTAAAACAACATGCTAGAGACACCAACGTGTTGTAGATAAACATATGGTTAGGTTACTATACCATAGGTATGTACGCTGAATGCTTCACCATGGTCGTAGAAATTGTTTGCCAATTGAATTGAAAAACTCCGAGAATGTTACCTACTCGTCATTTGTTTATAATTATTACACAGTTTATTTCCTAATATTGTTCAAGTGTTTCGAAATAATTCAAATATATGTGTATGTGTGTTCGCGTTTGACATCCGTTACATAAATATTTATTAAAAAAGTTTTAGTTATTCGCGATACATGAAGGATGTTCAGATCATTTTACATTTAAGTAATAGGCTTTCTAACATATCATATAATGTAATTATAACTTTTACATCCTGTATAAGCCTGCCCAAAAAGCTCCATAAAATTATCAATAAAACATTTTTGCAATAAACACGCACGGCGACTGAAACTTCAGTGGAAAAACTCACAAACAAAATAACTCGATCGACATGTAAGGCCGCGTATCTACAAGAGATGAACGAAGCTGAGCGGTTTGCGAAGAAAACATGGGTCAATACTAACATTGTAGCTGAATGGTGCTGGAATATTAAAATACGATTATAATAGTAATGTCAGCCATGTTTGCAAACTATTCCCTTCTTGTGGTAAGAACAGGGAGCCCTCCCTGTACTTACTACAAAGAAGGGATCATAGTCCACCATCCTGTGCAAGTGCTGCATGACAGCAAACGTATTTCTTCTGTGAACTTTATGCAGAGCTCTCTGACATGCAGGATTCTTCACGATGTTTTCCTTCACCACCAAGCAAGAGACAAATTAACCATTTAATACTCATATGCCTTACGCCTGCAAAAAGTCGTACGTGCGTATAGTACGCGCTGTGGATGGATAAAAATAAAAAAAAAGATAATAATATTAGATATTCTTTCCATACACCGCTTAGTACATCTCCGATGTAGGCGCATCCCATAGACACATAAACCTATTTTTGCTATAATGATTGTCGAACATTCAAATAACTGAATATGACGTTTGTATATATATTGCAAAGAAATATAACCTTAAGTCACGTCCAACCTCTCTGATATATTGCTTCGCCTCGTTACAATAATTGTTATGAAGTCATATATTTATTTCAATATAAGTCGGTGGACAAATGTATTTTGACTGTGGTGAAAAAACAGGGTTACCTACTCATTTGTATATTTGTATCGGACATATGTTATTTCTAAGGCGTCAAACATGAGTCTACTACTCATTCTAATGCTCCACTAATAATGGGGAGGAAAGTTTACGGACAATTCCAATAGGAGATAGAATGAACCTTGGAATGAACAAGCTAATTTATGGGTACCGATCGCCTAGTTATCTGTGAAATGAACCCGCAACCTGCCGCTTGTTTCAAGTTCTTTTTTATTGTTTTCTAAGTCCAATAAAGTATTTAACTCATCATCCTCTTAGCGTTATCCCAGTTTCGATCTGGGGTACTAGTCTAACCGGATTTGGGTGACTATTAGCTTTTCCACAGAGCGACTGCCTGTCTGACCTCCGCAACCTGAAGGGATAGCGATATTCCATGGTTTAGACTAGTGTACGTTTAATTTAGAAGGTACTGACACCCTGTTACCACTGTCAAAGATCTTCATGACAACCGGAACCGACGGCTTTACGTGCTCTCCGAGGCACGGGACAAGTGATCATTAACAATTAAATATGCACATAACTCCGAAAAGTTATTGGTGCGCGCCGTGGATTCGAACCCGATACCCTTCTGCAGTCTGTTGGTATCTTCTCCACTAGGCTATCGCTGGCTATATGCCAATATAGTATTTAACTATTTATAAGAAAATCTAATTGAGTTTGCTTAAGTTATATACCTACAATCACTACCACGTCGAAGGTCGCGGGTTCGATTCCCGCTCAAGTCAAACATTTGTGTGCATGAACATGGATGTTTGTCTTGGTCTGGGTGTTTCTATGTATAATATGTATGTATTTACAAAAAAAAAGTATATATGTATGTTTATCCATTGTCTAGTACCCATAGTACAAGCTCTGCTTAGTTTGGGACTAGATGGTGTTGTGTGAATGTGGTAGAATATTATTATTATATATTATTATCATAAAATGTTACTTCAAGTTCCTAAATTAATAAATTATCAATTTAAAAATAATATTAAAAAATATATAATAATAATATTCTAATTTTAAATACCTAAGCGAAACAGCTATCACCATGATAATATCCTCATACGGCTTGTTAACAAAGAAGTGTCAACTGTTCAACGCAACGGTTGATCATAAGGCCTCTTTTAATTTTTGCCATAATAGCATTGTCAGTAGGAGAACTTGGCCTACTATACCCCGCTGGTCAGACGGGTTGGTATAGTAAAAGGCTTTGATGTCGAGGTTTCTGTATTTCCCAAAGATGCTCCATTTGTTTCGTATTATTCTGATAGCCTTAATGAATAGATAAGGTTAGATAATTCTTTGTTGTAAACCGATACAGTGATATTACAGAGACAAGAAAAACAGAATAAAGAATAACTTCTTAATGACACATCATTCCATTGCATTAATACTTCATTAAAACTATATTCCAGGCTATCTAAATCAGTAAATAACAGTGAATTATCTACCTTTGTCATGGTAACCCTAGCGGCCAGCGATGCGAGTGCAATGGTACATAAATCTCTACAATTGAACTCTGAATTGATACTAATCGCTTGAGCGGATCCGTTTTACGGCTACTAGAATAGTAACACTATAGATATGGAGCCGAATGTTTATGGCTTCGGTAAATTGTAGAGGTAAATTTGAATGGTGTGGTGTAATGTCGAATACCTGTGTTTAAGGATGATATTGACCTTCTAGGTTGACGTAAATGAATAATGTAAGTAGTGCTGCCTTATCGCCTTTTCCTTGTCCCTCATCCCACTCCTCATCCTATCGCTTTTCCCAAACCCAAGGGGCAGCAATTCACTTGTGACTCATTTGGTGTTGCTTGTGTCCATGGGCGGCGGTAATTGCTTAGCATCAGGCGATCCGTCTGCTCGTTTGCCGCCTGTTAATATAGAAAATAAAAAAGTGATGCGTTTTGTACAGTGACCAGTGCGCCACGAGCTGATAATACTGTCCTAAATTTTCTGACTGATTGACTGACTGACACAGAAGATACAGTCGAAACTACAGAGAGAAAAATGAAAAGGATCTGAAATGTAGTATGTGTGTTCCTTGGCGAGAGTAAGGGTGTAACACACTTAGAATGGATTTTGTCTAAGGGGAGTAAATTGTCCCAAGTGGAGCCGCGGGTGACGTCTAGTCCTTAATTATCATTATCAGTCTCTTTTTATTAATCTATTCCACTGTTGGGAACATGCCCTTCTCATTATGGACAGAGGGACTTTAATTATTTCAACGACAAATTACATCCAGAAACAGAACACTTCATCGCACCACATGAAAAAAATCTCCTGATAAATTTGTCATGGCACAAATACAATGAAGCAACAGGTCCGAAAATACTGAAAATAAGGAAGTTAAATCTAAAATATTTATCTTTATTTATTTGTCATGTTTCAAATAAATTCAGCGCGGATTAAACTGTTAGACATGAATAGTAAGCAATAAACCTCAAGGATAGTAATTCTGCGTGCGAAATCTTCCATTAAGACGTAATATCTCTGAAATAGAATATACTATGGAAAATACCTACGTCACTTGCAATTGCCATTACCGCCAGGTCTAACAAATTTGATTTTATGATAAACATCTACTGTTCTTGTACGAGGTAATAAATACATTGATTGATTTGTCTAGTTTTCAGGGTATACGACTACAACTTACGTAGTAAGTACTAATTATGTCGGGGGAAGCTTCCTTATCTCTAACCTTCAATAACTTGGAACACCTAATAATAGAACAAAATATAATTGAATAAATTCGTGATGATCTGTGTATATAAAATCTGTTTAGATAAAATTCTTTTATTACTTACTGACTACTAGACAATTCATGCACAACCGAAACTATTGGGAGCAAGAAGCTGAAATTTGGCATGTATGTGCCTGGGAGACCGTAAAGTTGCACTAAGAAGGGATTTAATGAATTCCCACAGAATCGGCAAGAAAAGGTTAAATTAAAATAAATTGGTAGAAATATGTAGCTGCGGGTTTCCTCTAGTATATTACATACACAGGTATATTTTACAAGAGTTCACGACGTGATTTACATTTTTGACTTAATACAAACAGCTAAGGGCAAGAGATAAAACACTAGGAACAAGTGGCCAGTATATTAATTATATCGACTACCATGTTTGTTAAATAGGGGTAGCAACTTTTCGTTCTAACAAATAACAATATTATCATAGGACAACTCAATTACGGTCATCTGTTCACAAAATAAGCAGAGCTGGTCTAAGGCAACTAGATAATTGAAAACATATTTTAAAATAAATATAAACATAGTATAATTTTGCCTGATAACTTTTTCTCCATACCTACTACGTCGTCTATGTAGGTTACATTACAGGTCTTTTAAATATGATCCCAAATATATTTCTCCTCGTAAATAAGATTGCAGCACTACTAAATTAATACGTTTCCTATAATTATACTATTTTGACGACCGGTTGGCGCAGCGGGAGTGTAAGCGACTGCCACGCCGAAGGTCGCGGCACGGTAATAATATCTAACAGTATTGTAACTCCATACAAACGCACGAAACTCGAGTTATACCTACGCGCCGCGAGCAGAGTACCCATTAGACTGGGCGGACTGTACCTACAGTACCCGCAGCCGCTATCATGCCGCAGCTCGCAAGCGGCGCGTCTGGTAGGTATATAACTCACGAAGGCGGCCGAGTTACAATACTGTTAGATTATATTACCGTGGTCGCGGGTTCGATTCCTGCTCAAGTCAAATATTTGTGTGCGTGAACATGGATGTTTGTCTTGGTCAGGGTGTTTCTATGTATAATATGTATGTATTTACAAAAAAAGTATATATGTATGTTTGTCCATTGTCTAGTACCCATAGTACAAGTCTGCTTAGTTTGGGACTAGATGCTGTTGTGTGAATGTGGTAGAATATTATTACAATTCGAACCAGCATCAGCTGACTGCAGTCGGGATTAGGTAAATTACTTATCCAGATGCAAACCGGTTTAACCTACATTGAATATAGGTAAAGTAATAAATAGCTAGTATAACCGAAATGGTACAACACAACAACTCTTTCTCACAGGAAATGGACGTAGGGCAGCAGTTGTCTTTACCACAGAACATTAAACATTAAGACTTATGCAGTCTTAATGCAATCTGCATTTGTAGTCTTGTCCATTCTTTGCTTTTTTATTATCTTTAATAAAACTAGTGAGAGATGGAAACAATGTGTTTCGATCAAATATGATATGTGAAATACTTTCACAATATTTTTGTGGTTTGTAGCAAACACTTGACTCGCACGATGCGAATATGGTTAATTTTAGTTAAGAATGTTCATAAAGAGAATAAGGGGCGTTGATTATTTGTAGTAGATGCATTTCTTAGAAGAGAACTCCCCGGACTTCTAAAAATCATTGCTTCCTAAGAGTATTTGTTTCTCACATTTTTTATCATAATTATTTGAACCTTTTATGAAATGTTTAATGTTAGTCAATGTCACAAAGATTATTACCATAGTGATCTTGGTAATAAACACTATTATATTTTCAGTTGAAAGTAAATCGAAGGAAAAGCAAAAAATTTCACTAACCGATTCCGAGACTGCGGAAAGAGAAAAACTGCCGCGATTTGTACATATGCATACTTATGTAGTAATTATTTATTGAAATTGATCGCTTGATTATTTGATAAATAAAGATGAAATACATTTCGACTTTCCTTGGGGTTTTGCGGTTTTCGTATTATTTTCTTAGTCCAATCGGAAATTTTACTTCTTAAGATAAAAACCTAGTTGCGGTGGCTTAAGCAATATTCAATCAGAATATGTCAGTTTATAGACATATCTTAATATATAAAATCCTTGCGTTACTCACTGAGTGACAGACACGCTACAGCCGAAACTATTGGGCGCAGGAAGGTGAAATTTGGCATGTATGTTCCTTGGGGACCGTAGGGGTGCACTAAGAAGGGATTTCCCGAAATTCCCACGGGATCGGCCAAAACGGGTAAATTTTTAAAAAATGCAGGCGTAGCTGCTGGCGTCCTCTAGTATTATATAAAATAACAAAAACCTCCTACTGATGTTATCGATGCACTAGATAACCTTACCCCGCATTGAATTACTAGTCCATTCAAACTACATACCAGGCTATCTAAATAAGTGAATAACAGTGAATTATCTCCCGTTTTCATGGTAACCCTAGCGGCCAGCGATGCGAGTGCAATGGTATATAAATCTCTACAATTTAACTCTGAATTGATACTAATCGCTTGAATGGATCCGTTTTACGGCTACTAGAATAGTAACACTATAGATACGGAACTGAATGTTTATGCCTTCGGTAAATTGGAATGGTGTGGTGTAATGTTGGATGTCTGTTTAAGGATGAGATTGACCTTCTAAAAAATCGATGTAATTGAGAATATTAGTACCGATGTGTTTTGTACTGTGACTAGGGCGCTGTTAGCTCAATCTTCGCACCTACATAATTATGTACATACATACATAGACTCACGCCCGTTGTACTAATGGCGTTAAACGCTAAGTCGGTCTTTTGGACACATCAAAGGGTTTTAGCGGGCAGTTTAACGCGCTAAGTGAGATGTTGGCTACATTAACGCCGTCTCATTGAACCGGATGCACGCGCAAAGTAAGGACTGTTTAATTTTCAATTCGAAATTGTAACCTTTAAGAAGTGTGCATATTCGTTTTTTAAGGGTTCGTTTTTTGAAAAGTCCTTAACTTGTGAATTGACGAGGAATTAACGCTTAACGGCATCGTAACCTTAATGTAGCCAAGGCGCATTTTTAACGCTTTATATTAACGCGTAGTTGGCCATTGCCATCAACGTTAACACTAACGTAGGTGTAGCAGTAGCATTACGGGGAACCTTAATAAACACGGTTTATCTTCACACCTTTTAGCAGTTAATACTGTTCCTATCTGTTACTGCTGTCCTAACAGTTCTATTGTGTCTTAAATTAAATTGTCCCTTTACTGACTGGCTGACATACAATGCACAGTCGATACTACAGTATGGAAACACCAAGAGAGGATTCCTGAAAATGTCTCTAGGAAAATGTATGGTCTGCCTCGGAGGAAAATCACCTAAGCAGGCGGAGTTATTGGCGACCTCAAGTCTTTAGATAATCATTATCACCATCAGCCTCGTTTGCTTCTTCTTATTAAGAGCAGCACTGTAAGAATTTCAAAGACAAATTACACCCAGAAACGGAACACATCATCGCACTACATAAAGAAAACTCCTGAGTATGAGCCTAATCACTGACATCTAGCTAAATTACTCATGGTACCCAACTACTAAATGAACTCGTCAGAAAATACTGAAAATAAAGAAGTTTCATACACTTAGTATACAATTTATTAATATTTCTCTTTCTTTATTTGTCATGCTTGCAATAAATTCAGCGCGGATTAAACTGTTAGACATGAACAGTAAGCAATAAACCTCAAGGATAGTAATTCTGCGTGCGAAATCTTCCCTTAACACGTACATACATATCTCTGAAATAGAATATACTATGGAAAATACCTACGTCGGAAAATATCTACTTCATTTGCAATTGATTCCACCAGGTCTCACAAATTTGATTTTACGATAACGCTAACTGTTCTTGCACGGGGCTTATAAATAAATACATTGTTTGATCTGCCTAGTTTAGTACAGTTTTCAGGTTATAGGTACGACTACAACTTACGTAGTACTAATTCTGTCGGGTTAAACTTCTTCATTTCTAACCTTTAATAACTTGGAACACCTAATAATAACACAAACTAGAATTGAATGAATTCGTGATGATCTAACATACACATAACATAACTTCACGCCTCTATCCCCGAAGGGGTAGGCGGAGATGTATTGTGTAAAAATAACTGCAGGTTTCCTCTAATATATTATATTTTACTAGAGTTCCCGACGTGGTTTACATTTTTGACATATAATAATACAAACAGCGAAGGGCAAGAGATAGAACACTAGGACCAAGTGGCTAGTATATTAATTTTAACGACTACGTTTGTTTTATGATAGAACGTTTAGTTTGAACAAATATCAATATTATCATAGGACAAAGAACAACTTACTCACGGTCTTCTCATGCCAAATTAAGCAGAGCTGGCAATCAGATAGCTAATTTAAATATAATGATTTACATATTCATTTTATTTTGCCTGATAACTCTTTCTCCATACCACTTTTATCAATATATTATATACTAGAGGATGCCCGCGGTTACACCCGCGTTATTTAAGGCTACTGCTCCGCTCCCGTCGCTCATAGCGCGATTTTATATAGCCTGTAGCCTTCCTCGATAAATGGGCTATCTAACACTGAAAGAATTTTCCAAATCGGACCAGTAATTACTGAAATTAGCGCATTCAACCAAACAAACAAACTCTTCAGCTTTATATATTAGTATAAGAGTATAAGATTTAACATAGTATTTTCTTGGGTTTATGTTACACATTAAAATCAAAGAACGGTTGTAAATGTAATATCTCTAAAACCATATATCGCGATAGTTAGATAGTTTGATTTCAATATGTTTTTAACTTTTCAGGTCTTTTTCAATAATATGGACTCAAATCTTTGATTATATATCAAAGACTCAAATATATTTCGAACCGTAAATAAAATTGCAGCACTAATAAATTAATGGATTTCCTATAATTCAAACCAGCATCAGGTGGTTGCAGTCGGGATAAGGTAAATTACTTATTCTAGATGCAAACCGGTTTAAACTACATTTAAGATAATATAAGCATTTAAGATAAGCAGTAATAAAGGGCTAGTATAACCGAAATATCCTAAAAAGGCCTATATCCAGCAGTGCACTATTGCAGGCTGATGATGATGATGATAACCGAAATAGTACAACTCTTTCTCTTTCTAATTTATTTTGTAGTCTTACACAAATTTAGGTCCATTGTTTGCTTTTTATTCTCTTTAATAAAACTAGTAAGAGATGGAAATAATGGGTTTAAATCAAATATGATATGTCAAATACTTCCACAATATTTTTGTGGTTCGTAGCAAACGCGTGACTCGCACGATGCGAATAGGGGCAAAACCGAAACATTACATTGCCTTCTTTAGTATTGTGTGTTCGACTGTGCGTAGAAAATAACAATAGGCTAATTTTAGTTAAGAGTGTTCATGAAGAGAATTAGGGGCGTTGATTATTTGTAGTAGATGCATTTCGCAGAAGATTTCTCTTCCCAGACTTCTAAAAATCATTGCTTTCTATGAGTATTTATTTCCCACATTTTTATCATAACTATTTGAACTTTCAATGTAATGCTTAGTTTTAGTCAATCTCACAAAGATTATTATTTATAGTGATCTTTGTAATAAACTCTATTCTATTTTCAGTTGAAAGTAGATTGAAGGCAAAAGCACATTTCATTTCACTAACCAATTACTTGACTACTAAGAAATAAATTTTAGATTCACGCCTGTGTCCCCGAAGGGGTAGACAGAGGCTCAATATTACACCCACACTTCACCATGAATTTTTAGATCCCACGTAATAGGGGGCGAGCCTATTGCCGTTACCGTGCACCTCACCAGAATTCGTGCTGCTACTGAGAATTCGGAAAAACCCAGTAACACTTTTGTCCGACCCGGGAATCGAACCCGGGAACTCCGATCAGCAGTCGCATTCGCTATCCACTGGACCACGGAGGCAGTCCAAAGTAGGAGAAAGAAATTCATAACTAAAGTATTTCAAGTAAGTAATTTAAAAGTAATACAGGCTGGAAGTTTTTAATTCAATAAAAGTTCATCGTTGATATTTATGTAGAAGCATTTTGTAAAGCTGTGTTTTCACCAGAGGCTGCCTCGACTCGCGGCAGAGCAAAAGTAGACGCTACTAAGTGACAGGCTATTCCAGCGTCTCCTTTTTATGCTGCCGCGATCCAAGCCTGCCAATCGACCCGAAGCTGCCTCTAGGGTAAAGTTTCTTAACCTTATTTTAGAATTCTCAAAATTTTGACAGTCATACATGCCACTGTTATGACAGCCTAGAGATGTCTGGCCATAGGCTTCCAAAGTTCTCTATACAGACCGATTGTGAGCCGCCCGTCGTCGGTCTATCTTGCGGGAGGCCTATCCCTGCTGCGTCGTCTGGAACGTGCTCGCCCCTACAGAAAACTCTTGCCCCAACGAGCCACTTACAAATAGTAATTTGTTATATTAAGTGTAAGTTTTCTCTAGTTGGAAAGAAGATTTTTGGCCACCATTTATACAATCTTTGTCTACCTCCATTACCTTATGTATATTATTACCTCGCCAGGTTAAGAATGGCGCAGCATGCCTAAAGCTGAGGTAGCGTCTAATTTTGCTGCCGCAAGTCAAGGCAGCCGTTCCATCGAAGACGACTAGAGGTAGTCTAGTGGATACACATCTTAAGTAGCGCCATGTGCCTTAAATTGAGGCAGTTCTCTTTTTGCGCTGCCGCAGGTCGAGGCAACCGCTCGCCTCGCCTTGCTAGTGGATACACAGATTAACATAGCGGGTTGAACGAGGTTATAATTTACTTAATCGGTTTAGGGTGAAAGTCATAATAGGGATTACTTTGTTGTTTGTGGGGAAGCACTTTATTCAAACAGATAGTTTGGTATGTTGTTTTCAAACAGTCTATTGCAGTTAATTGTTTTCGTCATCTAGTTTTTGGCTTTTCTCGACGCCATCTGTAGAGATATGTAATTATAACTTAGATGTTTGTAAGGGCAATACCACTGATTCAGTAATTACTAAATAGAAATATGTGTATTTAATATCGTTATTCAGATTGCTAAGGTTCTTAATACAAGTTTTATAAGCTTACTAAAGATACAAAATGGTGTAGGTTCTTTTTAGGAATTCGCTTAATGTTTTCAAGAAAAATATGAAAAGTTGAGAGTCAGGTTTTAATCAACTATTAGGGACAATCGTAAATTCAAATTACTTTAGTGCGAAACCGGCAACTTTTGTTTTACCTACTCACTAAAACTGCTGGCACTGTTAGTATAACACATAAATTAAAAAAGACATAAGTGGGTGCTCCTGTTTCACCATATTTACTTTGGGAGGCTCACCAAAATATGAACATCATTTACTGCTTGAGTTCTTGAGTATGATATCAATAAGTACAAAAAAATTACTCGTAGATGTCTTCCAATGTGAAACAGTTGCAGCTCCTTTCAAAAATAATATGTACAACCATTATATTTGATTAAAAAGAGTGGCCATGAGTTTTATTGCCCGTTCTTTCTCGTGGTTCTTCCTATTGCATTGCGAACGTGACAGTAAATGTAAATGTAGAATCATTAAGTAATTAACTTAAATTTTGACGTTCATAAGCGACACTTTGTGGCCTAGATGATTTTGACTTAGACTTTGATTTAGTATGTATATAGGTTTTCTGGCCATACCTAGAAGTGGAATAAATGAGAAACAAAAAAATAAAGTGGACAACGAGCAAGCTGATGACGATAATGGTACAGAATAGCTTATTATCTGTACCTAGCTGACACAATATGTTTATGCTCTCCATTATATCTATAAGATATAACAAGCGTTATATTAAGACTGAAATTATAATGTTCCAAGTTGTCTGCACAAACTTTTATTTACATACGAGCGAGCCCCATTCTCACAAATAAGCACAGTTAAATTTACATATTTCGCAGAATGGCGTATTGTCAGGGAATATCCTGAAAATAATTATATTAGCCTGATTTTTGCACCGGCGTGAGAGCGTCAGGTTTCATACGTTTTATTTACAAACGCACAATTCGGATAAAATAATACACCAAAGAGACTTTGAAATGAAAAAAATATCGCACAAATGCATCGTCGTCGTCACTAAACCATCATACTTATAAATAATAATTATATTCTACAACATTCACACAACACCATCTAGTCCCAAACTAAGCAGAAGCTTGTACTATGGGTACTAGATAATGGACAAACATACATATTAACTTATTTTTAAATACATACATATTATACGTAGAAACATCTTTACTCCATACACATAAATAAAATTGAAGTGTCTGTTTGTAATATTAAAATAACCGCCTTTTACTAAATGCATATGGATGTATACACGGTACATATACCAAAACGATTTTTTTTAATAGGGTGCATACCCTATGCACCCTATTAAAAAACCCACCAACAACTTAGGGTCCCAAGCCAACCTCACCTGCAAGTGGTGCACCTGCCGATCAACGGACGAGGCTCTGGCAAACAAAATATCCCGATAAGCGGCAATAGGCCCGCCACCTATTACGTGGGATCAGAACATGGCGAAAAGTGGGCGTATAATATGCCTCTGCCTACCCCTTCGGGGAAACAGGCGTGAGTCTATGTATGTATGTATGTATGTATGTATTTTTTTTACAAGTTTAGTCTGTCTGTCTGTCTGTTTGTTCTCGCTAATGTCTGGAACGGCTGGACCGATTTGGCGGGACCTTCACTTCAGAAAAAACATCGATGTTCTCGCACACAGATGTTTGACTTGAGCGGGAATCAAACCCGCGTGGCAGTCGTTTACACTCCCGCTAGGCCACCGGGTCGTCAAACTTACATTTAATTTTGATCTACTAGCTAACGTTCACAACCTTTTGTAGTTCATAGCTGGACTTAAGCTTCTCCTAATTTGCTTCAGAGTGGCACTGTGAGTCACTTAGAGGATACCTACTACCTATACCACGCGCGCCAGACGGGTTGGGTTTAAAGTCGAGTTTTCCATCTCTTCGCAAAGATACTTTTATCTTCGTGTATTTGTTCACCGCATACAAAATAATTTAGCGGGTCTTAATCGCGTTAACTTAACTTATTTAAGGTATAAATACCTATTTGTTTCCGACGTTTCGCTCGCCTTGCACCGAGCGTGGTCGCGGAGAGACTGATGAGAGCTCAGCGCCCTCTTGTGGAAGTGCGGGCTTCGGCACCTACCCTCACTTGGTCTTTATTTAAGTTCGCAATGCCGGTACTCCGACACACTACACTTATGACGTCTACACACTGTTGAGATTTATCACTGCGGCGGTGTTTACATTTGCTGATGACTGGATTCCAAGTAGCCGATAATCTATACGATTAAGACCCGCTAAATTATTTTGTATGATGTATATAAATCGCGAAAGTTTAAAATCGATTTCATACGAAACCCACGGAATTAAATGAGTTAGTGGCGTTTTGTACTCTTAATCTGTCACTATGCGGATTACTACATACTAGAAACAGGACAACTTTAATAAACATACATACATACATACACTCACGCCTGTTTCCCCGAAGGGGTAGGCAGAGGCATATTAAACGCCCACTTTTCGCCAGTGTTTTGATCCCACGTAATAGGTGGCGAGCCTATTGCCGCTTATTGGGACATTTTGTTTGCCAGAGCCTCGTCCGTTGATCGGCAGGTGCACCACTTGCAGGTGAGGTTGGCTTGGGACCCTAAGTTCTTGGTGGGAACCCTATGCACCACTTTAATAAAACCTTAAGAAAATATGTCTCGCCCCAGAATGAGTCCATTGTAATCCCTGAATATGTCATTCATCTGTATTCCATATTAGATTATACCATCTGCGTATCTATATTCGTCCAATTTTCTTACCAGCATTTCTTTTTCACATAATTTGACCTGACAGAGTTGACAGACGCAATATCTATATTATTTGCCTAAAAAAAATAGATTCTGCTCTTTACGTTGTCTACGGCTCAATTCCGTTTCCCGCCACCTTATTCCTATTTTATATTCGGCAACCGAAGAATTTGTGTCAGATTTAGCTACGAAATACGAATTCATTTCCATTTTTCGTATTGGAATACGGATTTCGCCGCTCGAAAAATCGAATTTATGGATGATACTGAGGTTTTGATGTTAAAAAGGAGAGGGCAACTGATTGTTACACATTATAGAGTTACAATGAACTTCGTTTGAGTATAAAAAAAGTTCTTTTATATTACGGAAGAGCCCAGCGTTCAAATTTTGCCAACTGTTCCTTAGTTGCCTTTATCATTTCGAATAACTTATAATTAAATTATTTTTGTCATAAAACGTAAAATGTAAATTCACAGACCCATAAACTCGAAAAAAAATCCGTTGCTGATTAATTCCGTGCAATTAGATCACTATGGATGCTGCTCATTGGATCAATTCCTACATAATTATTGAAATGTATGTATGTATTTTACATAATACCGCATTAGTCACAGCTAAAGTCATTTGAATATGTAGGGTAACATTTTGCACACACACGTATGTAGGTATATTTGTGTGCATAGTGACAAGTTTGGAACAAAAATCGAGAGTTGAATAAACCTATTTATAGATTTTTATTATTACTTGCTTAAATATCTTTGGCCTCGACTCCATTACAAGATACAAAGCAAACAGCTCAGAGTACAAACAAGGTTCACGGTTCTAAAAACAAACAAAAAAGATGCCATTATATCGAATCGCCACTCGTTAAAAAAGTTCTTGTCATTTTTGATCCTGGCAACTAAGAAAAATGGCGCGAAAGAGCCGCTATTGAATTTATGTTAAGACTTTAAGTGTCAAGCATTTGAAACTTTTTGAATTTGGAAAGTAATTTAAACTTGTAAAACAGTTAATAACTGTCACAAACTAACCTGTCGTTAGAAAAGGGTTCGACCTAAAAAGGTCGACAAAAGAACTAAAGGATAGGATTTTTCTGATGGGAATTGTTATAAGTTAAATTTGGATGCCATTCAATTTATTGGAAGGACATCGAAAACTTTTAGTACTAGGACCTAGCACCTGCCACTGACTATTAGACTTATTACGTTTTTGTAATAAACTTAAAGTGTTTGTGACTTTAAAATAAACATTTTACAAAGTTCCTATAAAAATATACTTATATTGTTTTTATTACTAAAGCTGCGCGTCCACCGCATCGGAATCGGAGCGTACGGAGCGGACGGAGCGTCGTCATTTTCAAAATGCCGATGGGGTGCGTCCACTGCATTCGGATTCAGCATCGGCAATTTAGGTATTTTTAAAGCAGGAGGATAGTGACGAGGATATTGTTGTAAATTAATTTTCGGAGAATATTATACATTTGATGAATATCATAAATAATGAATATCATAGATTTTTGGGTACATTCATATGACTCTACTAAAGTAATTAAAACATCGTCGTTCATCGTGAATAAGTATTTTTGCCTACAGTTTAATGCCGCAAACACGTCAGAACTTGAAACGCTCGGAATCCGAATGATGCGTTCACTGCGGATGACGTCATCAGCAAAAATACCGGTCTCAGGCGCAGAAATGCCGATGCAGTGCACGCAGCTCCATAGAAATTAATACAAAGCAACAAATCCTTCCGCTCCGTACGCTCCGATTCCGATGCTGTGGACGCGCAGCTTTAGTCCTATCTGCCTGATTTTATAAGGTGTACCATAGACTACTTAATAATTTTTTTAAGTAGTCCGTTTAAGGTCCAATTAAAGTAAGTAAGTCCTTTTAACAAGCCCCACAATGTACACACCAGGCACACCTGGGGTTTTAAATCCCTCCATTCAACCGACGGAGACAGCTAGTTGACAGAGTCAGAAGGAGTCACGATCCCCAGCACTGAGGGAAACTACTGAAGAGAGAGAGAGTGCCTACATTACTAATCAAAAATAAAAATAATATCGCGTACTAGTTGTTATTACTTGTACCTTCAAGCCTGGGTAGGTAATTTTAACGGAGCGTGAAAATGTCTCAAATCACATAAGGTAATAGAGGATCGACGCTACTTTTAGTAATCAGTGTGGTGTTATAAGTACTGCACTTTTTATCTTCATGTCGAAGTTATGTAATCAATCTGGGATAAATAATTGAAAATATGTAGTTGCAACTTAATTCGGCAGCAAATGCGAAAGAAGAATCATTATGTCTCAACTTAATTAATATTTTCATCATGTTGCCCATTTCGAAATCGGCGTCCAAAAAGGAAAATAACCGTTTTTGCTTCGTAGAATCTTAAAATGTTATCCCATAAAAAACAATACTTGTCAAAAAACCAAGTCTCGCAACTCAGTTTTTTTACCGTAAAAAGTATTGAGATCCATGTAATAACAAGTCGGTTATTAATTTATTCAGTCCCTACTTAAGGGGCCTTCTGTCTTAAGGTGTAACGTAATTATTAAATCTAACAACATCTTATAGTGAAAATATCAACATTAAATTTTTTTAACATCTATACTTCTATACTATAGTATAGAAGTATATATACTATACTATAATATATATTACTATAAAGAGGAAAAAATTGTATTTTTGTATGTTTGTAACGAATAAGCTAAAGAAGTACTGAACTGATTCAAAAAATTCTGTCACCATTGTAATGCGGCGTTATCCCTGAGTGACATAGCCTATATTTATTTCTAGAAAATATTAGATAGTTATTTAAAGTAAATGTCCACCCGTGCGAAGCCGGGACGGACCGCTAGTTTTGAATAAATAGATTAACTTAGCACACTGCCAAAATCTGTAAAGGAGTACTATATACATAATATCTACCTAAGTATTTAATGTCCAGTCAACATGGCTGTATAGGTAAAATAAATATCATCATTATCAGCCAATACATCTATCCGAAATAACGTTAGGTAGGGATTTTAAACATTCGGCTATAGGCCGACCAATTAATGTTTCAAATCCCTGAATTAAATATACCTAAAAATAAGAATATATTTTATAATAAAGGCTCGTTATCTAACTTCTGGGAACACCGCCGAATGAAAATGAAATTGTTCATTGTATTTTTTAAATAAAACCATGCTAAATTGTGACACAAAAAGTATGTTACCTACCTGTAATAATCCTTGTAATCGCTTGCTTATTCTACTTTCAATTATGTTACTTTGAGGTTCAAGTCGTTGAGAAAGAAGACAAAGAAGAAAGTTTCGCGTAGACATGAAGTACCCGATCAATAACCTAGCACGGCACTTTTTGTACCAATAAGTTACAAAGCCGTGTGGTTGACGGCATAGAATACAAGTGTCACCACCCCCTATCTTCCCGTGGGTGTCGTAAGAGGCGACTAAGGGATAACACGATGCAAATACCATCTTTGCGTAGAGATGGAAAACTCGACATCAAACCCTATACGACTGCCTCGTTGGTCTCGCGGCATAAATGTGCGCGTGGGATCGGGAGGTCCCGGGTTCGATTCCTGGGTCGGGCAGTGTTATTGGGTATTTCTGTCACGAAATTCTCAGTAGCAGCACGGAGTCTGGAAATATGCCCGGTACGGCAATAGGCTCGCCCCCTATTACGTGGGACTAAAGTATATCTGGCGAAAAGTGGGTGTAGAAATACACCTCTGCCTACCCCTTCGGGGATAAAAGGCGTGACGATATGTATGTATGTATGTATGTATGTAAGTTACAAAGCTAACTTACTGTGAAATTCTCACAAATATTTTGAATAGAAATAAAATAAATGATCGGACAAAAAGTGGCGAAAGATATTCTTACTGACTTTTTTATTTCATTGCAAAATGCTTATTGTCGTAAATAGAATGTTCAAAAGCGCGGGTTCAAAGAGCGACGAAACACAATTCCGGCCAGTATCAGATCGTTCTCAATATTAAAAACACAAACAGAAAAAAATAAATGTTGCAAGGAGTTTGCAATTCGCTTAAATTTATATTTCGAATTGGCATTATTTATGAAGTGGCGTGAGTTTAGTTGAAATAGTTTTGTGCGTGTTTATTTGTAATGTTTAACTTTGCTATGAGGTCACACGTGTATAATATTACTCTGCGGTTTAATAGAAAATCAATGTTTACTACATTTTATGGGTTTTGAAAGCATTATTGTAGTATTTAAAAGTTCGATATTACTGGTTATTATGTTGTTACGAGACGAGCTAGCCTGATAGTAAGTAGCTCGCCGTAGCACTACGACGACGGCAGTAATGCCAGCTAGGTAGGTAATAACTTCGGCGTTGAATAACTTAGCAAAAATGAGAAGAAAGCGAGGCTGTGCACCATTTTCTCTCAAAAGCCGCTAGCCTCCCATTTACTCTTTTTTCTTTACATGTGTCCCCCCTTCCTTTGCGCCTCCGGTGCTGTACCTCAGTGAACGATACGCAAGAGGTGGACATGTGAAATACTACTTACTTACGTAATTCTAAAAACTCGGGTTTTTACTGCCCGATTTACTTTCAAAATCATTTGAAATTTCTAAGATCGACATTCCGAAGCATACAAAATAATTCAGTTGCTTAAATTTCTACATTCCCCTTATTAGTTCTACTACATTCGGAATTCAAATCAGACGCTATTATCAAGTGTTTTCCAACGAGGAGTTCGAATTTCAAGTCATCTTCAGCCATGGATAGAACAAAGAACGAAACAATAACTAAAATGGCGCAATTCCACTTGTTTTCGTTATTAAGATGGCGACTTCGGTATTTGAGGTTATTACAAGTTACAATTTGTTCGTATAACTGGCTGGTTTATTTGTCTCTCGCCTGCTACTAATATTATTGTTTAAGGAAAGCGGTGTTAACTGTAATTGGATTACGGGATTGTTATTTATTTTTTGTTATACTGTGCTGGCTAAAGGCCAGTCTTGGCTAGTGCTAAATGTACCTTCAAAGTATAGCAGTTAGGAATTTCTGATGATAAGGTCTTGATGTCTATTGGTATGAATTAATATAAAACCTGATTTTCGTAAGATTTTTTCTTATTGTTTTATTTATCTTTCGTAGTAAAGTTGATAAAGTTATCGTTAAATGGAACCGGCTTTATGTAAATTTGAATTAGGTACTTTCGCTATTCTTAGTAATTTATATTTCATATAATAAATTGAAATGAATATACATTTAGTTTTTACGATTTAAATATTCATTAACCAAATAAAAGTCTTCTGTATTTAGCTAACAGAGCAACTCACTCTATAGTCATTCATATCTTTTTAATCCAATTATACGGTAACTCATGAATATGCTGTTACAAATTATTGTGCATGTCTGATTTTATTTCAGGGTTAAGTTATAAAACGTATTAAAATACATACCTATCCTATTTACGTTTTTGACGACCGGTTGGCGCAGCGGTAGTGTAAGCGACTGCTACGCCGAAGGTCGCGGGTTCGATTCCCGCTCAAGTCAAACATTTGTGTGCATGAACATGGGTGTTTGTCTTGGTCTGGGTGTTTCTATGTATAATATGTATGTATTTACAAAAAATAAAGTATATATGTATGTTTATCCATTATCTTGTACCCATAGTACAAGCTTCTGCTTAGTTTGGGACTAGGTAGATGGTGTTGTGTGAATGTAGTAGAATATATATTATTTATTTTGGCAGTAATTAAAGCTGAATTGTTTTTAAACAATACTCTTTACACAAAAAAGTAAAGACAAGGTAGATCTAAAATCAATTTTACTGATTATATTAATTTTAAGTAAAAAAAACATATTTGTTAAATCTTTCGTACCAGTACCTACATCTTGAAAAAAATACAGGTCCAAATTGCTAAGCTTAACTTGGCGTGAGATGCAAATATCATTGCATCCCACTTCTTATTATTCAAGATGCTAAACCTCAACTTAACCTTAGATTTTCTCACGTCTTGGCTTTAAAGCTGTAGTAACATGATGCTTGTGTCTCAGACTTATTAGTGGAACAGGTGTTTAGATAAGGTTAGCTGTCTCTTTCGGTCGCTAAGGGCCTAATGGACCGAAACTGACACCGGAGCTTGAAGGATTGAGTCGATTATCGTCGGTAAAGAATATTTTCTGACATTTTTGGTTGGTTTTGGAGATATATTTTGAGCGTCTATATTATCAGGGTTTGTGATTTCAAATAATTCTGAAATTATTTTAAGACTATTATCTGGATATTCATAAATCGGATACTTTATTTGTGTTTTTTGGTTTTAGTACAAGTCCTGGGATCGTTTAAATAATTTTTGAGAACCTCCATTATTGAAGGTTGCCTGACGAAAACGTATTTGTTTTATTGTCAAAATATCACATAGACTTAAAAAAAAAGTATATTTTTTATATAAAATAAAAAATAAATATATCATCACATAGACTTTTGTCGCGATATCCGACACACACACACCTTTGTAGTCTATTAGTCCCTTTGTCATGTGGTATAAATTCTCATAGCTTGCAAAAAAGGTTTTTTGGGGTCATCCTAAATGAGTTTGTTTTTTCAATATTAACTTAAGATACGTGTCCTTTGAGGGACCCGATCTAATATCAAACCTCCCCAGAATGTATTTTATATTTCAACAAACATACACTATTTCCCGGCAGATATATTTATTTTACTTAATTTAAGTTGGACGACAGCTTTATTAGTTAATAAATTCTAATAAATACCGTTAAAATGAGCAAAAATAAAAAAGTTTTTGACGTCGTTAGGTTTAGTCTAACAAATTATTGGTCAGTGAATTTTGAATGTGACAATCAAGGATATTTTTAAAAGTATTGTAGGTATGTCTTCAACTTATATATAGATAGAGTTGCTAATATGGCGACTGCTATTTGTCTGTCAGAACCATTACAATTTAACAAAATACTCGACAATCTAAATTTTGCGGATATATGTTGTCGACTCGAAATCTTTATTATTTAATGTTTTATTATTCAGGTAAGTATTATTATAAATACCTATATAAATATAGATTTGACACTGCGGTCATGGTAGCGCAGTCGGTGGGTTCCAATGTGAAACATGCCAAAATGAACAACTACTTGCAAATTAAAATTTAACTATAAAAACATGTTCCAGTGGACTAAATTGTGAATCTAAGCCATTCTCAAGTCCCCTTGAACACACACAAAAAAAATCATCAAAAGCAGTCCAGTCGCTTAGAAGGAGTTCAGTGACGTACACACGCACACAAGAAATATATATATATATATATATATATATATATATATATATATATATATATATATATATATATAAGATTTATCGAAGTTTTCAAGACTCATACACATAATCAACACTAAATACCTATAAAAAGTACATTGTCAATTTACTATACATTTGACCTCAGTCTAGATTTACTCAAGTAAGCATAAAGAAATTAACGTTCTGTAAACAAATAAAAACAACAATTTTATGTGAATACAAAATCTTTTTACATAAAATTCAAGAGGCGTTCGCTTTTTGAATAAAAACTTTCTCAATAATTGTGATAGCTTTTATAGGAATGACTTACGTTCTTAATCTAAATACAAACATGATGTGTTATTAATAAATTTATGTAAACAAACCATTTTGTGTATTTTATTTATAGGCCTCTATCCACACGGCACAATTTTACCACTGATCAAATTTTCAATCGAAATGGCTTTGCCCGTCTACACGACACAATCAAATCACTGATTTTGCATTCCGTCCACCCGATTGGTTAAAATCTAGTGGTACCGCCCACCCGATGAACTTGAGTTGGACAACTGGCCTACACGTCACGATTTCATCAAGTGATTTAGTCAAGTTGGACGTAAAATCGTGTCATGTGGATAGGCCTTTATGTTGGTTATTGTAGAAGTTTTGAAACGGTTTAAATTTTACTTAAATAAATTTACTAAGGGGTAATTAGTACGGATAAGGCTGATTAGAGATAAAGATAAAATAAAAGAGACTGTAATTGGATTATGAATAATCTTTTATCAATAATTTTTGTCTCTTATCGGACCAAGATGGTATACTTTATTACTGAAGGCTATAGAAGTGAATAAACAGAGATTATTCATTAAACTTGGATACGGCTGGACACGAGAAGCCGAAAATCGCCATTGGAGAGGTCTATATCCAGTTATGGACTATGGCATGATGATGATGATGAAACTTAGATAAGGACATTTATGGCACTTGCAGCAGAGCCCAAATCTCGACAAACATTTGACTAATACCAAGTGTATAGAGAGTTTTAAAAATTGCTTTTGGCTCCATACCTACTTTGTGTAATGCAATCACAGCGATTCGGTTCTCTTTATCACCCCACTCCATTTTAATATCGCAAAATATTGTACAATGTATTGGCGCCAAAACGAGAAAACACAATAAACAATTGTATAAAAATGACAGACTCCAAATTCAAATGTACCATTTTTTTATTGTAACAGTATTTATGGCCAGACTAAGTATAACCGGAAAACAATTTAGAACAAACCCATCTTTTTGAGATCTCTACGTTAACTTTTTATAGACATTTACGAGAGACAAATAAATTACACGAGCCCATTTTCAAGGGTCGTAGGTACAGTACTTTCTTTGGTAGAAAATTATGACGTATAAGTATAATATGGGTTAGCATGAGGCAGCGACAGCCTAGTGGAGAAATCAACAGACGTCCATGCAGACGGTAGCGTGTTCAAACCATCGCTGCAAACTACTCACTTCCCGAAGTTATTTATTTATTTAATATTTATTTTATACTTTATTGTACACTTATATAAAACATTTTAAGGAATTATATATTAAATACAGTACAATGGGCGGCCTTATCGCTGAAAGTGATTTCTACCAGGCAACATTTGGAAGGATATATTATTGGTAGGAAATAAATGGTAGTAGTTGAAGTTATGTGTGTATCAAGCCGTCGATTCCGGCTGTTATAGAGATTTTTGACAGTCGTTACGGGGAGTTAGTAGCCTTGAATAAACTGACACTGATCTGATAATTTATCATGGCACTTAGAAAACGGACATGACGCTAGGACGACAATGATGAATAAGACCTAGCATGCTTAAATACCCGGTTGGCAATACTTGCAGATCTCATACTTAATATATAAAGCTGCAGAGTTTCTTTGTTTGTTTGGTTGAATGCGCTAATCTCAGGAACTACTGGTCTGATTTGGAAAAATATTTCAGTGTTAGATAGTCCATTTATCGAGACGAGAGCGGGGCAGTAGCCTTAAATAACGCGGGTGTAACCGCGGGCATCCGCTAGTTTGCTATATACTAGATATACGTTTGTAAATCAAATTATTTTATAGAAGCCTCTTGAAATCCAATTTAAAAAAATACAGGCATGTTGGTCGAATGGCTTTTGGCCCTGACTGCCCGCGCGCTTCCGCCGCTTCAGAAGCGAGCAGCAGCCACTTCAGAAGCGAGCAGCAGCCACCGGTGTTCGGCAGCCGCCACATTTTATAACCCGCTATGAATATGTCAATATCCATTGAGGCGTCATGCATCATGGTGGCGCGTGCGATACCTAGAAAGTCTAACGGTTAAGTGCGCGGGGGGGTGCAGCAATGCGACGGTGTCGGGTGTCGGCGTCTTGCGTGGCCAGTGGCGACCACAAGTGGTGAGTCGCAGCCGCTTCTGTAGCGGGTGGCCGCCACCGGCCACACGTGTGCGGCGCGTCTTTACAAAATATATGAAAAATTGTGTTAAGTGGCTGTCGCTGGCCACGGGTGGCTGTGGTCGGTGGCCCGTTTGCGCCGTCCCTAAAACTGGTTTCGGTTCTTCCCATGACAAATATTTTTATGATGAACACGATGATTTGTTCTGTGTCTGGATATACAATTAAATTATTTTTATCTGTATTCCGTGTGGTGACGGATTAAGAATACGGAATGTCACCACGCCTTTTCATCCCATGGGTGTCGTAAGAGCCGAGCCGGAGCATATTATGCAGAGAACCGCACTGTAAGAGAAGGAAAACTTGATACAAACCCTATACCAACCCGTTTGGCCAGCGTGGTATAGTAGGCCAAGTTCTCCTTTCAAAGGAGAGGCCTAGTCCAGCAGTGGATTTTTAAAGGCTGATGATGATTATTTCTGTATTTAAGAATATATAAATGATTCATCCTCATCATTCTAACGCCCTCCCGGTTGCCATCCAACGCGATCGCCTAGGAGCCCGAGGCCCGCTTTCCTTCTGTGCCTTCCCAATTCGTTCAGTTCGGTTGCCAAATATTTTTCTTGCCATAAATATGTTTTGGACACGTCAGTAGCAACAAATTACTCATTCATTTAATATTGTCATACATATGATACAGAAGTAGATTTGTAATATAATTATTTCGAATTGATCTGGCGACATTTGTATCGTCTTATATTCCTAGAAGTTCATGGTAATTGTCCAATTTTCTGCGAAATTTATTGTGAGTTTTTACTTTTGAATCGTAAATATACTTCACTGGAAGCCAATTTACTAGTAATTTATTCATGAAGAATATCGTCTATTAGATTATACTTTTTATAAATTCACTACTCTGTAGGTATCGTGTATTGAATGCCTGTGTAACTGTGTACAATGTGCTAGCCGATATCAAATGAAAAATATTGTTTGTACCAGACGTTTTTACAATTTGTTATTTTACTCACAGGATAAAGTACAGATGAATATATATCACGTATGTTTTTTGATATTAATGACTGGAATTTCTTATTTGCATGTGTAACTTAAAGAAAAGAAAAGAAAAGCAAATGCACTTATTATAAATGCAAGCAAACTTCAAACGATTCGATCGCATGCTGACTAACTTTTGAAGTGAAATTTTTAATACTAAAAAAAAGAAAAATAAAATAAAATTAATATCTTATGCCCCTTTGCTTCAGGTAGTAAATGAAAAATATGGTTATCCGAATTCTCCTGAAGGTCAAGGCCGTGTTATCTTGATAAACTGGATCAATATTAGAGTACACCATTTGCAGTATTCGTTGACTTAATCTGATTTTGGTGTGATAACATACAACTCACAAGTGTATATGTTGAAGATTCGCAGAATTGTATGAAAGTCGCAACTCGCCGGCTGTTATAACATGGAGTCCTTTGTCCATCCTGTGTATTTGAATGAACGATTTACACAAACACAACTAACAATTTTAACTTTCACCAATAGATTATGTGTTTCTTGAGGAAGGTTTATGTGCGTAATCCACATGGGCGGAGTAGCGGGCGAAATCTGGTACATTCTTTAAATACAGGGTGTCACAAGACCCATCACCAAGCCGAAGTCTACTCGTATTGGACATCATGCCAAGTCATACAAAGCAAAAATAAAACTTGGGAAATGATTTTTCTTTCAAATAATCACACTTTGTATGCCGCAATTAAAATTGTGCGCGTACAATTTTCGAAATACCTACTTATCCATATATATGTTACGGTAAGAGTGAATAATTGAAGATTATTAATAATTATCTATTATTATTAATAATTACCGAAAGTCGAGGTTAAAGTGATAAATTAATCACATTTGTCGGTTTTTATTAATAATTTAACCCTAGTAGTGATAAATGTAATAAGTGGCCAATTTTATTTACCACGAAAGACTTTCTTGCTTTGTTGTTTGCTTAGTTTGCAGCTGCAAGCTGAGTTGACGGTATGTTGATGGTAATTGCATCGATTTTGTACCTAATTACAAAAATTCCATACTAACTTTGAGCCTCAATATCTCTTGAACCAGTAATTTCCCGCCTTCCCGGTGCCGAAGTAAGAATTTTCGTAATGATTGGTATAATATGGGGTTTCAGTTTTCGTTAAGGGTCTTTTTATACCCTGTATATTTTACTATGTACTTATAGTTTCACAGTAAAGTAATATATAAGTATTTATTTAGTTTTGACTCCTCTGGCATATGTATTCTGTTGTTATCGAATAACAACACTTATTATAAGCAATCCATTGGTACAAAAACAACAAGCTATCTGTATTTTTAACACCTTATTGTCATAAACTGATTACAACTACTGTAACCATGCCGGAACGTCTCCGGTGACTCTATGGAAGACAATTTACCTTATTAATAAACTAGATGATGCCCGCGATTGAGTTGTACATTAATACTTGCTGATTTATTATTACATAAATAGTTGTAAGTTAACACGTGACCGTAATCTGATGAAGACCGTACGAAAGCCGATGACCCGATGGCCTTTCTCTAATCCAACGTTGTTAAACATTTACATAATTCAATGTAACGCAACCAGTTTGTCCAAGTTTTTTGCATACGGGGTAGTTAGTAACAGTTTTTATCGTTATTAATAGAAACATAATCTTAATTTATTTACAACTGTCATAAATTTTATGTTACGGTCTCATATAACAAGATGTCTCTTGCGTCAGTAATCAACAGTTAAGTATCTTGTCTTGCTAATCACTTTTTTTATGGTAAAAGGCGGGCAACGAACAGACAGATCGCCTGATGGTAAGCAATTACCGTCGCCCATGGACACAAGCAACACCAGAGGAATCGCACGTGCGTTGCTGCCCCTTGGGGTTGGGAAAAGGGATAGAAGGAGGAGTGGGATAAGGTAGAAGGAAAGGGATGGGGCCTCCGACACTCTCACTCCTCGAACAAAAAGCAACAGTTTAGGTACTGTTACTTTACGTCGATTTTCTGTGAGAGGATAGTACTTCCCCGGTCGAGTCGGCCTATTCATGCTGAAATCAGCAAGGCTCTACTACCATTGAAAAAGCTTAGTCCACTTGCGGGTTTACAGATTTAAGATCGGACATGCTACAATAGCGTCGTGGCATTCTCATTGTCTACGGCTGAGGATTGTGTGACGTTTCAGATATTCAAGTTTCCTCACGATGTTTTTAATCGATTTAATCTGCACATTACTGCGAAATGAATGAATGCAATGCACGGTGATTAAAAAAAAAAAAAAATTATCGCTCGCTTAACAATGTGCCCGGTAGATGGCAATAGGCTCGCCCCCTATTACATTGGGACCGAAACATAACTGGCGAAGTGTGTGTGTGTAATACACCTCTGTCTACCCCTTCGGGGATAAAAGGCGTGAAGTTATGTTATGTTATTACTGCGAAATGTCAGTATTCGTCTTTCCTCTAGACATTCACTACTACATGGAATGCAGTCCGTGTGGTGACGGATTAAGAATACGAAATGTCACCACCCCATATCATCCCATGGGTGTCGTAAGAGCCGACAGAGGGAGCATATTATGCAGAGAACAATACTGTAAGAGAAGGAAAACTTGATACAAACCCTATACCAACAGGTTGGCCAGCGTGGTATAGTAGGCCGATTCCTCATTTCAAAGGAGAGGCCTAGTCCAGCAGTGGATTGTTAAAGGCTGATGATGCAATGCAAGGTGATTAATACAAGCGCCTGCTTTGTTCAATTAATCGCAAGATAGTTTGACCCAGAAATATTTGCGTCACATTGGTCATCCCACGCCATTTTAATGATACCAATTCTCGGTCAAGGATCTTTCCATAACATCGTAAAACCATATTTGTCACCCAATTTCTTACCTTGTTTTTAACGCCCACGTATTAGGAATTTCCTATTTTCAAAGGTCAAAGAGAAACTGTTTGTTTGCCAAATAACAATTGTTACTTATGGAGTTATGTTTATAATAAGAAGAAATCTGAGTTGAAAACTGATTTGAATATTAATTATTTGTTACTTATGATTTCCCACGCATAAAATTATGGTTTTGGTTGTTGCTATAATCTGTAGAGTTATAAATAGATTTGTTTGGTCATCATTTAAAAATGAATTTGGTGGCGCAAACTAATTTTCAAAACACTGGCTAAGGTTTTAAAAAAGATAGCTGTTGCGAAGTACAAAATATATTTTACAATGATACTATTCGTTTAGATAAATTTAAAAATAAAGCATCGTGAATTATAATAAGTACAAAAATGTTGTAAAATAATTTATTCACGTCATGGCAACAGAAAAATATGTACCTATATACATAAAGACATACACAAAAATATACAGAAAAATATGTTACATGTTTGGTACAAGATACTAAAGTTAGATTAAACTTGAATTACAAGTAATATCATAATTTACCCACATCCTTTATTAATAGTAGTTAATTTAGTAGTACTTATGAGTAATAACTACTCTTAGAGTCTGTAACAGATTATTAACTTGTACAGGAAATAAGATTTTTTGTAGAAGTTTTTGAACACGTCATATCCTACGTCTAAAATACAAAAAATATTTAAGACAAAATTACAATATCTTGATGAAATCTTTTATCTTCTTAATATATAAAATCCTTGCGTTACTGACTGACTGACAGACACGCTACAGCCGAAACTATTGGGCGCAGGAAGCTGAAATTTGGCATGTATGTTCCTTGTGGACCGTAGGCGTGCACTAAGAAGGGATTTCCCGAAATTCCCACGGGATCGGGCAAAACGGGTAAAATAAAATCTAATGCGGGCGTAGCTGCGGGCGTCCTCTAGTCTTATAATATATCTATACATGTCTCTGCGGACTGCCTCCATGGTCCAGTGAATAGCGTATGCGACTGCTGATTGGAGGTCCTGGGTTCGACTCCCGGGTCGGGCAAAAGTGTTACTGGGTTTTTCCGAATTCTCAGTAGCAGCACGGAGTCTGGTGATGTGCCCGGTAACGGCAATAGGCTCGCCCCCTATTACGTGGGAACGAAAAATTCATGGCGAAATGTGGCGTGTAATATAACACCGCGGCCTACCCCTTCGGGGATTACAGGCGTGAGTCTATAATCTATACGTGTTATAAAATTAAGTACACCATTCGGCCTGTCTCTGTTTGAGCGCGATAAGCTCAAAAACCAATTTCTTTGGTTTTCCCCAATACCTGTAGTGTGATTGTATAATTGGCGCGCGGAAGCCGAGGCAAATCTAGTATATCTATGTATAATTAAGAGCAAATCAAGAATAACATAATATTAAATAATAGCCTACTTAATGTAAATTGAAAGCACAGTATTTTCCACAGATCGTAAAAAGATATATGGAAACAAATTGACCAATATGCGAAATTAAACTACAATTTACAGATTTCATCGCGATTTATCGGTTTTACTGACAGTTTTAAATGAAAATTGAAGTAAAATATTGTAAAGTTAGAAGTATACTTATTGCGATAAAATCCGTAAACAGAAGTTTAATTTCAATGTCTAATATTCGCGTAAGCCCAAGTTTTTTTTATAGACTCACGCCTGTATCCCCCAAGGCAGAGGTGTAATATTACACCCACATTTCGCCATGACTTTAAGGTCCCACGTAATAGGGGGCGAGCCTATTGCCGTACCGGGCACACAGAGAACTTCCTAACGGAAAAACCCAATAACACTTTGCCCGAACCGGGAATCGAACCCGAGACCTCCCAATCCCACGCGAACATTTATGCCGCGAGACCAACGAGGCAGACCCAAGAAAATATTACGCCTAATCACCATTCGTCTCCGTAATAGTTGACAGAGATATTTTAATCATACACATTATTTTCAACTAAACTACTAGCATTTAATAGTCCACGCTTTGACAGTGGAGCCTATTGTCTGTATTCTGGCAAACTTCCAGATTTTGTTACTGAGAAATTTCTTACAGGTATATTCTATAAATCTTGGTGTAAGTCACGGCATAGCTTGATTATTATGTCAACAAAATATACTCAAGAGATTTAGAAGGTGTAATACTCGCAGCTCCTTCCAAACCGACAATATTTTGCATTAAACAAAATTTGGCGATTGAGTGGCCGTAAGTTTTATTGCCCGTTCTTTGTCGTCTAGTGCCAATTGCTAAGTGCATTGTTCCTTACATTAGTAAGGAGCATTGAGAACTTAGCAATTAGCTCTGAGTGTAAAAGTAAAATCTTTAAGTTATTAGTTTTCACTTTGACGTTCATAAGCGTCACAGTGTGATCTAAATGAATATGTTATTCTGATTTTGATAGAATCCAATTATTTACGATTGCGTGTAATCACAAGCTCAGTTTTATACCTTTTAATTGCCGGAGTAGTTAATATTTATGTCAAGTTTATACTATATATCTCATGTTTTGACTGCCTCCGTGGTCGAGTGGAGTCCCGGGTTCGATTCCCGGGTCGAGCAAAGCTGTTACTGGGTTTTTCCAAATTCTCAGTAGCAGCACGGAGTCTGGTGATGTGCCCCGTAACGACAATAGGCTCGCCCCCTATTACGTGGGACCTAAAAATTCATGGCGAAATGTGGGTATAATATTACACCTCTACCTACCCTTTCGGGGATACAGGCGTGAGTTTATACTCCTACGTCCGGTCCGTATATTTAATCTATCCATAGATTTGGCTACTGGAGATCCGAGCATATTTTGATTACGAGCATATTTTGCATGGAGCTTATGTCAAATACGTATCTCTAAATCCTTGTATAGATAAAATATTGGAACCGGCCTTTACCTGTGCTGTCGTATATGTATCTATAGATGAAGAAAGATATGCGTATGTCTGCTTGAAGAAAGTTTAGAATCTTGGTTAACTTGAAACGATCAGCATAAAAACTCCAGCATATTTATCGAGTTTGTAGGAGTTACTTTGATGGGAACTAGCCCAAACTTCTAAAATAACTGAATTAAAATAAATTTTACTTGAGAGTATCCTTCTCAGACGTCTTTATGAGCCTACATTACTGGAAGACAAAATCTTGACTAACGAAAAAAAGTGTATTAAATTTTCTACGTAAGTTGGCCGAAACTGAGTAGGGTTTAGTATTACAATGTCCCCGAAGGTCCGTTTTGTGTATCCACGAATCGACCAGAGATATTTTATATTTAGACTGATTGCAGAGATGGTTTTTAATACGTAGATTTCATTTTGATTGCTTGGAGAGCGTATGGGGTGCATTAAGAAGGAATTTCTCTAAACTGCCACGGGAATGGGAGAAATGTGCGGGCGTAGCTGTAAGCACCCTCTCGTCTGTAATATCTGTATCTTCATCCCCTTACTAACATAGTTTTCAGCAAAGTCACGCAGTTCACGGATTCATCTGCAGTTTTATGGACTATGACAACTTTTGAAATATAAACGATAATAAGTTCCAAGCAAAGCGAATATTTTAGCTCGTCATTTGACGCGTAAATCTATCCACTGAAGTAAAACCCAAGGCTTTTCTTTATTTTGCATTGAATACTATTGCGGTTTACATAAAACAATTTATCACGGAGCACAGTATAAAGCAAGCCTTATAAAAACCGTTCTCTTTAATCAATTCACTTAAAGTTTTCAAGGTAAATAAATAACGAAGGCGCCATCTTTCTTTTACGCCCGCTATTTTGGCATTCTGTATTTGAACAGATGAAAGACTTTATTGTTTTAAAATGTTTTTTTTTATATATTTTTTGTTTTGTTTCAGGTCTTGGAGGAAAAAGCTTAGTGGTGAGTAAGCTAAGAGGTTTATTGTGATTGTTCTACTAACTTAGAAAGGAGCGAAGCCAATTTGTGGCTATAATCCTATATCGTTTTAATTAACACAAATGAGTAGCTCGATTGACCCTAATTCTTATTGTTTTAGACAGAGTTACAGGTTTGTTTAAGACCGAAATGTTTTTTATTAGATTGCTACCTACATACCTAAGTATACAGCTTGCATTATCAAAAAACATTTTGTAGTTATCAAAGTTCTTTAACGTGATTTGCAACCGGTAGATAGCTCGTCATCCTTTTAGAGTTTATAAGCTGCTGAAAAGACGGAACATTCTTAGTTCATAAAAGCATAACAAAATATCATTCAGATTTGAAATTTTGCACCTCTTAGTAGAAACAGATAATTTTACTGCTCTTTGGGTAGTTAACTGTGTTTAACGCGAGCTCTGTATATAACCAGTAACTGTTTTGATTACAAGCGGAAACGGTAATATTTCAGGAAAATATTACCCAATTTACAAAACTAGATTTAAAAATTCAAATGTTGAGTACTATAGAAAGTGTTTCGCTATTTTTGGGTTAGTCTCACCCTCACTTCCATTGTGTTATCTGTGTAGTCTGTGTAGTTTCAGCAGCAGTGACTATTGAAGACTATGAGTTTTAACATTCGTGGGGAAAGTTTAGTTTAACTTTTCATCTTTCGTCTTGGAGTCCGAAAATTTCATCGGAATTCAAGGTGTTCACAGAACATATTATATGTATTTATAACATTAAGTAGTATCAAAACTATCAGTTTACGGCAAACGTAAGCCTATGACTACAAATTTTATCGATTTCTACTGTTCATATAGGTATAACTGTGTGTCTTTATCAGTCACCGATAACATTCTATTAGCATAGTTATATACTTTTTGAGGTTAGTATTCAGTCGAAAAGTTACCGATATTTAATGTTATTATGTTATGTTGCAGTTATGTATTTTTACAAACCTATTATCAGTTATTTAGTTAATATTATTTTACCGGGATTATACGCCATTTCTTTATCACAGCGACGCGACTCTACATACTTAGGTTTACAATTTCCAGGGACTTTAGTCGACAAAATCAAGGTTCACTGCATGATGGCAAAGTACCTACACAGGTTTATATGATTAAAATAAAGTATAAGTAAAACATTTAATTTCCAGTTTGAATAACATCGGTGAGCCTACATTTCTGGCAAACCAAGGTCAGGTTGTTTTGTATATTCTTTATTAATATCTCCCGATTGGCAGAAGGACGCAATGTAGTCTTCATTATCATCAGCCGGTCTTATCTGTCCCACTGCTGGGCAAAGTTGTATTCTCAATATAGATCAGACCATATTCCACCAAGCTGGCCAAATCCGGGTAAGCAGACCTCACACGTCTTTCGAGGACATTAAGTAGAACTCTAAAACATGCAGGTTTCCTCAAAAGTATAGAATTCGAAACTTCGAAAGACTGCCTCCGTGGTCCAGTGGATAGCGTATGCGACTGCTGATCGTAGGTCCCGGGTTCGATTACCGGGTCGGGTAAAAGTGTTACTGATGTGCCCGGTAACGACAATAGGCTCGCCCCCTATTACGTGGGACGTAAAAATTCATGGCGAAATGTGGGTGTAATGTTAAACCTCTGCCTACCCCTTCGGGGATACAGGCGTGAGTCTATAAAAAAAAATAACTTCGATAAGTCAATGGTGAGCACTCTGTATAAAAGTCTGTCAGTCCGTTCAATGTAATCTAACAGGAAGCCAAAGATCTGTTCCTGAGCCTTCAAAACCCTTCAAAATATGATGTTCTGTACTTCTAAGTACAGAACATCATATTTTGAAGGTTTTAATTATAAACAACAATTTTATGACCATTGTTTTTGGTATGTATGGAACCTCTATCATATTATTACTTTCATCTTGACACTCATTTGTTTTCATCGTCTTTATAGCCTCCACTTATTATTAAAGTTTAACAAACTTCTGTTTTTTATTTACAGCGAATTAACAAGTGCCGATAACTATTTTCATGAAATTTTCCAAGGAATTTTCGGCAATACATTTTTATGCCACAAGTTTTAATTGCTCAATTTATTGAAGGATGATTTTGATTTTAACGGATTGCTTTTGTTTAATAGCTCTCAGACGCTATTGTCTTTTTGTGGTCTGGTAAGCTGTTTTTCATTTTGTTTTATTGTTAGTTTTATGATGTTGAATCCTGAAATGAGTTTATATTCTTACTTGGACAGTCAGCATGTGATTATTTTACAGTATTATATTAATCTTACCTAATACTTGTGCGTCATAGTCAAGAACATAATCCAAGTTTTATAGATGTTGCAATAATTTTCTTAAACAGTTGATACTCTTAAGCATTTTAGATTGTCATCAAAAATGTATTTACGAAAGTATTTCTCTTACTTTGTTTTGTCAGAGTAAATGCATTTATTTCTTAAAATGCTTTAAGAATCAATCTACCGTCACGATACCAGCTACAAATAGAGTACAAAATGGAATTCAAAACAGAAACTGAAATACAAAGAGTTCAAAACGAGTACACAAGCCACTAATAGTAAAAATGTACTAGCTTCAACAATATTACGATTTTATTTCCAAAAGCAACCACACAAAAACGAATAGAAAAGCCGGGAGTCAGCAATTAAGATGCAGATTTCCATTGACGTCAAGCAATTTTATTATAAGCTCTATGCGCTGCAAAGATCTAAGACGCATTCACCGTCTTGTATGCACTGACCTATATCGTGAATAATCTATGTAATGAGGTAGAAATGAGTGCATGCTTGCTATAATTTGTTTACCGTACAGCGATTTTGTTATTACCCTAACAAGCGGTATTTTTATTGAAAGCCTCATCTTGTTTTAAGAAAGGGTAGTGCATCAATTGATATACACACAAGGAATGATATTTAAGGTCCATTTGAACAATTAAATTTTGAGGTGATAGTAGGATGGCGTAGTGGTTTAAGCGATTGTTCCTAAAAAAAGAGAAAGCTGCGTCGAGTATTGTGGTCCCCAGGGACAATACCTACTTCGTTTGGTCCGCAAACAGTTATTTCAAGTCTTGGAGACTTTTTATTTCCCTTGTTTGCTTTATTTGAACTTAATAATGCGTGCATTTTCTTTTTCAATAGACGTATATGCCTCCATCGTACATATTCCTTATAAAACGTTCGCAGTCCAGTGCTAGGCACTGGCCCTGTCCCGCTATACCACACTGGACAGTTGTAGAGATTTCCGTCTTTTCCCAAATATACTATCTGCTGTGTATACTGCACGGTATGAAATGTGGTAATTCGTCATCACATGGCGAAAAAAATACCTACCCTATTTTCTATGTTTTGCTTCAAATGTTTTTTAAGCGTCGAATAGTAAATGAAAGCTAAATTATAAACTAAATTATGGAAACTATGTAAGTGGCCCTAATCTCAATGCCACTGTCAGTTTGTTTATATTTCATGTCATAACAAACCAATTTAGAAAAAGAAAAGTTTATGAAACGAAAAATGGCGTCGACTGATAGCAACTGTCAAAATTTCCCGCCAAAGTCACAATACAAATGTTACCAAGTTATAAATATCTTCCAGTAGCTAATTTATTATAAGCACGCTGACACAGGTATTTTAAATATTTATTTTGGCACCGAACAAAAATAAACAACGCATAGTTTTTGTGCAAACCTTTTCTTTTCAATGGTTTTAGTGGTTTCATTGTATGTATGTTTTAACGTAAAAATATACACGGGTGTTGCCGTGTTTGTATAATATTTCAGTTGAAAATATTTCACAGGTTATAATATTATTTTATATTGTAGACTGATACAATGAAGGAGTCATTTACATGAGGATAGTTGGTTAAAAGTCCCCTTTTAAGTTTTAAGAGTGTACATGTGCGTGGGGCATCTTTAAAAATAATAACCTTGCGTAGGACCTTAAAGAAAACCAGTAGAGAAGATACATACACTTTTTCCTGCACTTCAGTGATACAAGTCAACCTAGATAGTCTTAACTCTATGTCATGTATTTATGCATATCAGTGATGATATGCACCACTAATAGTGCATATTAACTCCACGATGCGCTGTTACTGCGACTGCGGTACATTCTAAGCGTCAGTGTTGCCATATCGGTAAATTTACAACCATTTTGCACACTCCGGTGCACAGGATTAGGGTAAAATATTTAGAAAAATGTCTGTTTGGAAAAAGAGATCATATTTTATGGATGGTTATGGATGGTAAGTTTAAACGAAACTGTTTAATTTTGGATTCTTTAAGAGTAATTGTTTTTTTTATTATAAAGCTGATTTTGTTTATTTGAACGCATCTCAAAATCTACCCTTTCAGATTAGAATATTATTATTGCAGTTATCGAGGCAGGTTAATAACATCACACTACTATTTAAAGAGCTGAGGAATAATAAATTAAACTATTTTAAGAGATTAAGGAACTGAGGAAGTTTGTACGTAAGTTTTATTTTTGAAACCTTTTTTGAATAGCAATCAGAAACCACAATGGAAGAAAACCCTTACAACAAACTTGCTCTATAAAGAGTTAAAATATTAGCAAAGATAGTGTTACCATTAAAAAAATGCTTACATCCTTTGTCTTATCGCGCCGTTTCCTAATGACTGTTAGAATGTGTTGCCAACTTGTTATTCTTGTTTAACAAGACTATTGATAACATTATACTGATAAGGAGCGCTAATGATTGACGTGAAGGACGGAAGGACACAAATGCATGTATATGCATGCATAGTGCATATTCATTAAATATATTTGAATAGCGATAGCTTAGAGACATGAATTTACTGCCACGCAGAGCGTTTTAGATACACTGTTTTGACAACATCCTCTTTAATTTCTAGGTGTAGGACTACATGTAGTACTATAATTATGAAGTTCTTCTTTTTATAATTAAGCCTATATTGCTTCTTCGTGTGTACCCGACTAGTTTCTATTGGAAGGCGCTCCGTCGCGACTGCATCCGGTGTCTTAGTCGCCTTGCGGCTGATAAGATCTCTCACGTCACATATTTTTTGTAGTTCCGATCCCAATCATAACTACAAAAAATATGTGATGAAAAACAATTTATGTAATCAATAATAATTTTAACTATAATAATATTATGCTTACTCATATAGACTTATGTCATAGAAATAAAAAAGGTAGCGATAGCCTAGTGGAGATACCAACAGACTGCCATGCAGAGGGTATCGGGTTCGAATCCACGGCACCAATGACTTTTCGGAGTTATGTGCGTATTGAATTGGTAATTATCGCTTGTCCCGTGCTTCGGAGAGCACGTTAAGCCGTTGGTCCCGGTTGTCATGAAAATCTTTGACAATCGTTACAGGGCGTCAGTACCTTCTAAAATAAACTGACACTAGTCTAAACCATGGAATATCGCTATCCCTTCGGGTTGCGGAGGTCAGACAGGCAGTCGCTCCGTGGAAAAGCTAATATTCCGCCAAATCTGGTTAGACTAGTAAACGAACCCCACATTGAAACTGGGATAACGCTAAGAGGATGATGATGACTTATGTCATAGAAATCTCTAGCAGCCAAATATGCCAAATGCTTCGATAAATAAGTATTGGGGACGCCCGTAAATCGGTTCAGCCGTTTAGGAAGCGTTCGGTGAGATGAACGTTAAAAAATCACATAATTATGATTGAAAGTAATATTATACATGCGAAAGCGTGTTTGTTTGCACTTCTTTCACGTCGCAACGGCGGATGTTATGGCATGACTAGAGGACGCCTGCAGCTACGCTCGCACATTTTTTTTAATTTAAATGTTTCTGCTCGATCCCGTGGGAATTTTAGGAAATCCCTTCTTAGTGCACCCCTACGATCCCCAAGGAACACACATGCCAAGTTTCAGCTTATTGCGCCTTATAGTTTTGGCTGTAGCTTGTCTGTCAGTCAGTCAGTAACGCAAGGATTTTATATAATAAGACTAGCTTTTGCCCGCGGCTTCGCTCACGTTAAATACGGGGTAACACAAAACTCCTTCATCGTCCGATAGTAATTTTCGTTTTAATTCTAGGCATAGGGACTGATAAGAAATATAACCGCAAGAAGTATTTAAAACATTTCTGTAAACAGTATTTTTAGAGTTCCGTAGTCAAAAATGGCTAAACACGGAATCCTAATAGACGCGCTATGTCCGTCAGCCCGTATATCACAGCCACTTTATGCCGAAACTATTCAGTTTACACATTTGAAAATTGGTAGGTAGACGTATTCTGTGAACCACCAAAACCAAAAATTTTGAATATTTAAGATATATAAGATAATTTCTTCATACATGGAACTGATGTGGAAAATGGGTCGTTAAAAATTACTTTAAGGTTCCTAAAACCATTGTTTCTCAAAGTCAATCGTTTGAAAGATATACGGTTCCAAAGTGGTAAAATGGGTGTGAGGGTCCCTCTTACTTTTAAAATAAGAGAGTGACAAATCTATAAAAAATATATGCTGTAGATCGTTATAAAAACTTCCAACGAAAATTGATTTGAACAATATGTAGTCAGCAGTTTTTTAAATAAAGCACATCTTAAAAACTGCAAATATAGCTCTGTCGTTTATACAAATACTATACTACTATAATAGTTAGTCGAAGATAATGGCTATGGTAAGTGGATACCTGCACTACGGAACCCTTCATGAGCGAGTCTGACTCGCAATAGCGAATAGCTTTTATAATGTTTTATCCTTGGTACTTGTAGCCGTTTGCCATTACAAAGCTTTAGTGCAATAAGAATCCGCATTAACAGGACTGGAACACCAACGTTCGGTCTCAAGTTGCGTGAAGGTACTCCTGATAATTGTAAGGAGTTCAGAAACTCTATAGGGTACCTTGAAGTAACTTGGTCAGAATTCATGACATTGTCTACCTACTAAAAGGTGCTCAACAACATCACTTTGCATACAGACAAATGTCAAAGCCATGGTCTGCTAAATCTCTAGACACACTTTCGCATCTATGAGTAGAGAATATAGGTTCAGCCGGTTTAGCATGAAATCGGTAGATACATAGGTACACATTTTCGCATTTATACCTGATATTAGTAGGGATTTCCCAAAGCTGTTACAATAATTATTAGTTTATATATGTAAGCGAACGAAGTAATGACAGTGCACCATAGGACAATGTATAATGTGAGAGTACTGACAGATATACGATAGCCCATATAGCGCAAGCGTTCTTACTGTCAATAGGTAGGAGGTTTGTCCCTACAAACTTCGACCCTCTCTAAAATCCCTCCCAGATTATTTTTTGCAGCTAATTGTATCCTATGTGTTTTTCCTGGTTCTGAGCTACCTCCCCACCAATTTTCAGCCAAATCGGTTATGCCATTCTTGAGTTATAAATAGTGTAACTAACACGACTTTCTTTTATATATATGTATAGATTATATAATACATATCATTAGAGAATTTCTTAATGTTTTTTTAAAGTCTCACGCCTGTATCCCCTAAGGGGTAGGCAGAGGTGTAATATTACACCCACATTTCGCCAGGATTTTTTTTAGGCCCCACGTAATAGGGGGCGAGCCTATTTCCGTACCGGGCACATTACCAGACTCCGAGCTGCTACTGAGAATTTCCTAACGGAAAAACCCAATAACACTTTGCCTGACCCGGGAATCGAACCCGAGACCTCCCAATCCCACGCGCACATTTATGCCGCAAGACCAACGAGGCAGTCCCGCGAGACCAACGAGGCAGTCATATTTTAAACATAATTTTTATTTATTTCGTCGGCATTTCAAATCGTTCGTCAGACATTTGAATTCAAAGTTGCCAGTATGTTTAATCGACTATTATATACGTAAGGACATTTTCTTTTCTATAACAGCCTCTTTACTTGATCATCATTGTTATTCCAATAGTCGTATTATACAAGCTAAAACACCAACAAAATAAAATCCTTATCCCGAACAAAATATTTAGGCAAGACGCTATTTCATGGCCCGTTACGATCAGCGCACTAAAAGTGGAATTTTCAGGCGCCTATGGCAGTTTACAGACATTCAGGAACACATTAAGTTAATGTTCCGGAAACAGTACATAACACAGCGCCGACGCGTTATGGGACAAGGCGAAAACACATCGTCAGTGAAAGTTGTAAAACTCAATGGGGGCCGAAATTTCAGTATATTAGCAGCGAAGGAAAAAAAACGTCGCTATATTTATTTTCCGATATATAGTAATACTAAATTAGACTCCATGGAATATCGCTATCCCTTTGAGTTGCCGAGGTCAGACAGGCAGTTGCTCTATGGAAAAGCTAATTTCTAGTCACATCCGATTATACTAGTACGCGGACTCCAGGTTGCAAATTTCAATCAATCAATCAATTTCAAAACTCCAAGATTACCTATTTACCTTTCCATATGATTATTACATTCATAAAAAACTCCACACAAATAAAAGCCACTTCAACAATTCATTCACTAAACTTATCGTAAAATATGGTACAATCCATCAATATCTAGCACAGCATTTTTACCAAAAATATTATCAGAAAACACTTAAAACATAGGCTATGTGTGTCAAAGCACTTATTGTAACATGACCACCGGCTTTCTTGAATGGAACAAGCACTTCAGTACAGTAAACATGCGATATTGATACAACCTCTCAAAAGTGGATTTGTAAAGTGATCTGCAGTTGAAAGCTTGCATTAACTACTTAAATTGGGGTGTTTATTACAAATTTTGTATATAAGGCAGCGATAGCCTAGTGGAGATACCAACAGACTGCCGCGCAGAGGGTATCGGGCTCAAATCCATGGCGCGCACCACTAACTTTTCAGAGCTATGTGCGTAACTATCTCTTGTTCGTGCCATGAAGATCTTTTACAGTTGTTATACGCGTTCATAGACTCACGCCTGTATCCCCGTAGGGGTAGGCAGAGGTGTAATATTACACCCATATTTTGCCATACATTTTGGGTCCCACGTAATAGGGGGCGAGCCTATTGCCGTTATCGGGCACATCACCAGACTCCGTGCTGCTACTGAAAATTTGGAAAAACCCAGTAACACTTTTGCCCGGTCAGCAGTCGCATACGCTATCCACTGGACTACGGAGGCGGGTTCAATTCTTATGAATAAACTGACACTACTATAATTCAGGGAATATGGCTTTCCATTTGCCAGATCAGTGAGATAGACATTCAAACTCAAACTCAAATCCGTGCATTTATGGCGGCTATCGATTAGCAAGGTTGTGCTCATTGGTTACCGTCTAGTTTATTGATGGCGGTGATCGGCTACAAACGACACGATCCTCCGTGCTTCAGCGAACATTTAAGGCTATCGGTGTCTACAGCCGCGACAATTTATGGTAGTCGTTATGAAGTCAGGACCCTGAACTGTCCGGACACTGTTTTAGCTTTGTATCAAGTTTTATAGTCATTCGTCATTAGCTCTGTGGCAAAGCTAATATGCTGTCAAATTTGATTAGACTAGAAAGTGAACTTTAGTTTCAAAAGTGAAATACCGTTTTTCATTACGGCACTAACGCCATTTAAGTAAAGCTTTAAGCAAAGTTTAGCTGTAGTTAGCAAATTAAATGCCTCTTATTATCCGGTATATTTGGAACAGGACAACTTGGCAAAACCATGTGCGATGTGCAAACCGACAGTTCACTAAGCGTTACCAAAAATCGTATGAGACGCGGGAATTGAACCCGCGTACTACCGACATACAACTTTATGCAAAATATTTTACCGGTTTGCCTCCGTGGTCCAGTGGATAGCATATGCGACTGCAGCTGATCGGAGGTCCCAGGTTCGATTACCGTGTCGAGCAAGAGTGTTACTGGGTTTTTCCGAATTGTCAGTAGCAGCATGGAGTCGGGTGATGTGCCCGGTTACGGCAATAGGATCGCCCCCTGGTACGTGGGACCTAAAAATTCATGGTGCTATGTGGGTGTAATATTACGCCTCTGCCTACGCCTTCAGGGATACATGCGTGAGTCTATAAGAAATAGAAAGAAAATACCGGAATCAGGGCCAAGTAGGTGATTCACGAATCGCAGTTAAATTTACCGATAAGGTAAGTATCTAAACTTTCATCCTAGTTTTTACTACAGCATCTTAATAATGTTGTCCCTTTAAGGAAATAGAAACTGCGTGGTATGCGAACTTTAAGGTAAAGATCACCTATTTTGATATTCCATAAAAGGCATGATGGTCGACTAGAATAGAAAGTTGTGATTAAGGAATGAGAATTTTTAAACAGGTTGTTGCCAAAAAATCTGAGAAACATACCTACAGGATGTCACAAGACTCATCACCAAGCCGAAGTCTCCTCGTTGTGGACATCATTCCAAGTCATACTAACCAAAAATAATACCTGGAAAACGATTTCTTTTTTAAGTATTCAAATTTTTTAAACAGCAATTAAAAGCGCCCGCGTGCAATGCTCGAAATACCTACTTATCTATGGGGTCATAGGGCATCTAAAGAACATATTGATGGGGTCAATGCATCGATTTTGTACCTAATTATAAAAAATCAAACTAACTTTGAGCCTCAATATCTCCTGAACTAGTAATTTCCCAGGTATGGTGCCGAAGTAAAAAATGTTACAACATGGGATTTCAGTTTTCGTTAAGAGTCTTTTTACACCCTGTATAAACGGGTTTAAGCTTAAGGGGCCATCCATTAATTACGTCAAACTATTTTCATGTCTTTTCGACCCCTCCCCCCTCCTTGTCTCAGCTAGTCTCATGCATTCTCATCTCATTCTTCACACAGTGTCACACTTCATCGACCTCCTACCCTCCTATACAGGGTTATTTGTAATATACCAAATACCTCTTAGGGGGTGGTTATACTCATAATTATGAACAACTTTTGTTCTGGAACTTTTGCAAAATCCCGAAAATAATAAAGAAAGTTGAACTTTGACCCCGACAAAATGTATGACGTCAGATAGGAAAGAATGGAAGCAAATGACATTTTCCCGACTCCATGTAATATGGGAACAGGGCAGGCAAAAGAAAAAGAAGAAGGTCATTTTAAAGGCACGTATAAAATCGTCTGTTTCATTTTCTTAAAGTAAGAGTTAGTAAGATTATCTCTTATCATATTCAATTCAAACGTAAAAAATGCCGCATAATTTACCCAAGCATTACAAAATCGATTCCACCGCAAAATACTAGCGTTCATATGAATAGCTCTAAATTAAAGGGCAACTCAAACATTAATATAGAACTTTTCACATAACTCTTGTGTCTACAGTGCCCTTGGCAGCACATTTATTTTTAATTTCATAGTTCAGCTAATCCTTTTATTTTGAACTGATATTTCCGGCGTTTCCACGTGCCGAGTGTGTATGATATCTAGCTTGTGGGAGAAATTCCACTGTATTATGTGTTTTTTTGTAATACGTAAGTGTGTGTACACATTGTTGGTGCGCTAAGTATGCTAAAAATGTTTTTTTTTCGTAAGTTCGTAACAGAATAAATATGTTTTCTTTCTTTCATTCTTTCTATGCGAAATCTTGCTTTACATTAATTTTTATACGTTTTTTAAAAAACGGTCTGAAAGGAGGAGTTGGTACTCAATTGGTTAAATTTTTTATGTTCTTTGTCGTCAAACTGTGTCTTTTATTAACAGAATTAAATATTGTTTTGTTTGTTTTGTTTCGTAAGATATACTTTCTACTTGAACACGTCCAAGTTTGAGCAATGAAATTTGAGGTCAGCTTTTGTTAAAATTGTAACTGAATAATTATTCATTAGTAGAAATGACTATAGTCTGTGCCACGAGAACATAGGATTTTTGTAAACAAATAATTTCTACTAAGTTACTTAGCAACAGTTCTGTTAAAAACAAATAATGTCAAATCCAATGAGAGTAACGGTATATAGAGCAATTGATCGGGTTTTATCGATATATGCGCTGTCAATAGTGTTTTGTGGTACTGGAACATGTCAGATGCCTGGAACGTCAACATTGTGCGTTAATCCATTGAAATATTCTTGGGCTTAGCGGGCATTTATCAGAGGATAAAAAATTTTGGGTATCAAGAAGAGGTTAGTTTAAAGTTAAATGCAAGTTTATGGTGTCGCAACGCTCGTCCTGCAGCCGGCATCTCGGAAAAGCGGGTGCAGAATTGCAGATATCAAACTATAAGTCACACAGAAGATTCTTTACGCCTAATAAAAATAAATAGCGGGTTCTGACGAAGGTAACCCCAGTTGTTATTTTACCGTAACTTTTTAATGGATTTTGTTTAAGTTCATTCTGACGTTTTCATTCTATAAAGTCAAAGTCAAAATCCTTTATTCATTTAGATCACAAAGTGACATTTATGAACGTCAAATTCAAAACATTATTACTGTATGCTTCTACATTTACATTTACTGCCACGTTCGCAAAGCAAGGGCGTAGAGCCATGAGAAAGAACGGGCAATAAAACTCAAGGTCACTCTTTTTCATCGCCAGGTTTTTATTAATCTTTTGTAAGGTGCTGCAACTGTTACACCTTCTATGTTACTTGAATATATATATTTAACATAATACTCAAGCATAATCAAGTTAAATTTTGATGTTCATTTAGTTAGCCTCCTGAACATAGACATGGTGAAACAGGAGCATCCACTTACATTATGCACCTAACAATGCAGGCAATCCGCTATACAACGTAAAATCACCATACCTAGATATTTTAATTCCTACACTAGCTAGTGTTCTGTAATATTTTCATTTGTGGTAACTTTTTTAATATTGTAGGATACCTTAGCTATTTTGAGCAAATTATTTATTGCCTATGGTAAAATATAATCTAGTCAATAATTCAGTACCATGTTTGAGGAGTGACTTTTCAAAAGGGTCTAATTCTCATTAAAAAAATATATTTCTTTTTAATGCAATTTAGTTCTAATACCATGTTATTAATATTTTTCAATTAAAGTTTGGTTAGGAACGGACGAAACAACTTTATCCCCCTAGAAAATCGACTTGAAACAGAGACATCCGCGTCAAAAGTGCTTATACGTATGCACTCTTGACGCGGATGTCTCTTTTTCTAAAATGAGAAACAAGCCCTTTTGAAATGTCACTCGTCGTATGTCAATACATACATGGTTTTTCTATTATTGTCTTGCATTTATAAAATTACTTACGTGTAAAAAACTACAAAAAATCGGCAAATTCATGAACATACTTCCGAGAAATTTGACCATTCAAACTCAAAAGCAAATATGTTGATTTTTGCAAAAATATATAATTTTTGGACACTGTCGTGTCTTATACAGGCAGTCATAGATAATAAAATATAAATTCAAATACATAGTAGGTTTATTGAGCATTGAATAAAAAACGACTGTTCAAAAAGTATAAAAGTTCACTAAAGCATAAAATCTCAAACACAACTGTTTGAAACAAAGGTTGTGAAGCCCTGAATGTGTTTACAAAAAGTCTAAACTATAGATAGCTGTTTGCTGTTTATAAAGTGGGGTTGGAATTTGAATATAATAATGTTTACATAAACAAAAACACAATAACTATTTATCAAGATAAAATCCCATCAAATAATTTATATGACCCAGCGGGCTATGAACCAAGCTTACGTATATGTGGTATTAAATTAATTATTAACGTATTAACTTGTGGTGTACGTGTGGTTTTGATACCCTTTGCATGATTGACTTGAACCCACCCCTAAACAAACAATTTAGTTTAGCTCGAGAGGTTATTAACCATTCTAAGGATTTGTAAACAATAATATTATTCACTATTTTACGTAAAAAATTCCAACGTTACAAAATCCATAACAATAATATTCAATTATTTGTCTAAGAAGTCAAGAAATATCAATTTGGATTACATTATCTATTAAAATTGTAACACAATACCGATTCCAAATTTGATTCCATACGTCTGGATGGGACCAAACGGGAAGTACGGTCCTTCTAATCAAGTCTATGTCTTTTCAAACAAAAATAAAAGCGATTTTGAAATCTTCTGATTGAGATTCGAAGCAATGTCAAAAAAGCATAAAAAACACAACAGAAAAGTCGGTAAAAATGAAGTAATATTGCTGGAAATTTCTATAGCTCTTGAAAATAGGCTGTAAGGCCCTTTTAAATGAGCCTTTGACGACCCTAACTTCCTGTCATATGGGATTAGTTACTATTACGGATATTTTTTTAATGCAGACACGATACAGACTAAACTATAAAATGGATGAAATAAAATAGTGAGCAACAATTAAAGATATAATTGATGTAAACACGCTCTTACCCGCGTAAGAGCCAAGAAACTGCCTGTCAAGACACATTATAAAGCTTACCACCTGACGTACAAGGTATACCTCGTATCAGACGCTGGGTCGTTTACTTGGCACGGAATCGTACCCAGACGATGACAGGCACATATAGTTGCTGTCATGTCTGTAAGATATCTTCATTTGGCAACAGTTTGCGGTGTTTAATAGATTGAATATTTTTTTATTCTATTTTGTAAAGAGTGTCAGCCTAGTCATGCTTTAGATTAGATAAGCTGGCTATTTTTCAGATTAGATAATATTATCATCAGCACTGTTTATACTCTGTGCCACTGCTTGGCACAGCACCTTTCTCACTATGAGAAGGGTGAAGTGAATATTTCTGCTTCTCGACGATAGTTTGACTAAGCTGTGCTTTATTTAACAAGCCGTAGCGTGATTCTACATAGCCTACATCATAAATGGGACAATCATATCCTGAAGCTACAGAAGTATTTCCAAATATGACTGGTAATTATCCGTGTGGTGACGGATTAAGAATACGGATTGTCACCACCCCATATCATCCCATGGGTGTCGTAAGAGCCGACAGAGGGAGCATATTATGCAGAAAACAGCACTGTAAGAGAAGGAAAACTTGATACAAACCCTATACCAACCCGTTTGGCCAGCGTGGTATAGTAGGCCAATTCCTCCTTTCAAAGGAGAGGCCTAGTCCAGCAGTGGACTGATAAGGCTGATGATGATGAATTTCAGAGATTATCACGTCGAAACAAATAAACTCTTAAGCTTTATTAGCGCAGACTTATCAAACGTTTGACGTTATGGCTTAAGTGGTGTTCAGTTTGCCACCCCATACAACTTTTCCTTGTGATCCATTGAATCCAATCTTGGGTGTGCTTCGTGTCTATTGTATTTAAATGTGTCTTCACATAATATGAAACAATATTTTTTATAGTGCCCGTAGAAGTAATTCTTCAAGAACAATAAGCAATTCCTTGAACAGGTAACACTGTCCCTTTCGAGCCGGATTATTGGAGCTGAAACCAGTAAAAAGATTTTAAATTAACATTTTATTTACTCTGATTACCTAAATGTATCTTTTAGATTTAACCCTCGTCACGTGCTATCAGATGTTTAAGTTTTACTGTGTAAAGAATGATTCACGTTACACCGGGCCGTGTCCGGGCCCGGCCCCGGCCGAGGCACGGCCGTGGCACGGTCAAATATTCATAGTATTGATTTGTATGAAGTAATTCACGCTAGGCCGGAGCAGGGCCGTGCCATGGCCGTGCTCCGGCCGTGGGTATTGTTTCCCGGCCGGAGGGCAGTTGATGATTTAGGCCGGAACACACGGAGCTATAATTACAAAATTAATATTAATCATAGGTCGGTATATTATGGTATATTTTTTTTAGTAATCGGTGAGTGACCTCACACGCAGCTACAACTTATATTTTTACTACGTCACCAAAGTATGTCGACAGATATCGGACAATATATTTTGATATATCACGATACATGTTCGTATAGCAAGACATTATTAACACATATTTTGATATATTTTTAGAACGATGGTGTTGGTGTTGTTTTTCATCTGTTATTTGTGTGCACGCTGAACAACCTCTGCGCCCGCGACTCAGCCTTGACGCCTCCTTGTAGTAAGGTAGGTTTTCTGTGCGGCCTCTGCCTGTTTCCCTTGATTTTAACACCGTAGTCATTAGTCAGGAATATTACCAGATAGCTACACGGTAATAACTGTATATGCACGGAATTTTTGTTTATTTTTGACCAAAACACGGTCTACGGTAATGATCTCTTACCGTGTTATTTACTACGGTCATCATCGTCCAAGGGTTTTGAGAATTGCATTTTAATTAGTACTATAATAATAAACTATCACCTCGTGTGACGTTATCCCAACAAGTATCGACAGGCACAGCCGTGCAATGAATGCCCGGAAACAGCCCGGTGTAGCATGAATGCCTAGCCCGGCCGGAGCACGGTGGATTCGACACGGCCGGGCCCCGGCCCGGTGTAACGTGAATCATCGAGCATTGATCGCACGGCCGTGGCCCGTGTCTATCTGTTCAAGTAGGGATTGCGACAGACGAAAGAGAAAGAATACCCACCGACATTACGACGCCGTAGCCCGGCCGTGGCACGGCCGGGCCACGGCCCAACGTGAATTACTTCATACAAATCAATACGATGAATATATGACCGTGCCACGGCCGTGCCCCGGGCGGGGCCCGGCCCGGACGCGGCACGGTGTAACGTGAATCATCCTAACGGTGTCCCGGCCGTGGCCCGACCGGGCCCGGCCCGGTCCGGCCTCGACACGGTGTAACGAGAATCATTATTTATACAGCAAGCTGGAACATTGGAAAGTGATAAACGAAACGGTTTTTTTATTGTCCTCTTTCTGTTTATATCTGTCGTTAAATTTGATATTATACCTCTATAAAAGTTGAAAACTTTGTAATATACAATATAATTAGTTTTTGTTCTTTGACTTTTTTCGAATATTATCTTTTTGTAAGGTTTTTTTTTAAATTAGCTATGAAAGTATATTCATTCAGAAAGTATTTTGTAATTTTAATTGGTGTCATAGCCCAGTAAAGCAATAGCCCAGTGGAGAGACCGACGGACTGCTATGCAGAAGGTCTCGGGTTTGAATCCACGGCGCGGACCAATGACTTTTCGAAATTATGTGCGTATTAAATTGTTAATTATCGCTTGCTGAACGGTTAAGGAAAACATCGTGAGGAAACCTGCATGTCCGAGAGTTCTCCATAGTTCTCGAAAGACATGTGAAGTCTGCTAACCCGCACTTGGCCAGCGTGGTGGACTATGGCCTTACCCTTCTCATAGTGAGAAGAGGCCCGTGCCAAGCAGTGGGACAGTTTATATACAGGGCCGATAATGATGAATTGGTGTCATAGGCTTTTTAGCCAGTTAAGCATTGGATAAATTTAAGATTGCTCTGTGATAGAGTCGAGTCCCCTGATTGTCCGGGTCAAGTTTATCAACGATGTAACCAGCGCGGCAACTGGGTTTATTTTGCCATTGAAAACTGGATTGGCAATTGGGTAGGTAGGTACTAACTGTTCCATCCACAAAAAGTGGTTCGATCTTACTTAAATGTTACTTTACCGGAATGACTGAACCACGGTTACCATATGTCACTTGTTTATTTCTTGCATACAGATAAAAAGTCAGTAACAAAAACTAAAAGAATTTACCTACATATGTGTGTGTTCTTCTAACACACTAGGTTAAAGCCCAGTTCTTTAAGTTACATGATTGCATGAAGAGTCTTTCAACGTGTTTAACATTGTTATTATCATAGTCAAATAAATTATACATTTTAGCGGCCTTTGAAGCTATGGAAAAAACGTTTCTTCAACAGAACTACTCGTATATTTATACGTACTTTGTAAACGGCCACTATCATGGATTTGCCGTTTACTTTGCCACCATACGGTGTTATAATATTTTTTGCGCATAAGTTTGTTTTTTATTGCAGTTATATAATAGTTTTAGTTTGGCCCGTATTTTAGGACACGAAACGATTCTTTCTTTCTTTTAATATTTCAATATTCTTGTCTGCAGACAAGGAAAACGCTAGTTCAACATATTTTTGTATTTTCTAAACGTGTAAGATCGTACGGCACCATTTTCTGACTATACCTATTGCTAAACTAGGTACATATTGCGAACCCTGACGGTATGATAAATTGCAAGCTATTCTCAACAGATACCTACGGGATATATCAGAATTGTATCGCAATATCAGACCTATTCCCCTGGATTTAGGTCACTGGTAGGTTTTAGGTTGTACTTTAGTATCAAATGAAGCGGAATTCGAAGAATTGAATTTCTGTTTGAATATTTTAATAGTATTAGGTATTGTGCTTTTAGTAGGTAGTTTAAAGTGCTTATGTTTTGTAAAGAGATCGATGGATTAGTCCCATGAAGATTTTGAGATTTTGGCTAACTGTTAGTCAAGATTTTTATGTCTTGTCAGTCATGGCAGTCTGTCATTTTGTACATACATGGTGTTGTAATACAGATGGAGCATTTACTTCCGTTTTTGTCCTAAATTGGTGAAAGACTCAAATATCCACACATATTATGAAATGTAGTCCCCTTTCCTTCCTGTCTGTCTGTATGAGCGTGATGAACTCAAACACCACCGAACCAATGTTTGTATGGTTTTCGGCAATAGTTTTGTTATTGATGCAAAAGGTTTAGGTGTATAATACACGCGGGCGGAGCCGCCAGCATGTCTAGTAATTGATATATATCATTAATCATAATTTATTAAGGCCAAATACTAAGTACCACCATTTGTTGTCATTTAATCCGACAAAATATATAGTAAATCATTATTCGTCATTTGTAGACCAATTTTAAGTTATTATGACCAAAATTAAAAATGAAATAAGAATCAGAAGAAGTCTAAGACTTCTATAATAGCGCTCATACTAGAAGATTGTCTTGACTTATAATAGAGCGGCAAAGATAAGTTCAAATTTTCAACCGACTTTAAAGGAGCAGCGGGTTCTTAATACGATTTTTTTTCGATTAAACACACTTTTATTGGTTAGAATTGTGTCTTTTTTTATTTGCTAATCAATCATATCAGTACCATCTAGTTCTACATAAACCTTTCGTCATGGACAGTCACAAGATGGTACAGAGTATCTCCGCGCATTCCTTCATTTGCATCGTTCGTGTTTTTTGAAATGTTTATAGCATCAGTACGAACATTCACGTGCAACGTTCTTCAAGTACTGACGTCAGTTGGTTTGCAAGGGAAAAAGTATACGTTAACAGTAAAGAAAAGCTTGACATAGTTTGATATATTTACACATTATTTACTAACTCCAATGCTGCTGCACAATTTATAAACGCGGTAAGTAATACTAACTCAAAAAAAAATCAAATTTAAAATGTTTGGGTTGCACCACCCTTATGACTTAGGGGTTTCATAAGTAGTGTTTGCTGCGTCCTATAAATTGTACAGCCGAATGGCTCATCGACCCAAAATGTATACCGCCCAGATACTACTGGAAAGATGTTGTAAAGCTGGACCTTAAGGAGCTTCAAGCTGGTGCTAATAAGTGGCCAAAGATCGGGCGAACTGGCGTTCTCGCGTATTAGGGGCAAGGCACGTTATGGGTCGATATATTTACATAGGTACGGGATTTTACTCCTGTACCCTTGAGAAGCCCGTAGCACAGTGGCGACTGCCCGAAGCACTCGATTTACCAGGTTAAGCGTATCAGTCATAGTATGGTTCATAAATGGGTAAACAGTTCATACCACTCTCACCGTGTCTCTCAATATGATCAATTCAATACCTCTGTGCACCCTAAGTCATTATATTATTTGATATTTATTGCACAGCTTGGGGCAAAATACCCGTTTTGCCCAGACATTTCGACCGGCTCCCATCGATGTGTAATATCTTTATTTTTATAAATGTTTCTTTTTATTTATCGTTTCCGCTAAATACATTTTTACAAACAGTTGTTGTCAGCGTATCTGTTCTAAGAAATGTCTCAGATCTCTGCCGACCCCGAAATCATTATCGTCACGCAATGGCCTACAAACAATACAATAGAAAAATAGCAAATAGAATTTACGGAACTATCTCTTTTGGCTAGATTAGCGATTCGGCGACATCAAAGAATTGGCCATCTGCCAGTACATTCTATACGCCTAACTTCAAAAACCAACATAAACTGAACTGTCATTTGTATACGCTTGCAAAACAAAGATAGTTCAAGTTACACTGGCTATTGTCTTGTACAATCGCGATCAAAATCGCAAATAAAAACAGCAAAAATAATTTATGATCGGATGAAATGCGTTGGCAGATATTAATGTGACATTTAGTAGGTATTAACGAGGATTGTAAAGGTTTAGAATAATGGTAATGATCACTTTGATCAGAGTGGTCAGAGACTTTTTTAAAGGTGATCGGACAATACAAGTGTTTTTGAACCACGGTGTAGCAGTTGTCTTAAGATGTTTTGTTATTTTTGTTAAATATGTAAATGTTTGATGTATTAATGGATTTTGTTATTTGACACCTTCTGAAGAATATCCATTAAGATACAGTTACAATTATGTTTTTGTAAATGGGATATTAAAATATTCTTAAGTTTCTTTGATCTGATATTTGATGATGTATATTTTACATTTTATATGTGTTTATTTATTTTACATTTTATATGTGTTTATTTATATATTTATTGTGTTATAGAGACAATAATTTCTTTTTATTTTACATGATGTAAAAATACTGAACATATTTAAAACATTTCAACAGATTGTCAAACAATGTTACTTTTCTATTTGATTCTTGTAAAAGTGCCCACTCTGAGTTTAAAATACTATAATTATTATTATGGGTTTCTTATCTTTGGAAGTCGTTATAGGGAGTCAGTATCTGTGAATAAACTGATACTAGTTTAAACCATGGAATATTGCTATTTTGGGTTGCAGAGGTCAAATGGCAGTCACTCTGTTGAAAAGCTAATATTTAATCAAATCCGGTTAGAGTAGTAAGCGGACTAATCGACAACTGCGCTGGGTTTCATAAAAAAACAATAATTTGAGGATCATGAATAGTTTTATGCCGTGGGGTTTGAACACAAAGACCTCGGCGTAGTTCAACGACGAGGCATTCACTTAAACCACTAAGTCGTCATCATCATCATCAGCTGGTCATAGTCCACTGCTGGTTGTAGATGGCACGCCACTAAACCCGATTTTCAGCTTTTCGTTTGCAGTCGCTGCCAGTCACTTTGCGTATATCGTCACTCCACCTAACAGAAAGCCATTCTACACTAAGTTTGCCAATGCGCGGTATCCACTCTAGCACATTATAAAACGTCTAAGTCATACGGATAGTGAAATCAATAACAAATTTGGTTAATTAATAGAACGTGATGTCTAGATGTTCTCTCAAAGACGATGCGAGTAAACAGGACGCTGTCTAAGCACGCATCTTAAAATGTAATGAGAACGACTATGACGGTCTTCAAAAGTAATCACTGAGTATTTGGTTACGTTGTTAGTGTAAGGCTGTTTTGTTACCCTGTTGTTTGTTAAAATCATACTAGAATATGAACTTGATAATGTGTATAAGTGCTACTTAGTCGGAGTATCTGGTCACGGGTTTTGAAAGATTGTCTTTCAAGTACATTATGGAGAACTCTCAGACATGCAGGTTTCCTCTAGATGTTTGCCTTCACCGCTTAGCAAGCGATAATTAACAATTTAATACGCACATAACTTTGAAAAGTCATTGGTGCGCGCCGTGGATTTGGACAAGAGACCCTATGCGTAGTGTCCGCCGGTCTCACTAGGCTATCGCTGCTAATTCTGTTCCGCGGCAGTTTAATAGTGGATGAGATTTTATAAGAGATCGATGTAGTCTCTAACGCTCACGTATCATGCTCATTGAATTTGGTTGACTGAGGTCGTTAACCTACCAACAATAATGTTTACACATAATGATGGAGAAAGCACAAAATAAATATGTAAGTTTCTTTACGGTGTTTTTCCATTGTCAACAAAAACAAGTATAGAAATGACGACCCTTGTTGTTGTTTTTATATTTTTCTACGCATTTTCTATTGATATTAATAAACTGCCAAGAAATTGGGTCAATTAAATACTTTTGTGCCAACTTTTGGACAAGATTGTTTAACTTTTTATTATGTATCTACTACGTATTTCTGTAGCTTGTTAACACTTTCAGTAATTAATTTTATAACGACGCCGACTTGCTATTTCATTACATCGTTAACATTTTGGAGACCGGGGTTAAATAAGTTCTTCACAGTAAAATCGAGCCAGTTGACGGCCGGTTGGCGTAGCGGGAGTGTAAGCGACTGCTACGTCGAAGGTCGCGGGTACGATTCCCGCTCAAGTCAAACATTTGTGTGCATGAACATGGACGTTTGTCTTGTTCTGGGTGTTTCTATGTATATTAATATGTATCTATTAACGAAAAAAAGGTATACATGTATGTTTATCCATTATCTAGTACCCATAGTACAAGCTCTGCTTAGTTTGGGACTAGATGGTCTTATGTGAATGTGGTAGAATATTATTATTAGTCTTCATCTGTATATAATAATGTGGGATAAAGTAAGTACATGTTTTTTTATTGAGGTTTAAAACTAGCCATCACTTGCACTATGGCATTCAGGAACTAAACATATTTAAAAAATTACAAATCTGTGTATATAAAATGCTTGCATTATTGACTGACTGAAAGACATCGCACAGCTGAAACTACTAAGCGTAACTACTAAGCGAAATTTGGCGTGTAACATACACGCCAAATTTACCTTGGGGACAGTTGGGGTGCACTAGGGAGCAGTTTACCGAAATTCTTACGGGATCAGGCAGAAAGGCAAATCACTTCCTCTAGCAGACCATAAATCTTACCTTTTACTAAACAAGATCTGGTAACTTAAATGATAGAGTAGTAGAGTAAAGTAGAGCTGCAGAGATGTGTTTCGAATATGTTACGAATCTGAGTAAATACTGTTTCGTGAAAAGAAGAAATGTCCCTACAAATCTGGTTACCATAGCTTTTGCTTGTCTGTAATGCTGCTTTATTACCCAACATAGGTTTTCATGTCCTTGTTGTATATAAGCAATTAGGTAAGTACTATTCAAATATATTATTTGTTATTTTATCCAATCACTTGCTATTTACACATAAATGTTACCCAAAAACTAATATATGGGCAACTAATATTAAAGCATTTGTTATACTTATTTCGTTTATTTATCTTCAATCAATACGTAACATTTTAGCACGCAACAGCCCGTCACAGTACATTAATAGTTGAGCATAAATAAAAGGAAGTAGTTCTCCAGACGATCGACCATCATGCCAACCGTTACTGTACCTAGTTACGACAGTATCAGTTTTATACGCACTTTTGTTCAGATTACGACTACTAAATGCAATATAAATAATGAATGGTAATGAATTGTGACGGTGATTGTACTTTATTCGAAGTATTGTTTGTCTGTTTGTATGTACACAATTTCTACATTTTGCCAGCGGCCCCATGGGTTTGGTTATCGGGACAAAAGGAAGCCTTTAAGCCATGCTGATGTTTAAGCTATATTATTGCACATTGTAAATTTTTATTTTTGTTATAGACTTACGCCCGTAGGGGTAGGCAGAGGTGTAATATTACACCCACATTTCACCATGAATTTTTAGGCCCAACGTAATAGGGGGCGAGCCTATTGCTGTTACCGGGCACATCACCAGTCTCCGTGCTGCTACTGAGAATTCGGAAAAACCCAGTAACACATTTGCCCGACCCGGGAATCGAACGCGGGACCTCCGATCAGCAGTCGCATATGCTATCTACTGGACCACGGAGGCAGTCAAAATGTATTCAGCAGTTTTTGCGTGTAAGAGTCACAAATATCAATACATCCATCCATGTATCCTCACCATTAGTATATCTAGGGTATTCTTTTAGGGTGGACATGGGTCTTCATAAAACAATGGTGAGAAATTTCTTAGGTCTCCAGCCTAGAATTTTAATTTGGTCATCAAAATTATGGGGTGAGCACTAGCTAAACCTCTCTCGAACATTCTCACTGAGATACCAACTTGCAAATTACATACTCACGCGCACACAATTAACACACACAAACACACACACATACACACGCACGCACGCATGCACACACACACACACACACACACTATGGATATATGAAATTTATTTAAGTACTTTACTTTTTTACTTTTTTTTACAAGCAATTTAAGTTGCAATTAGTGTTATATTGCTGCTTTGTATTTTTTTGTAAACATACATACAAATAATACCATATTTTTTGTTAAGGAGGGGCGAGGTTTTCTAACATAGGCGTTATTCGCCTACAAGGACACCTCAACCACAAATATTGTTTATGAATATGTATACTTGTTTCAATAAATAATTTGAATTTGAATTTTAAACCTTATTGGGATGAGCTAATCCACCCTACTATGTACGCCTATGATCCCCACAATTGCATATTTACAATATTGGTACATAGCGCGAAGAACCAATGGCCGTTGGGGCAGGCGGGTTCTGGAGTGGCGACCACATACCGGACGACGCAGTAGGGGTAGGCCTCCCGCAAGGTGGACAGACGATCTGGTTAAGATCGCGGGAAGCGGTTGGATGCGGGTGGCTCAGAATTGGTCGGTGTGGAGAACCTTGGGGGAGGCCTATGTCCAGCAGTGGACGTCTCTAGGCTGACATGATGAATATTGATAAGGTAAAGCATAAAGCTATTCACTGACTGCAGTTACCCAGTAGCCATAATACATCATCATCAGCCCTGTATATAAATTGTCCCACAGCTGGGCACGAGCCTCTTCTCCAATGAGATGGGTAAGTCCATAGTCCACCACGCTGGCCTAGTTCGGGTTGGCAGACTTCACATGTCTTTCGAGAACATTATGGAGAACTCTCAGACATGTAGGTTTCCTCACGATGTTTTCCTTCACCGTTTAGCAAGCAATAATTAATAATAATAATAATATTCTACCACATACACACATCACCATCTAGTCCCAAACTAAGCAGAGCTTGTTCTATGGCTACTAGACAATGGATAAACATATCTACATATTTTTTTTTGTAAATACGTACATATTATACATAGAATTAATTAATTAACAATTTAATACGCACATAACTACGAAAAGTTATAGGCACGCGTCGTGGATTCGAACCCGAGACCCTCTGTGCGTGGTAGTCCGTCGGTCTCTCCACTAGGCTATCGCTGCTATTTTGCTTTTTTATTGAGTAGTAGCCATAATATTATTTGCGAATATTCATAATATAATATACGGCTCGGTTATTCCATAAGACATTTACAAACAGTCGTACACGATGCATATTTCATTGTGAACTAATGAACGAACTGCGATAAGCGACGCATGATTTATTATAATGGCGCGAACATTTGTTATAACTGGCGTCGCGAAATTGTTTTATGCCAAGAAAATAGTGTGAATATGTTGGCGATTATACGAATGGGTGTAGGATCAAGGCGAGGTTGCAGTACAGTGCGTAGCTCGACCTCACCCCCCGCAAAAACAAAAACACGGCGGTGGCGTCAGCGAGTGAGCGGGGGGAGGGGAGGGGGGGGTTTCGTGTGTGCGTGTGCCACAGCGCAGCGTAAAAAAACCGTAGATGAGTTATGCGAACTTCAAAAGTGGCACATTAAAAACTGACAAATTCATGACAAACTTTTTTTTTCTAAATGTCTCATTTGGCTTTAGTCGCGTACGCGCTGCGGTCGGAAGCGCTCGCTCTTTTACTCGCGTGTGTGTACGTTACATTTGAAAATGCCGTCGTGTGTAATGAGATTTTGCTAAAGTAGTTAAACTATAGTAGGAAAATGACTAAAAGTTATGTAATCACTTATCATTCATGAGTATTACAATATTACAACGTTTTTTTTTTCAATTTATAATAAATTCAGTATCACAAATAATAGAGTGAATAAAAAATTGGCATTTAGCGAGTGTAAAAGAGAAGCAGTATTGTGCGTGTTCAAAGACTAAAAAACAAAGTATCCAGATGGGACATTCGTAATAATAAAATACTGATGTGTGTTTTTGTCAAGTAATAAAAGTGATTTGAGGCTGAATCAACACAACATATTATTATTATAGAAATACAAAATCATACGTAAGTTACAAACATTGACGGATGATCAAAGTCCATTCACTTGTTCTTGTTTTTCTCCTTTTAGTATTAAACAACTAAGTAGATTGTACTGCACAGTTTTCGCTGCCGACCCACCGTACCCCTGGCAGTACCCCTGGGGGTATGGTGGGTCTTTCAAAGCTTAACCGTACTCCCAGATAATATTGTTGTGTAATTAGTTTATTAATTTCAGTTCGTTAATTTCAAGTTCTACTATTTTGTGGGATCATTCCCAGTATAGTAGTATTGAACAATTCTATGATAGAACTGTCCTAATTCTATTAGCACAACTTGATGAGGAGAACAGAACTAATGGGATAAGTAATAGGAAATGTCCCAGTCTAGTTCTATGTATGTTTTTACAAGGGTATTCAATAGAACTACTGGGAATGATCCGTAGTGTCACGACATCGCGCTCATATATCCGAATAAATATGTTTTGTAGACGTTCATTTGTTTAATGTGTAAAACAAATGAACGTCTACAAAACAAATGAACGCCTACAAAACAAATGAACGTCTACAAAACAAATGACTTACAGAAAGTGATCAGCTATCGATAGTAATTGCAGAAAACAGTTGCATGCGATTTTCAACCTAATTGACATTAGTCAGAATTTGTAATTTTATCACCCTTATATTGCCAGAAAGCGAGAAGAAACAAAAAATAAAGTTTGTCATGAATTGTCAATAAGGTCGAAAATCGCATGCACCTGTTTTTTGCAATCACTATCGATAGCTTATCACTTTCTGGTAGTCATTTGTTTTGTAGACGTTCATTTGTTTTGTAGACGTTCATTTGTTTTGTAGAGGTTCAATTGTTTTGTAGACGTTCATTCGTTTAACACGTTTTTATAAATACATATTTATTCGGATTTGTGAGCGCGATGTTGTGACACTACCCTTGTAAAACATACATAGAACTAGTGGTAAATTTCCTATAACTGTTTCCCATTAGTTCTATTCTTCTCATCAAGTTGTGCTAATAGAACTAGTGGGAAAAAAAGTATCACTAGTTCTATCATAGAACTGTTCAATAGAACTAGTGGGAATGATTCGACAGCGCAAGGATGATGATGATGACGGGTCTTCAACAGTACCACAGATTATACCTATAATATACAAAGCATTATAACCATTAGCAGTAATACCTAAACGTTTTATTCTCTAATTTATCTCCTTGTTGCACTATATCATCGTACATACTAGCGCTTGTCTTCGCTTGTCTAAAAATACAAAAACGTAAGTAGTAAGTCATTATCATACGAGAGATAACACTGTTCAGTTTAATGTCCACGTAGCACGTTGGTTTAACACTACGAGCATTTCAGCCCGGAGTACGGTACGGTTAAGCTTTAAAAGACCCACCATACCCCCAGGGGTATTGCCAGGGCTACGGTGTGTCCGCAGCGCACAGTTTTTATATTAACGTACTGTTTTAGGTTTCCATTGAATGAAATGTACTTTTTTAATAAATGTTATAAATAAATCACATCGACTTTTTATTTCCCTACCTTAAATGAAATAATCAAATTTACTTTGAGGCGAATTGAATTTACTCAAAGTGATCATGTCGCATCTGAGTCAAATTATTGTTTGTGAAACGGTCAGCATGATGTCACAATGCGCGTCTGTACAGAGAGCATATGTTTATCTCTTTTTCGCGCTTGCGATTAGATGTGCTATCTCACTTACACTTCTTATCTAATTCTTAGTGTGTCGTTTTGACATATTTATATTAGTGTGCGTAGGCTTTTCGCGATGCGTGCCACTCGTAAGCTCCGTCATGTTACCTTGTCAGTAACCTGTCTACGGTTTCTTACTAGTATGTCTATGGTTTGAACGATTGAGTTTGGAATACGAATTACTTTGTACTTTTGCGAAAACGTACATGCGGGGGTGGAGGGGGATTTTGCGGAGCAACGACGTACGTCCGCCCTCAATCACGCCTAGACAGGCACTGATGAACGGCCGGCGAGCGATATAATGCCAACATTTTGACAATTTTTTGTCTTGGAGAAAAATGATAACGAAATTACGAAATCTGGTTATACCATTTACTTTAAAATAAAGAGCTGTTTCTATTGATAATACTTTCATATAAATTCATTATGGAATCTCTAAGCAGTACACGTTTAAAAATGTGATTTAGTGCCATGTTTGACATGTTTTTTTATCGAACCAATCATTCCAAATCGTGTTTCTATCTTTACGATTTACTAAAAGATATGTTCAACTTTTATACTTTAATTTTTATTCATTAAAAATATCATAGTTCCTATCAAAGTACTGCAACCTCGCCTTAAGATGTTATTGATTTTTGTAGATAAGATGGAAAAGTTGCGTGGTAGGAATCGCTCTTACAGATAAGGGTATCCATTGCATTAAATTTTAGTATAAGATTGCTTAAATGATGATGGATAATTAAAATGTTAATTATCGCTTGCCCCGTGCCACCATCCGCATTATTATGTCCGTTCCAAGCAAATCCTATTTAATCGTGTTCAATAATATGTTTGAAGTAGATACATAACTCGTTGAGCCTGCTCAGCAATTATATTTTTCATTGCGTAGATTACAATAGTTTGTACTTTTTACAATTGTACTAACTCTACTCAACTACAATGATGTACTCAATGTACAACGTACTCAGTTACAATGGTTTATAGCAATATATCTCTATCTTATCTTGGACTTACGTTTAAATTTGCTTGCTGATAGGTACGTACGTCTATTGAGATGAAAAGTCGGCCAGTAGTTAAACCCCACCGTAAAAAAGCACCATATATTAATTTTTCCCGAGCATTAGTATATAGTACTATTAGACTGCCTCGTTGGTCTCGCGGCATATATGTGCGCGTGGGATTGGGAGGTAGTGGGTTCGATTACCGGGTCGGCAAAGTGTTATTGGGTTTTTCCGTTAGGAAATTCTCAGTAGCAGCTCGGAGTCTGGTAATGTGCCCGGTACGGCAATAGGCTCGCCCCCTATTACGTGGGACCTAAAAAATCATGGCGAAATGTGGGTGTAATATTACACCTCTGTCTACCATTTCTGGGATACATGCGTGAGTCTATAAATTAAAGAATAAATAAATAGTAGATATATAGTAAAGTTGTATGATAGTATTATATATGCCTCAACCTTAGCGAGGTTGCGGATAAAAATAGCATTTTGTACAAACCTAAGAAACTATTCGAAGTAGCCCTAAAAATATTTACCAATCCATTTTCTATTTACTTCGCGCCATTTCCGGCTGCCGTCCGTTAATGTCCGTCTGTCTGTCCCACGAATGAAATAGTTTCTGACGCGTTGTACATGACTTTTTAACAAAGTCTGTACATAATAATCTGATTGATATTTCAATGTTTAGCTCTTAGAAATTTAGGCCGAGTGACGTACGCAATAGTCCGTGAGAGAAAAGGAAGATTTTGTGAAGCTTTTTATTCTTAGTGGTATTTTAGACAGTATTTTTGTTATAGTGTTTTGGAATTTATACCACATGTTTGTAACTATTGTTTTGGCTTTATCATTGTCATTTTGCAAAGTGTTATTGGGTTTTCCGTTAGGAAATTCTCAGTAGCAGCTCGGAGTCTGGTAATGTGCCCGGTACGGCTCGCCCCCTATTACGTGGGACTTAAAAATTCCTGGCGAAATGTGGGTGTAATATTACACCTCTGCCTGCCCCTTCGGGGATGTAGGCGTGAGTCTATAAAAAAAATGTTGTTTTGACTTCATCAGCCTGCCATAGTGCACTGCTAGATATAGGTGTTTCCAATGACACGCCACTGAGCCCTTTGTCTTGGCTTGCCTTAGTGCAAATAAATACATTGCTAAATATATTAAAATATTTTCTAGATGCTCGCGAAAGGAATAAGTAATAATAAATACTGTATCGCAGCGATTCTACTAATATATTATTTTCATTGTGATGTGAAATTAAACGAAAACAAAAATACATTTGTCTCGATATCTTCCTCTTAGAAAATTCTCATAATAATTCAAAGGTATACTAGTAAGCCGATTATAGATAATGCCAGTTCCAGACGACAGATAGGTCACTAAAAGAGAAATTGAAATAGTCTACATACTAGTAGTAGTACCTCTAGAATGACTACAGCAATATTTTTATATTTCGTATCTCTACAATTACTTTTACTTATCTACGGCTTAAAGTGTTTAGTAACTTAGATTATTTGAACACTCACAATGATTTTTTTTTGTTGTTACTATGGAAAACCTCGATTGGATTTCCCTTCACCAGGCTTCAAGCCTAATAAATTGCGTTTGGATTCTGATGTTGGTAGCATGTGTCACTGCCTATAGCTTTGGCCTCAGTCCTACACATTAAAAACACCGCGGTGTGCTCAACTTGCCTACACACAACTTCGTCACAGTGTAGTATGTCAAACGCGAACCAGCCGTGATTTAAACCATCTATTCATTTATCATATTACCACAGAATAATTAATAGTACTAACGTACAGAAGCTTCACTTTTCAAACCAATTTATTGAAATTACGACTCTTGGTTCTAAGCAATAAAGTTAAATTCAGCTCGCATAAGCACTCAGTGCCTAATGCGATATTAACCTAACAGTTCCCGTTCTTTTCTAACACATAACGCTGTCGCTGTCTGGCGCGGAGTGGCGCGCTAGGGTTGTCGACTTGGCGCTGCTACTATATTTATTCATCGTCTATCTACCTACTTGACCACATACCTAATAATAAATAATTATCCTATAAGTATCCTATCCCACTATTGGAGCTAGTAGAACAAAAGCACTAAAATTCTGGTCGTTTACATTTTTACTTTACAAATTCTTAGTTATTTCCTAAACTCGTGGACCGATTTACATGATTCAAACAGATAAAATGGTTTTTAAACTAAATCTTTAATTTAACACCATAATCGTTGAGATATCTCAACGAACAAAAAATCAAATTTTCAAGTGGCTCTCGTAATATAAATAAAATCAAATTTTCAAGTCGCTTTCGACACACAGTTAATTAAGCAATACTTTGCATTAGACTTGTGAGTTGTGATGATACATTTTTGTTGTTAAAGGCGTTTAAGTTTATAATTTGAACAGTGTGTGAACACGGCGCGTGAGAATACGGAGCGGTCGCACTCGTTGCGTGACGTCTAATGTGAGCGGCGCGCGGCAACCTACTAAATCCAACCACGTCGACGTGGTCGGCCGAGGTACTTGTAATGTAAGTTTGTACCTAAAATGCGAAGTGCGCCCGGCCTGATATTACTATAAATAATATTTAATGCCTAAAATTACATTTTCCAGCTGTAAGATGTAGAATCTTTTTAAACAAAATATGTTTGACAAATTCTGTACTCGACAAAATTCATAATATATGTTTCACGCTTGCTGCTTATTACCCACAAATAACAAGCATACAGTCATGAAAAAACAATTTGTTTAAAAGTGTGTGAGTATGGGGATCCGCCTATATAACTCGACACAATATAAAGTGGCAAGAAGGCTGATTATATCACCCGTGCGGTAAATATTCGAAACATTACAATTAAAATAAAAAAGATAAAATTAAATTAATTTTATCCAACATGGACATCAAATCTTTGACCTCGCAGCTGATAGGTATGTTATGGAATTAAAAAGGCTGTCATACTCAGTTTACACCCATATCATACAACACATATTTCGTATTGTATGGATATCAATTTATATAATACGACACGATTGTACGATAAATAAATCGAATGTTTAAGACGTGATAGTACGACATACAAGGATTACATGTAAGTACTAAAATTTTTGTAATGTGTCTCAATCGTGTACCTAATAATTTAAAATTAAAGTGTGCTTAATTTGGGTCTACAAAAAAAAGCAAAAAACTAAAATACTTACTTATTTTATTTGATCCCACGTTTCAACGTGGATGACATAAGTAATCACGTGCTGACTCTGAAACCTGTTATACAGTAGGTATGTGCAGAAATCTCGAAAAAATTAAAATATGAAATCACGTTACTACCTTACAAATGCGATCTTCAGAAAACTTTATTAATATGAAAATCGTATCGTCGCTTATTAAAATCTCCAACGCACTTTATTTTTAAGATGTCACTTGTCACTTTTTGTAATCGCGCGTCGAGCAGTGAACCGGCCAAGTTCCAAAATTTTGAAAGACCAATTTGCGCGCTCGCTTTTGCCAAAACATCAATCAGACTGTCCGCGCCTCGTAAAAAAAGTTCGACGTTGTTTTAGATTGCTACTGGACTTGTCTATGGAATTTATTGGCATATTTTTTTCTGCTGAATTACCGGCTTTTGTATTGGGGGCAGAATGTCAATGTTATATGCGTAAGTTTGTTTTAAATATGATGTTTGCTTGTTTCTGTTCTATTTTAAGGGTTGTTACGTCAATGTTACGAATGCATCCTACGCTATCTATCAGTAACTTTTAAATTGATGCATTCTTGTGTATTGGATCTTCTTTGAATATTTGCGGACTCGTCAGTAATTATATGTTTACCTTGATATTATGATGGTTCTCAGCGGTTATGCGCGCATAATTGATTTAAAAATTAATAAAGCTGTATATAAAAATAATAACAATATTTCAATGAACGATCTCGAATGAGTCGATCATTACAAAATGAATATATTTCAGTTTAATAATAATATTACATGGAGTTGTGACACAGTATTTTAATTGTTTCTGAGGACTTGGCTTATTTTTACATGCGTGTAAAATGAGCTGGCAATTTAATTATTATTTGATGTTTCCATACACGGTAAACAAAAGAAACCAGTTATTAGCTATACATGTAGCACACGTGAAGATTAGTGATGGGGACAATTGCGATGCAGAAATGATCGAATCGATCGATGTAAATTTTATTCAACTTTTATTATTATAATCGTGATTTATACGACGTTACTGATTACAATTATGTTTCTGCTGACAGTGGTAAAGCGACCGTCGGCTTAGCTGATTTCACGCAGATTGCCATCGATTTATATAAATGGATTGATTTTTTTTTTGGTTAGCATTATGGTTCTGTACCTAAAAAGAAAAAAAAGCCGTCACCCATATAGTATCACTTTGTTGTCCAGTGTGATTTCATTACGTGTTTATCTAATTTTTCAAGATAATAAATTGCCTCAGTCGTTCATCCTTCACCTCCTTGACAAATATTACCAAAATCGGTTCAACATTTTAACCGTATCAGCGTAACAAACAAGTTACTTTCGCAATCGTAATATTTGTATTGGAAAGTTTCAAATATTGACAATAAGCACACAACACTATTACGGATGCCAGATGACGTCAAACATGCATTATGACTCATACAGTGAACATTTTTTTAGCCTGAGTTATGACCAAGAATGTACTATTTTTACTCTTCTTATTTATAGAACAAATAAGTCAAGAGAAGAATAAATTTTGAATAAATTTCAATTGTTTGAGAGTTCGTCTTCGTCTTGTCGTGAGGTTTGACGAATGTTGCAATATACATACTAAGTAGATGTTGGTTTGGTAGATGCCTTTTGCATATTAGTAGATATTATTTTGTATCTGTACGTAAAAGGTTTCGTTTTAAAAACGTATCGTACATTGCTTTTTATCCTATTTTATTGACAACTAAACTGAACATAGTCCTTTGTTATTTTTGATAAAACAAGAGCGAGACGGACACAAGTGAGATATGTCAGATTTACTTTCACTATATTTTTTATATAGTTTTTAATGGCCACGTCGAAATATATCAACTAATACCTACACCTCAATCAACGCCGAACCTGCAATTAAATTAGCATTCAGGTTGGAGTTTAATAACATCACATTGTTTCTTCTCGTGTTGTGTGTTCGCAAAAGACACCACTATGCTAACTTAACTAAATCTTGCAAAATAATTAGAATGTAATTAGCTTTTTTAAAAGTACAAAGAGAGGCTTCCGCTTTTAAATTTTTGTTTCGATTTTTTATTGAATACTATAAATACATCTGCTTATTTAAATACTACCTCCTGCAACTGAATAGCTTAAGCACCCAAGTTTGAATTTATAAGCTCATTTCATAAGGCCATACAATTCACTACTAGCAATATATGTTATAATATTAGATTTTATTCGTGCTTTCTCCTTTTCTCTCTAAGACGTTAAGTTGAAAGCGATACATGAATTCAATTGATTTCAAATATTGAAATAGCTGGAAATAAGGATGACCTAGAAAGCGTCCGCTAGTATCGCCTGAAGATATTTGCTACTAGACATAGAGCACGATACAAGACGACTTTGAATACCAAGTTTCATTGAAAAATATACCAGGGTTGTAAATCTGGCGGGTTTTATTTATTTATTTGCCAGACGTTCCATTGCCTTTATTTTGGCAATGTCGTATACATAATGGACTTTCAATGAATATGCGCCTGAGGGTTTACTAATTAACGAGTAATAGTCGATTAACTTTAACTTCCAATTGCAAGCGATAAAATGAATATTGTGATCGAGTCCTTTTATCCTTAGGTCTTTAGGTAGAGGCTACTACGGAACCCTACATTGTGCGTGGCTTGTAGTTAGGTACTTGTAATGTACTCGTACCATCGCTAAGGGGATAGAGTAAGAGACAAGGGTTTGTGTAAAAGTCTTCTGATTTCCAAAATGCGGTGTTGCCCCTTAATAGGAGGATGGAAAAACAAATTCTATGTGCATAATCATAGATGATATACTCTAACTAGAGATGCATAATTATGAAAAATAGATTTTGTTGCTTAATTATCTTTAATGGTACGGTTGTGGTGTACCACACTACGTGCTTTGGAAATCACGTAAACCTGTCAGCAATCGAAAATGGTATGTTCTACAACTATTATTTATTTATTGACACTTTATAGGTATACGACGACCGGTTGGCGAAGCGGGAGTGTAAGCGACTGCAACGCCGAAGGTCGCGGGTTCGATTCCCGCTCAAGTCAAACATTTGTGTGCATGAACATGAATGTTTGTCTTGGTCTGGGTGTTTCTTTGTATAATATGTATGTATTTACAAAAAAAAGAAGTATATATGTATGTTTATCCATTATCTAGTGCCTATAGTACAAGCTTTGCTTAGTTTGGGACTAGATGGTGTTGTGTGAATGTTGTGGAATATTATTATTATACACCACGTATACTACTACTATTATTTATTTATTGAAGCTCTATATAGCGGCGATAGCCCAGTGGTGTACGTAACGGACTGCCGAGACGATGGTTTAAGGTTCGATCCCCAGTTACCCCGGGCACACACCTCTGACTTTTCGAAGTTGTGTGTATTAAAATGTTAATTATCGCTCGCTTAACAATGTGCCCAGCAGATGGCAATAGGCCCGTCCCCTTTTACATTGAGACCGAAACATAACTGGCGAAGTGTGGGTGTGTAATACACCTCTGCCAACACCTTCGGGGATAAAAGGCGTGATGTTATGTTATGAAGCTCTATGTTATTAATATATGTATTGCCATCCTTTCGATCAAAAAAATATTTAAATTTTCTTAAATCGAGCACTACAAAATTATCAGTCATCCTCTTAGCGTTATCCCAGTTTCAATCTGGGGTCCGCTTACTAGTCTAACCGGATTTGGCTGAATATTAGCTTTTCCACAGAGCGAGTGCCTGTCTGACCTCCGCAACCCGAAGGTATAGCGATATTCCATGGTTTAGACTAGTGTCAGTTTATTTAGAAGGTACTGACGCCCTGTAACGACTGTCAAAATCTTCATGACAACCGGGACCGACGGCTTAACGTGCTCTCCGAGGCACGGGACAAGCTATAATTAACAATTCAATACGCACATAACTGCGAAAAGTCATTGGTGCGCGCCGTGGCTCCGAACCCGATACCCTCGGCATGGCAGTCTGTTGGTATCTCTACTCGGCTATCGCTGCCTTTTTTACAAAATCACCAGTCAATCACCTACCTATAATATTCTTACTAAGTACTAATAGCTAAGCAAGCAATGCTCTGATGTGGCACTTAGCAAATGCACTTTGTGTTTGTAAACGGATGTATGCGAAGTTTGGGTACACAATCTTCAAATAAAGCCATCTAGCAGTCGTCCGCGGCTTCGCTCTATTAAACATTTACCTCCTATTTTACCCTCTAAGGGATGGGATATTTAAAAAAGTCCTTGCTTAAGAGATTTGACGCCATATAAGAACCCGACTGCTTCGTGCGGCTGATTCCTTTCCGGGGCCGGGCAATATTGTTACTGGGTTTTTCCGAATTCTCAGTTGCAGCACGGAGTCTAGTGATGTGCCCAGTAACGGCAATAGGCTCGCCCCTATTACGTGGGACCTAAAAATTCATGGCGATATTTACACCTCTGCATACCCCTTCGGGGATATATACCTATATATGATATATACCCACTGCCCTAATTAGTTTCTAGCGTTAGTAGTTTGGGCTATGTGATGGTATGTTAGCCTATATATCGTGGTCACGGAATGACTAAAGTAGACTTTACTTTCGGCTCCACCCGCGTGATTTATACACCTAACTCTTTCACAGGATTCACACTATCAAGTGGTGAAAACCGTACGAAAATCCATTCAGCACTTTTTGAGTCTATGGTGTTCATGCAGACGGAAAGAAAACGGGCTTTCATTTTATACTATGTTTAGATTGTAACCCTGAATCTTAAGTAAAAAATATTTGTTTATCTACTAAGGTAGATAAAAATATGTTTATTTATGTACTTATGTAGATAAAAATATAGCTGTTTATCTACTTTTTAGAAGCATATCATACAAATACAAACCTAAGGGTGCTTACATAAAGAAACAGGTTTCCGGTACAGACAAATCTGTACGGGTCGGTACCGATCGGCGCAGGTACAATATTTCAATATAATCTATTCACTCACTTATAAAGAAACAGGTTGTAACTTGTCGGTGCCGACTACCTGGACGAGTCATACGAGTTAAAGCGTTTACTGGTGTAGGGTGTGTGTTTATAATAATGTCGAAAATGGATTTGGATAACGAAGTTTTGATAGCCTTAGTATTTGATAAACAATGTTTATGGGACAAAACACATAAGTTCCACAGCAGCAGAAATGTCACTAAGGACAGATTCACCTGTTTCTTTATGCAAGTCAACACTGTATCGATCGGTACCGATCCGTACAGATTGGTCTGTACCGGAAACCTGTTTCTTTATGTAAGCACCCTTACTCAATAATTAAGACACAGTTTCATATGGTTATATGTTCGGTACATAGTGCGCAGCTTGCGACCGTTCAACTTAAGTGCGTTGCCGTGTCCGTGACGCTTACTGTTCCAGTCTGAGCTTAACATACGTCGTGTGCTGTATTGCGTGTAGTTTATTTGAATGTTGATGGGCTGTATAGATTTTGTTTTGGTAAAAGTTGCAATGTATATGACAGTGAATGTAAATAAATAATAGGAAATCCAAAATTTTATTACTAACAATAAAGCATGATCATTTGCGGATCAGTAACAGCGCTTATTACATACAAATTGAAAATATTTTTTGGTAATATGTATTTTTAAGACGGATTCTACGCTAAAAATAAATCTTATATTGCAAAGGGCTTGAAAAACATTCATCAACTTACAAAATATCAACCTAACTCGAAATAACAATTTCGCGTAAAGCTTAATGCAAAACGGCCACTTAAACCACTATGCATAATATTCATCCAAACTTAGATCCTAATAATATAACATTTGTTCTCACACGGCTAAGTGTGTGTATAGACTGAGAGTCCACTTACAATAATATTTTCTTTAAGTTTAAAGCTTTTGTAGAGGGTCCAAAACATTTGTCAAACGCTATGGTCAAACGCAGGTTGGAGTTTATAAAGAATTCGTTATAAAGCTACTGTACTCGAAGTGATAAAAATAACTCCGAACTATGCATTGGTCTTGTAGGTATTCATCTAATTATGTAAATCTATAAATAGTGTAGGCAGTAATAAGTATTAGTATTAACATTTTAATTAGTAGTAAACATAATAAACATATGAACTATCATATGTTTATTATGTTTACTGCCACATGCCACAGGCGGTAAGAGCACTAGCTCTTACCGCCTGTGGCACAGGTCCAACCTAATACAGGCACCCATAATAATCTAGTACTTATTTACCTTAGAATTATATATACTACTAGAGGACGCCAGCAGCTACGCCTGCATGTTTTTTTAATTTACCCGTTTTGGCCGATCCCGTGGGAATTTCGGGAAATCCCTTCTTAGTGCACCTCTACGGTCCCCAAGGAACATACATGCCAAATTTCAGCTTCCTGCACCGAATAGTTTCGGCTGCAGCGTGTCTGTCAGTCAGTCAGTAACGCAAGGATTTTATATATTAAGATTATTGTAGAAAGATAAATAAATAAATTAATATTATTATATTATTATTATTATATTGCAGTTAAAAAAATCCTACCAAGTAAATAGGTTACAAATATATTAAAAACACAAAGAACTCTTCCAAATGTAGAAACCCAAACACTCCGTAAAATATTCAATTCGAAAGCTCTTCCAAATTATCGCACACAGTTAATTTTTACAGCCGCCCTGATCACAGAGATGAACATAACCCAAGCCATAAAACTATCAAACGGCACAAACGACGTCATGTCTAAGCCCCAAAGATATGAACCACGAAGGCCAACCATATAAACTATAGATACAATCAGCTACATAAGTATACCGTAGTACGTGCAGTTCAATATGATACAGTAACCATATACATATGCGTGATTTTGAATGGTTATGTTGTCTCATTATCATCATCAGCCCTGTATATAAAGTGTCTTACTGCTGGGCGCAGACTTGTTCCTCTATGAGAAGGACAAGACCATAGTCCACCACGCTGGTGGCAGACTTCTTCGTCACGTCGACGTTCTTAGGGTTCGTATTTCTAGAATATTATGGAGAACTTTCAGGCATACAGGTTTCTTCACGATCTTTGCTTTCGCCGCTTAGCAGGCAATAATTAACAATTTAATACGCATATAACTTCGTAAAATTGGCGCGTGCTGCGTGGATTCGAAACGAGACCCTCTGCGTACCATTCTGCCGGTCTATCCCTGCCTTTGCCTTGCCTTATACCGTCTCAACTAATTATAATTCTCTTTTAGTGTTATTCGACAAAGAAAATCATAATTAAAAATCAAGAATAATGAAAAAGGAGTTTTAACTACTTACCTTTGAAAAGATTTTGAGGTGCGTTGTAATTGTGTAGTCGACTGTACATATATGATCCACAAATATCAACAAACAAACTTAGTAAGATAATAATATTTTTATATGACTCAGCACATAAAAATACTAGAATCATTCCTACTGATGTCATAAAAAGTAACAACAGGAACCAAATTAATTTACGATCAGCAATTAAGACAATAGACGTAGTTCTGCAAGTTTGTTCTATTTTTGGTATTTTTTATGATATCTATGAATAGAAGTAGACAACTTACATAGATAAAGTCATGCCTTTTTCTAGTCAGGGTAGACAGAGACCACAGAACGCCAGTTGCTTCTTCTATTCTTCTTACAAACCTCACGCGCTTCCTCTACATTCATTATTCTTTTCATACAGGCTTACCATTATCGGGTGCAACGCACCTTTCCTTTTTCAAAACGACCCCAATTTGGTTGACGAACGTCCTACAAGGTCTTCCGCGACTAACTTGCTGATACCCATTTGCCGTATACAGATGTCACAAGACCCATCACCAAGCCGAAGTCTACTCGTTATGAACCATGCCAAGTCACACTAACCAAAAATAATAACTGGGAAACGGTTTTTTTTTAAATAGACACATTAAACCACAATTAAAAGCGCGCGCGTACATTGCTCAAAACACCTACTTATCCATGGGGTCATGGGACATCTATAAACCATATTGGCGGGGTAAATGCATCGATTTTGTACCTTATAAGAATAAATGTATAGTAACTTTGAGCCTCAATATCTCCTGAACCAGTAATTTCCCAGGTATGGTGCCGAATAAATAAATGTTCATAATGATTAAGTACAACATGGTATTTCTGTTCTCGTTAAGGGTCTTTTTACACCCTGTGTATTGATTCTTCATTCTTCGTCCCTCATTAGCTCCACGTGTCTTTATTAATATCCTCCATGTATTATTGTGTTTCGCTATTCGATACGATTTTGATTCGACTTTATCATATTATATCGCTTGCGAAAAAAGCGGGCTACGATCGTCTTGTGTAATGTAAGTAGTCACGAAGATTATTGGAGAAATTCAGGCCATAATACGGGCTATAATCTAGCAGAAACTCGTTGGGTATACCTGTAAACAAGCTAGCTAATATATTTTTATGATATCACTTGAAGAGACTAGTATTTAGAGCAATTCAAACTGATGTTCGTCCGTGTAAATAAATGTCTTAGTTATTTTATTTTGTCGAGGAAGCCGATAAGCATAATTCGCGTGATTCAGGTTTATGACGATTCTTAGACTTATGAAATATTAGCCTGTAGCCCTTTCACAGGCCTAGCTTCAAAATAAGCGGATTGCCAAACAAACGCGCAGCCCGTATTGTACTCTTTTAGGGGTGGAATATTAAAATATAAGACTTCCTTAGTGAGTGCTTACGTCATAAAAGGACCCCTATATCGACATTTATGTTTCTAGCTTCAGTAGTGGAAAGATGTCAGTCGGGACAAATAATATTAATATGATAATAATATTCTACCACATTCACACAACACCATCTAGTCCCAAACTAAGCAGAAGCTTGTACAAGATAATGGATAAACATACATATATACTTTTTTTTGTAAATACATACATATTACATGGATGTTTGTCTTGGTCTGGGTGGTTCTATATGTATATAGAAACACCCAGACCAAGACAAATATCCATGTTCATGCACACAAATATTTGACTTGAACGGGAATCGAACCCGCGACCTTCGGCGTAGCAGTCGTCAAATGATTTTAGATAGTGCACGCACGGGTGCAAAATTACCTTCCTCTTGAATCACTCTAACTATTAAAAAAAACCGCTTCAAAATCCCTTGCGTAGTTTTAAAGATTTAAGCATACATAGGGACTAGTGTTGGGTACTCAGCACATGTGCTAGCACACTTGTAGTGACTCACTTTGGTGAGCTGAGTTACTCCCTCTTCTTATTTTGACGTGCTAGCACACAGCACAGTTAGGGCACACTCGATGTTACTTGAAATATTTATTACTTTTGTGCTTTGAAAAATGAGATGCAGAAAATACTTTAACATGTTTACTACATATTCAAGTCATTATGTGAAAATTACAAATCTCAAAGTAGGTATATTACAGTAAGTTACTTATTTCAAATAATGTCTTATCAAGTAGTGAGCCGGCGAATAACGCCATAAAATGTGCCGTGTTCTGTGAGTGTGCCAATGTGTGCTGTGTCACTCACGACACACCACGATGCGATGTCGCCTGAGTGCGGCACTGAGTACTCACACACTCATTGTGCGACCGATACCTCGCGGCCTCGCCTCATTCGTGCTAGCACACTTCGGTAAAACAGTGACTCGCACGATACTCATTTTGAAAGAGTGTGCTACCCATCACTAATAGGGACAGACAGACAGAAGACCGACTTTGTTTTTATACTATGTAGTGATAATATGTTATTTAAGATTATTGTAATATCTAAAATACTCGTAAGCGTTTCAATTTAAATTTGTGATTCTTTCATGAAAGGAACGGCCGTCGTTCTACTGTAAGCGGCTTACCCTTTGACACCGATGTTGCCATCAACACCTGACTCGTGGCGCACAGCTATTATCGCCATATTTTTCTAAGCCTCTTACTTTTCTCATATTTTCCCCTACTTCTATAGGATATAAATAAAGCCTCGGACTTCTGGAGCTTTTAGGTACCGAACGAAACGCAACAGTATAAAATACTTAACGTTGATTTTGTTCATATTGGTGTTATCGATATACCGATAATTTATGAGCTTGTATAATAAAACGTTTTAATAGAAATGGCCTAAAAATAACTAATTCAAAACAGCACTCTTTAGTTCTTCACTTCCTGTGGGAAGAAATATATCTACTTAAGGTATGATCTCGATTTCAAAATCTAAATTAAATCTTCCATACGATAAATTTACATTATGCAGCACGTGAAATACCTTTTCACATACTAATGTCATTAATATTTCAAACACTCGTTAATATGTAACATTAATTGCAGTGATATTTTATCGCTTGAACATTTAGCACATTTAGATAGCAATACCAAATTGAATACAGTCGCGAGCGCGCGTAATCTTCGCGTTGAGTTATTTATTAATTCTCTGTGACATCTTGGTAGGGTTACCAGCTAAATGTGAATATGTCGGACGAAATTGTCTGCTGAGTTTGAGATGGAAAGTTTGAATCTTGTAGCTCAGTTCTGAATGGTTTAAACTCCGTTTCATTTCTGACTATCTAAAATATAATGGTAAATGGTAGGAAAACGAAAAGCTTGGCTACCCTTTACTATACATGATTACATTGTCCACAGTGATTCCACAGGTGGATATAGAAGACTAGCTTTTGCCTGCTGCTTCGCACGCGTCAATTTTGTTAAGATAACATGTTTTTTACGAACTTCCCTAAACTCTTCAAGGAAGATACATGCCAAATTTCACCTACTTGCATCCAGTAGTTTCAGCTGTAGTGTGTCTGTCAGTCAGTCAGTAACGCAAGGATTTTAAAGTGATTCCATTGAAAAATAAAGGGTTTTACACAAACTCTGACTCAGAGAAGAGAGAAAAGAGAGGAATCAGCTTGGCGCTAAACTCAAAAGCTGCCAACCAAAATTTATAAATATTTTCACGTTTTGTAGTAGATATTATTAGATAAGTATTAATATCAGTCATTATAAGATAGAATCTAAAACGAAGAGTATGCCTTTGTATAAAATAACATTGCAAGCTCCGGCAAGTTTTTAAAAGTGCTCAATCAGATCCTTCGAATGTTGCTGGTAATTTTGATTAAAGTTTTAAGATAGGTACTTGTTACTTTTTTGCACGTCATGACAAATTCATAAATTGTACATACTTCGTTTATTATTTATTTTTCTAGACCTTACGGTTTTAAATTAAAATCCTTTAACCAAAATGTAATGAATGGGCATTTCAATTTAAACAGGCTCAACATAAAACAGTATTAATGATTACAAGAGCATAGCCCACAGCTATGCTCACATATGTCAAAAAAATCTTCCTGAGTACACCGTTATGCTCTCCAAGGATATACATAGATGCCAAACTTCAGCTTTTTGCGGCTAGTACTATCTGTGCGTTGTTAACATAACATAACACGTAACTTCACGCCTTTAATCCCCGAAGGGGTAGGCAGAGGTGTATTATACAACCACACTTCGCCAGTTATGTTTCGGTCCCAATGTAATAGGGGGCGAGCCTATTGCCATCTACCGGGCACATTTTTAAGCGAGCGATAGTTAACATTATTAATACACACATAACTTCGAAAAGGCAGAGGTGTGTGCCCGGGGTAACTGGGGAATGAAACCGAGACCATCGGCTCGGCAGTCCGTTACGTAAACCACTGCTATCGTCGCTTCTTTGGATTTTATATAGGGACCAGTGGGGAACAGTGGAACATGGGGCACAATAAAACAACGGCTTTAATCATTCAAATTTAAACGACAACCGCGCGCTTTTGCTTTTGCCAATTGCAGCAACTCATGTGTCACGTGATAACGTAGTGCAATATGGCGAATAGACACACAAGGAGTTTTTATTAAAAAATATTGTTTTTGGCAGTCTAAAGTTGTCATTTTGTTGAGAAGTATCGTTTTTGCGACAAAAGTTGTAATTACAGGTATTTTGATATTTTTTTGCATAAATATTAAAGGATTTCCCTATTAAATGCAGTCAAGTGTGTTGGTGCAAACAGAACCTAATTTTTTGATATTTTTTTTAAATAGATAGGTACTCTACGGGGCACAATGGAACGGGGTTCAATGGAACAGTGTTTCATTGTACCTCGTTCTGTTCCATTGATCCCCATGCTTTATGCTATTTATTATTTTATTTAACAGATTTTGAGATCACAATGGTTAGAAAACGTCTAATTACATGCGCCGTAGTGCAAAAATAGACAAAAGTTTTTATTTTCCATTGGAACAAGACATGGCTGTGGTGTCAAATTCGGACATTGAAATTGTGCTACCAAGTCCCAACTTGTCAGGCAAGACAGAACGACAAAATCACATTTATTCTTTTTTCGGAAAAGATTTTAAACAAATATACATTATGTTTATAATAAGTAACATAAATAATAAGTAATAATATAAATGTTATATTTCTTCTAATCAAGATTTATTGTTCGTTTTCCATTGTACCCCAGACCCAGTTTTATTGAACCCCAGACGGTTCAATGGAACAAGAGAGGAGTATGGGAAAAACGCTTGCTTTTTTTAAGCTTAAGTTTGATTTTTGATCTCAATTTTCTAATCAGTATGTAGGTAAAGGATCATTGCTGACGATTTTTTTTATAAATAAAAAGGATTTTTTCGTTCCACTGTACCCCAACTGTCCTACACAGATATGTATTTCTTGCCATTAAACCGTAACCTTAGCTTTAAAACTCCCCAAAATCAGTCAGTCTCACAAAACGTCAACAGCCTGGCAAACCCAGTCCATCTTGATATTCGTTTGTTTTGTTATTCATTTATTCATACGTTGAAGTATGTACACTTGTTTTTGTGTTACGTACAATATTTTATACGCTGACAGGTAAATATCGCAGTGCTCTCTTCGTATTTGATGACAACCCACCTTTATAATTTTCTTCTGTTTCTAAAGCTTTTCTTTTATTTTACATACATACATAGACTCACGCCTGTTTCTCCGAAGGGGTAGGCAGAGGCATATTAAACGCCCACTTTTATTTTATTGCTTATTATTTTTTCAGGATCAACGTTAAAATATTTTCTACTCATATAATATTTGCAATAGGCTTGTTGATCTAGAGGTTAGTGCCCCTGGTCGTCAGTTAGATTATTTGTTCTGTGTCTGTGTTGAAGCGGCCTTGTGACCACTAAGCACTGCTGCACTGAATGTTGCCGGTTCGATTTCGGTATTCTGTCCGTTGGGTGCATGTTTGTAAAATCCTACAAGATTCTTTATTCTTTGTGTGAAGAATGTTCACAAAAGTGACAACTGCCAAGTCCCAAGATATTTTGAAGAATTAAAAACGATAAAGATTTATATATAGATATATATATTTTAAACAGACAACTCCCGCAATAGGAATAAATCCTGTGTCGCGGGGGACTTTACAAACATACAACTAACGGACACAATGAACACCCAGCAACCATATTATTTTGATAAATTTATTCCATGGCTGAAAGCGAGTGTTATTAAGTTTTCCTAATCAAGAAATTTTCTAGCAACAACAATAACGAACTTCAGTAATATTTACGAAAGGGCTTCCCTATAACATGGGTCTTGGCAAATGTTTATATTTTCTATCTTATACTAAAGAAATATACAGTACTAATACTGAAATATCGCCCAAAATAATTCTCCCCAGTGTACCCTAGACAAAAGTTAGGTATCGCAAATAGGTATAGCTTCATCCCATTTTTTCTCTAAAGCGAAATAAACTAATTTGTCGCCGGGGCAAATTTGAGTTACGGACGAAAAACACTTTATGAAATAGACCCGAGTTTCGCCAACGACTATTCTTCATGATAAGTCTTTCTTATTATCTCGAACGCAATTTAAGTTTTCTTCAGTCGTAGTTCCTTCTAGTTATAGATCTTGGTTAATAGGCTTGGAATAATCATACTAAATAGATATTTTCACGCCAGAGGAGGCAGAAAATTGTACTTCTATGCGTTCGCAAAAATGTACATTATTTGAATTTAATTGCGAAAACTTACTCACTTATTTAAAAACATAGTATTTGTACATGCATATAAGACCTGTTATGGCACAGTTGAAATTAGCAGCGGCTAAATATAAAATGCGACTGAAAAATCACCATAATAACCTAGCTACAGCGTCAGCAACTATCACCTACACTTAACGACTGATACGCCATGATGTACAGAGACTTGGTGACAGATGGTGAAAATGAGGGGTCTTCAACCGAGGAGCTACCTACATACATGTTCCAAGTCACGAAATAAATCTGCTTATAGTTTGGAACTGATTACAGATAAGCACAAAATAAATTATTGTACATACTTTCATACCATAAGCGGATTTGTCAGAATATTGCTTGAATTAGATCTTACATTATAATGTTATTCTGTCTCATTTTTCTCATTTTATCCATGACGCAATCTTTCTGTCGTTTCTTTCAGTCGTATCTTTGTTACCAGTTATAATATTTCCTTTACACTAAAGTGAGTCACTATTTCCGAATTAGTACTCTTTAACATAAATGGGCTTTATATAATTTTATATGATATCTGGGTAGTTCTTAAGTTGGTGGTACAAAATGTTTGACTAATCTAGTAGAATTTAAATGTCTATGTATTTTGTGATGCTTAAACAAATATGTCGCTTCTTAAAGTCTTTCTGCGGGTGACACAAACATGTATGAAATTCGGTAACCACCGATTTGTAAGAAACTTATTATAAGCCTGCTTAAAGCAAGCAAACCTATTTATTGATACTATCCTTATATATTTTTATATGTATTGTGTTTGCTCATAAAGCCTTTCATTATGGCCTGCTTTAGAAGTTTTCTTTAAAACAGAACTGAACATGCATCTCTACTCACAAACTTCGCGTTTATAGTAGGATTGACAAGCCATCCAAAATTCTAACGCAGGTCACAAATTCTGCAGTATCGGTATTCCATTTGCACACAAATAAAATACAACAGTTAGATAGACTTGTGCATTGAGTTGCAAAACAGACAACGGCACTGGTCGAAATCGTTCGTAACCGTCAGTATAGGGGATGAAACGTGGCAAAAAGGTTGGTTGCTTTGTATAAAGCCTGTGTTAGCAAAAACACTGGCCATTCTGACGAGAGTTTTGGGACGCGTAAAGTCCGAGGATAAGTTAATTCCGTCGTGTTTTACTCTTTTAGGGAAGTGCCAAAAGTTTTTAAATTATTTCGGATCAATACCTTCACTTTCGCGATTATGACCGTAGCGTTTTTTTTCCTTTAGGGAAGTATAAAAAAATTAAAAGATTTTTACTTTCACGATTTGTACTCGTACCAATATTTATATAACGAGTCTCAATCACGTCATTATTCGAAACTAAAGATCCTATTAATTGCCTATTTGCCTTGATGCTTTTTTGATTGCCTAAAATATATATTTCAGGAAATATTTTAAAGTAATCAATTTTGATTACTTTATCTACGTACTACGTCGAGTGAAATGTAAGGAATTTTACCTGTATTTACAAATAATTACGCGATATTGTCCCGTTGCGTAAATAATAATCAATCTTGGCTTCGCAACTTGTCGTGTAAACGGTAAATTAAAAAAATTACTCTGTCCCGAGGGACTCTTTCTATATCACACATACACATCAATAAGTGGATTACATAATTTTTCATGTAACACACATACATTCGTCCGTGTGGTGACGGATTAAGAATACGGCATGTTACCACCCCATATCATCCCATGGGTGTCGTACGAGCCGACAGAGGGAGCATAATATGCAGAGAACAGCACTGCAAGAGAAGGAAAACTTGATACAAACCCTATACCAACCCGTTTGGCCAGCGTGGTATAGTAGGCCGATTTCTCCTTTCAAAGGAGAGGCCTAGTCCAACAGTGGACTGTTAAAGGCTGATGATGACACATACATATCTTAAGATTTCAACTAATACTGCACCTATCCTTGTTTCAATCCCAGCCCTTCTAAGTCCTTATGATTTTGGGTCCGGACCTGGATGTGATTTCGGTGGGTATGATCTTGTCCTTACTAAGTCGTCGTGCGAGTCCGCATGGCCCAGGGCCTCGGCAGAAATTACCTTGGAAATGAGTCCTGATCTCAGTCTGTATGGTCGCAGTTCCGTTCCAGACTGGGCCATCTTATCTTAAACTAATATGTATGCTGAAGAGTTTGTTTGTTTGTTTGCTTATCTCAGCAACAACTAGTGCGATTTGAAAAATTCTTTCAGTGTTAGATAGCCCATTTATCGAGGAAGGCTATAGGCTATATAACATCACGCTATGAGTGACGAGAGCAGAGCAGTATCCTTAAATAATGCGGGTGTAACCGCGGGCATTCTCTAGTAACTTATATTCGATATGATTTTGGATCTAGTCCCAATTCTGTACCTGGTTTTTGTGGTCTTGAGCTTGGTTAGAATCATGCACTCGGTTCCTAGGCCCCGATAGAGACCTCATTCTGGTCTTGGTCCCTATATTCTCGAGCCCGAATGCAGTCCGCAGACTTTTTATTTAAATGACAGTTTTTCTGTCAGTCTATTTTAATCCACATTAATAGGCCGTGCCATATTTTTTTCTTAAATTGTTACTATATACACCAAATTTCAAATGCCACGAAACAATACTCATATCCCTAAAAATAAAGTTTTAGTACTTTTGAACGTTATGCACCCGAGAATCTAAATTTAGCATAGGGCAATAACCCGCTCTGTACGGGACAAGTTTTAATTAACGAATATGGAATAATAAGTAGGTACTGCATGTGGGATTCACTTATACCAAGTTGAGAGCGAGTTTTCAAATAATCTTTTTCATGGCATCGTTTGTGTTCAGATATGGATTGCGAAGCAAGACTACTTTAAATTAAATGGTTTTATGCAATTTAATTACTTTCTTACTCCCGTCAGGTGTTTATTGATTAAAGTGAAACTGTCACTAACCAAATTACAAGGCTCTCATTAAAAACAGTTCACTTATATATACGACTGCACGGATGGGGTAGTGGCTTAAGCGGCCGCCGCGCCGCTTGATACTGCGCCGAGTGTTGTGGGTTTGATTCCCACACGAGACAACACTTTGTGTGATCCATAAATTGTTGTTTCGAGTCTGGGTGTTCATTGTCCTAGTTAGTTGTATATTTGTAAAGTCCCCCGCGACACATTTTTAAAAGAAGATATATGTCCAAGGTTTAAAACGTGCTAAATATGTAGATCGACTATGCTCGAATGTTGCCAGCTCTGCGTAAGCAAAATCTTACACACGCCTCTTCTCACTATGAAAAGGGTAAGGCTATAGTCCACCACGCTGGCCAAGTGCGGGTTGGCAACCTTCACATGTCTTTCGAGAACATTATGGAGAACTCTCAGACATGCAGGTTTCCTCAAGATTTTTTCCTTCACCGATTAGCAAGCGATAATTAATAATTTAATACGCACTTAACTTCGTAATGTCATTGGTGCGTGCCGTGAATACGATCCCGAGACCCTCCGCGTAGCAGTATGTCGGTCTCTCCACTGAGCTATCGCTGCTTCCTCGTTCATACCATGAAAAAATTTTGGTTCAACCTGTGCTAAGACACACGTAGTTTAATTCCCATTAGACCAAAAGGCTACATGAACTTCAAGCAAAGATCTTGCAGTCAGTTAAATGTCTCTTCCAATCATATCGCTCTGGTGTTTTCAATCGATATGAAAAAGCTTATTGAAAGAATTACATTTTTATCTACATATTCGCTTTCGCCGCAGGTTAACATAAAAGTTAATAAGAACATTTCAGACGCTACATGTCGCTTACAGACTGTACTTAACATGTAAATTTAAACATTATGAACGTGTGTGTGGGAAACTATATAATGTAAATTCTTTTTATAAACATTGGGAGGAGCAACTAAGGATCTGACAAAACAGGAGAATTTCTTTGACATATTTTGTATGGAGCTTAATTATTATGTCAAATATGTATCTCAAATCCCCAAATCCACAGATAATAATCGATTACCATGTCGGGCAAAAGTGTTACTGGGTTTTTCCGAATTCTCAGCAGCAGCACAGAGTCTGGTGATGTGCCCGGTAACGGCAATAGGCTCGCCCCCACAGATATAGATCTACATAGATAACGCAATTATCACGATTTGTATTGAAACCAAGCGTGCCGACTTTTTAATACCTACTGTGACGTTGCCTGTATCACGAAGTCGAAGCGATGCGCGACAGTATCGCTTGTGCGATATTCATCGTCTCTTAATACACAACGTCAGATCAAACGTCCGAAGCAAACGCGGCAACGTAATGTGAATAAAGTTTACTTAACGGTAAAACGGACGCGCGGGGACTGAAGTCAGTGGCGACCAAGCTCGACGCTTGGTCGGAGTTCAGACACGCGAAGTGCATGCATTTGCGTTATCTATGTAAATCTATGTCTGTGCTCGCCCCCTATTACGTGGGACCAAAAAATTCATGATGAAATGTGGGTGTAATATTACACCTCTGCTTAACCCTTCGGGGATGCAGGCGAGAGTCTATAAAAATAAAAGATCGTTTATTGAAACCGGCCGTAGGTCAATCAGTCGGTCTCTCACAGCATACTGAGAATTTTCAGATTGAGAAACTTCTCACAAATTGTAAGCAGCATAATTTTCTCGTTACAACGTGTCTTTTGTTTCCTATAGGTTTTTTTTAAATTACATTACTTTGTTCGACGGTATAAAGATGTTTGTGTGCGAATCGGTAACGCTTGTCAAAGGGTTTTTGTAATCGCAAAAGATAAGTAAAATACTATATCTATAAATATAACCAAGCTTGATAGAGCAGGACACAAAAGATACAAAAAATAATGTCGCTGGTACACAATGTTCTTAAATCAAAAAGTCACGGCAACAATAAAAACACATTTTATTCAATTCAAGCGTCAGTTTCATACCAAAATAATGTCACAATCGATCTTATATTCCAGGCTTTGTCTTGCCGCCTAGTTTTCTAAACCCACTTAGTATAGTAAGTATCACGTCTGACTGCCAAACTTCGCAGCTACGTGACCACATAAAAATACTTAGTAACATAACAAAAAGACAGTTTTATAGTTTTAGGAAACGTGAGCTTCTTGGACGATGTGATACTAGGTGTCCTGCTGACCGATTTTATTTGTACTTACCAGATTGTGTGAGGGATGTACGTGTGGGATGGTCCGTGTATTCAATTTAGAGCAAAGGTCTTTGTCATATGTGTCAAAAATCTGGTTGGTGTATCTGTTCATACATTACAAAATACACAGGGTAAATAGGTATAGGTAAAGTTCGGCGTTATATGTATATATATATGTTCTTTAATGTGTTAATTAATTCAATAACCCTGTACCACTGCTAATCATTTAGGTGGGTAATAAAAAAAATATCACAATTTATTTGACAAGAATATAAACAATGTGAAGTTAAATAATTCAATTCAAGTAAAGAAGCGAGCAAGTTGATTTATTTATACTTTTGGAATGGTATTCCGCAGACCATTTCCAAAATATTTTTGGCAAAATTCCGAACCTAATAACTTTCATCGGCAGCCATATTACGTAGTCCATTAAGCAACTGTAAACTTCTTAAGTCAGGGAATAAAAACATTTCTAAAAGCTGTCATCAACAAGAAAAACATAAAATAATATTTCATTTCTACACTAGGGGGGTGTCACCGCGTTGCGTCGCAAATAGCGCTAACGGTTGATATTTTAAATTAATTAAGGAACGTAGTCGGGGTAGGTATATCTGTAGGATGCATTTACTGCAAAACTGAGGGTACAAAATTATGATGTTATTTGGATGCGGCGCTTCTTAGTTCTCTTTCTAGTAGCTTCTTATTAGGCTTTAGCTTCTACTAGAAAGCTAGAAAACTGCATGAGAAACTTGATGGGAATGAATGAAGCAAGAGAGATTTGTCAGGACCGTTGCTAATGGCGTTCCATACTCTCAGCCTACCCCTTCGGGAAACAGGTGTGAGTCTATGTATGTTTGTTTGTAGAAAGATACTATCTATATACTTAGGCTTTTTCAAGTATTAGGCCTACGGTTTGACGGAAATTCCATCGCGGATCTTCCGTTACGATAAACGCTGAGAGCAATCGGAGCGACGGATCATCCGCATAGTGTGCCTGGTATTAGTTATATATAAAATAACTTGTATAGGCGTTCCGCCGTGGACGATCCGCGACGGAATTTCCGTCAAGTGTGGCGAAGGCCTTATTGACCAAGGCTGGCTGCTACGCTTAGCCTCGAACGCAAACACACGGAGCGCAGCATTGACTTTTCGAAGCTATGTGCGTGTTGAATTATTCGTAATTTTTATCGCTAATTTTTATTGGTGACTAGAGGATGGCCGGAGTAAAGTCCACACTTTTTATTATAATTGAACTGTTTTTACCGATCCCGTAGAAATTTTAGGAAATCCCTTCATATGCACTCTACGGTCCCCAAGGAACATACATGCCGAGTTTTTGATTCTTGCGCCCGTTGGTTTTGGCTGTACGTCGTCTTCCAGTCAGACAGTATCCCAGGAACTTTATATAGGTATACAGACAAGCTAACGTTCACGTATGACGTGCTTAATTAAATGATGACATAGCCTACGATGGCGCACGCTAGCCAAGAAGATTCTTATTATAGGAACCTACTCATCTGCGTCTTGAAAACGCAGAATCACTTGACTTCTTTTATAACTCCTTGTAATACATATTAATTAACACATCTAAAGTAACCCGCAGCAGCGGCTCGCGAAACAGATCGCTCTCCCAACTTCATTTTGTTTAGCTGTTCATTACTGAGACGTGTGTTGGCAGTTTTAAATGGTTTTTCGCTGGCGGGGAATTATTCACAGATTTTTCTGTAGTACAACTTAGGTATGTTACGTTTCTCTGCCTATGTTGGCCCGCGTGAATTATACACTCAAACCTTTCTTTGGAATCAAAATATCTATTGATGAAAACTGTAAAAATCCGTAACCCCTGATTCAACGTCTTACGGAGTATTCAGAAAAACTCAGTAACACATCTGCCTGACCCGGAAATCGAACCCAGGATCAGCAGTGCATAAGGTGCACGGAGGCAGTTATCATCTCTGCAGTTATAAATTAAAATCTTAAATCAAAATTATAGAAAAAGCTCTTACGATCCTTAATATAGAAAATAAAATTAACTTTAGACTTTAAGCTCACAATTTTCCGGTCTAAAAACCAAGTTCTCATTTTGCAATTCTAGAGTTATCCGCGTTTCGGCAGCCGGCTGCGCTCAATAATTTGTCTGTTAGTACGAATCTCGTTAGGATTAGTGTTGCAACTGAAATTGTAATAGTTCTTGTATAATATCGCTCTGGTGACTTCTAGCGAGAACGATCGCTGAAGTTATAGTTTAATCCGCTCATTTTTTTTTTATTTTTTTTATTTATAGTCTCACGCATGTTTCCCGAAGGAGTAGGCAGAGGTAGAGGTGTAAATATTACACACCACATTTCGCCATGAATTTTTCCCAGTCCCACGTAATAGGGGGCGAGCTTATTGCCGTTACCGGGCACGTCACCAGACCCCAGGCTTTTTAGTTACTTCGATCATAAATAAAAATGTGAGCAAATATTCTGTAATATCTGGTTAGACTATAATTATAACATATACATAAACCAACGACGATAACAATGCTGATAATGGTGAAAAATGTGTTTTTCTTTAATGAGATCAATTTGGTACTGCGGTAGTTGCATATCACTATGATCTATATTTTCTATTTTATCATTGCAAGCTGAATTTTTCATACTAGATACATAACACACTACAAAATTGTTGCTGAGGCTGCTACGAAAAATAATTAGCTACTATAAACCTCGTTAATTTTAGCCACTGCAGCTAAATTGTATAGTTCCTATATCTTATCACTCTAATTACTTCTAGCGTGGACGAACTGTAATACGATTAACTTCGAAAATGTGCACGAAATTTCGGATTTTGCTGAGAATACCGTGTTATCTTACTTACCTACATTAGCTAGCTGACCTAGAGACCAACAATTTTTACTAAATAACGTTAATTTTGTTGAGAGCAAAGATTTTCATACAACATTTTTAAGATTTTTATTTATTTTCACCTTCCATTCCTTTCGTAATAGCGTAGTGTAAGCAAGTATGTGTATATTTAATGACTTACTGATTGTTTATCCTAAGTAGAGTTAATTAAAACAAAGTTTTAGTTTTTATTCGAAGATTTTGGTAATAAATGACCAACCGAAAATGTTTGTAATGCTCTTTAAAGTAGACATAATCCTACACTGTCTTATTTCATTTGTTTACAAATATATTTCAGCAGCAACGGATTCATATATTATTTTGGAAGTCAGGAACTTAAAAGATCAGTCAGACCCATGATGATTTAATTTTAAAGCCAGAAAATTATTCTTTCAATTTTCCAGTTTGTGAACAGGGCCTAATAAAATTCTGCAATACGAAAGTATTCTAAATATTCACTGCGAATAAATTGCTGCCTTTAATACAAATTTTGTTACCATTATCCTCTGCAGCAGACTTTATGTAGTTCCTATACCTTAAATATCTTCTAACTCGGACGATGTTTAATAGTATCATGTGCCAAAATGATTATATTTATTGAAGAACAGATTATTTATTGATATTTCCTCATTACGGGCTTGTATTTCGACTTTTGGGTGAGGTAGAAAGAGTGTGTGTGTGTGATTCTGATTTTTATTACATCAAGTCTGATTTCTTAAAAATCCAAAAAGGCCTTCGGGGCCTACCCAGCAAAATCAGCCCGATGCCCGAATGACACTTACCATACGTTGTCACGACCACACCAGGAAGTAGCGATCATAGCAAAACTTCACTAGCTGTTTGTAACACACCGTCAAAGTTAAGCAACGCTTGCCCAGGTAGCGAATTGGATGGGTGACTGCATGAGGCATTCATATCAGAGGCACGTAAAGCTGTCGGTAACGGTTTTAGTCTCAGGACAAGAATAGTTAGGACATACCCCGACATGCCTTTGGGCAGTGATAAAATTCCGACACCAAAGGTGGCCATACACTCGTACTAGAAAGAAAACAAAAGCGGGAAGTGGCTCGAGCCTAAAATCAGAACAAACATAAAATAAATAAGAGCACATAATTAGATTTTCTGCCTACTAATATAATTTTGTCGTGACGGGGTGCACGATTAACAGTACTATAATCTTGGCTATCGTAGCTAATTACACGAATAACTTTAAGTTAATAGTGTACTTGACTCTAAACGTGATTTATTCTTGTTTAATGGGTTTTAATTATGGCAGGAAATGATGTGATTATGAGATTACCTATGTTAAAATATTTGTATATAATTTTGTTGGAAAAGTAAGCAGTATTACGCTTTGACAAGGTTAAGACTTCGTAAATCGACTGCAATACGTGCTCGTGATTTTAATTTATACATGAGACTATGATGACAACCCTCATGTCAGCCTAGAAACGTCCACTGCTAGACATAGGCCTTCCCCAAGGATCTCCTCATAGACCGATCCTGAGCCGATCGCATCCAACCGCTTTCCGCGATCTTAACCAGATCGTCGGTCCACCTTGCGGGTGGCCTACTACCCCTGCTGCGCTGTCGGGTACGTGGCCACCACTCCAGAATAACAGCCCTCCTAGACAAAAAACTACATAAAATTGACAAACTAATTATTGTATACAAATTGTTCTGTCAATGTTTAATGATAGCTGGAAAGGTCAGGATCCAGGGTCCATCCTCTCTTAATTAATATTTTGTCAGCTCGTAAAAAGTTTAGCAACGGACTAAAGGGAAAGACGCCATTTTGAAAGTTTAATATATTGCCCTACGTGCTTGAAATTATTACATATGTCCCTGAAGACCAGCGGCTTAATTAAATGAGGTAGAAAATAGGACAAAGAAAGGAGTAGTTTTGAATAGTTTAGACTAGACGATCGTCGTATTAATGGTGATTCTTAATGTATATATTGGCCAAAGATCGCACAGAGATTTGTGGAAATCCAGGGGAGAGGCCTTTGCTCAGCAGTGGGACAATATAGGATAAAAAGAATTGGATCTATAAGTATTCGTGACGAGAATGGTTTTATCGATAAATTTTAAATAAGCTCAAAATCCCGATAGTCAACGAAAAGTGTTACTTTTCGTCTAGTCTAGGTATACTCATATTGTATTATTATCATCGCAACTTATACATAGTGGCAATGATAACTTTATTTTGAAAAGATAAATACCTACTACTTAAGTAGTTGTAAATCATAATGAAGTCTCAGTCACATAAATACATAAGTTATAAAGTCAGCAGAATAAAATTTAACAGCTACAATCGTATCGTACCCGTATCATGACTTGTACTCTTGAGTAACTCAACGGGGCTATCTTACTTTTGGCAGGGCTGGATATTCGTAGCCCTGTGTGTATTTTCTAAATAAACCGCCGGGACAAACTTGAAACAGCTGGAATCGACCCCCGAACATGTTGTTTTTCACATGGTCAGTTATATGTGGCATGCTCACGAGTAAGCGGTAAAAATAATTTACATGTTCTATATGAAGGTGTTAAAGTCCCGAGACGCTGAAAAAGGATTTAAATCACAACCCTCTTATAAGAAATAAATTAGATTTAACTTGAAATAAGAGCAGCGGTGCACTGAAACCGAGTTAGGCTTTTATACTTATATTGCGAGTAATGTAGTAATATTGCTGGTTTAATCCACTGTTTCAAACTTATAGTTTGTACTTACTTGTCTTGGAGAAGTCTTCAATAATTGTGTTAGTTTCAGTATTCCGTTGAAGAATAGCGGAATTCTGCTGTTGCGTGGTCGGAAAGTTTTATTACGTTTAAAATGTGAGCTGGTCTTTCTTTGTTGCGACTATTCTTGTTCAATATTTTGGGTAGAACTATATTTATTACATGGTTCACATTCTTGCCTTTCCCAAACTCATTAAAAAGTCAAATCAACCCAATAAAATATACCGTAACTTTCACACCAGACTCTAGTTTCCTTTTGTTATTACACCGAAGCCATATATTAGACTAGCACATATACATACACCTACAGGACATACTTAAGGCTAATTTATTCTGTTTGTCAGAAAACAAAGTTAGCCTAGTAAGCAAGAATATCGTCGTGGTCAATGTTTGTAGCTCTTGATTTATTGCAGCCTGCCTTGACGTCAAGAGTGTGGGGTAAAAATAGTTTGTTTTTAATAGTGTGTTATTGGTTTAATTGGACGTTTCGAGTAGATTCATCGTTTTATTTAGACGTTAGATTATTGTTGGAGTAGAAAGATAGGGCAATTTTTTGTTGAAATACGTGACACTCTTTGTATTTAAAGCGAATAAGGCAAACAAGCTACGACCTGTTTCATAGTAAATAGATATCTTTGACTTCATGGATAAAAGATATCTACTTACTATCAGACACACCCTAGTAGCCCAATCAATATTGCAGTATATAAATGATACATACAGCGAGATACTTGGATGTCGAGAAAAAGAGAAGAGCAGGCTTCAAACGATTCGGAATATGGATTATTGATCCTATCATTAAGCTTACCGGTTGTGAGGTTGACACCGTTGAAGGCTTTAAGTGTTCAAAGATTTATTACATCATTATCTCATGTGAGTTTAATACTGCAACCAAAAAGATTTAAACAATAAGATAGGCTTTTTGTAACTTAGTTTTTGTGTTTAGGCTCATGTTAAAATATTGAATTAGGTATTGTTACAAACAACACCTAGTTCCGAAGCAATCATAACTTGATTATTAATTAGAGATTATGACACACATTTTATTATTTCATCTACTGCATTATTAAGTCTTTTGGTAGAGGTGAAATTATCATATAATTACCTACATAACTTACGTTCACATTATATGTGATAACTATAAGAAAGGTTTTAGTCTTATGATTTATATGAAGCAATTCAATTACTTGTGCAAATAATTGCCCTCAGAAGTAACTATTCGGGACGATGAAAACGTTAGCGAGGCCGGCGTAAAATTCAGCTTACGTGATGGTGTTCACAGAGAACCAAAACTGCAATCATAATGCGGTCGCATTTTTGACGAATGTTCTTTATAAAGGGCATTTTTAGGTACAGCTCGGTCAAATCTCCCATAGCAGTATAAGGGGCACCAAGCCATACTCTGACCGCTCACAGTGATCTTGTTATATTATGATACTTTATAAACTCCTTACAGACCATAGCATTCATGGCGTGACTTGGCTTGCCATTCGCAATAGGTTACCAAGGTTAAATTGCCGAGGGAATTGAGGGATATGCCTCGACCTATCTTTCGTCGAAAGTTATATACCTGACTGGCGGATAGGTGCTTCTACAGCGTCCAGGAGTACTTACCTTGATCGCTAACGGCCATTTTCAATATTCGAACTATAGATAGATCTGTAGATTTTCGATTCGTGTTTGACATATTTTGTATGGAGCTTATGTCAAAAACTGTCAAAAACTAATCGAAAATCTACAGATCTATATTTATTTCGAATATTGAATTCCGTAGTAAGTCTGCATGTTACAACTTGGCAGTTAATCTCTCATATATAAAGTGTTCTGTGATGCCAACTTGTTATGTTTCTTTATTGTTTGCATTTTATTTCAATGTATTTTGTAATGCTAACTTAGAATCTAAATTGTAATGTATCGAACTGTATAAGTTTAAATCTCACACGCCAGTAATGGTCAATATGTGGATACTTAATATTATATTTACCACCTGTATATCTACCCATATTTTGTGAGTAAATAAATGGTTTTAAGCAACGCTTAAAACGGCTCCAGTTCTTCTCTCAGAACAAGAATTGTTAGGCCACGTCGGAGGCCGGGTTAGGTTATGTTATGTTAAAATTTGCCCTTTCATAGAAATGTGGTACAATTTTCTATGGAGGGGCGACTTTAAAGGGGTGTATGGGCGCTCACCCGGAGGCCTTCGGAGTTTAGCTGTTCTGAAAACTCCAACACTAGAGTTGGCGACACACTTACCCGAGAAAAAAGAAAGAACAGATCAAAGTCCTTTTTTTAAAGTTTAGTATCGCTATGCTGAAAATCTTAACTATGTAACTCTTTTAACTTTAATATCGTGGACATGATATAATTTTAAAAAGCTGCAATGCCATCGTAATTAACAACTTGAACTTATTTAATAGTAACTTAGTAACTTTATAATTGAATTATCAAGGGAAAATTCTGTGAGGCAGACGCCCGGGCATGATATTTAAATGGTTTTAAATGATTACTTTTTCAAAGAACTGCTGTAAAATAAAGGTTTTATGAAGTTTTAACTAAGGCTCCGTATCTCCTTATCTTATTAACGCAGGATCCACTTTTCACAAGTTTTTGTTGAGCCGACTGAAATGTGACAAGAATTTTAATTTGGTAATATATTTTTTTGCACGAGGTTTATGTTAGTTTAAGAGATGAATTGTTTTTAATTAGGGATCGTAGGACATAGGTGAAGGATCCCCCCCCGTGGGATCTCCACCTTGTCGTGGTGGGGGGGCTCAGTAACCGTGGATTGGTCACCCGCGGTGAAGCTAAGAGCGTCTCCTCCTGGATCCCTCCAGGAGGAGACGCTCCGCGTGGGCTTGACGGAGGCCTGCGCAGGATGCGTCCAAAAGGGCGGGTGCGAGGGACAGTTCTTCTGTCCCTCGCAGTCGGGTGCGGTCGCGGGAGGAGAGGCGTGTCGGTGTTGCGTTGCCGCGCGCCCTATCTCCTGCGACCAAATGGGGGCGCACCATCCTTGCGTCCCGGTGGGGCCGCAGAGGAGGAGGAGATGCGGTGTTGCGTTGCCGTCCTCCCTATCCTCTGCGGCCGCTAAGTGTTTTGGCGGTGGAGCCCAACACCTTCATTCGCCGCCAAAGGGGTTTTGTTCGGGGCCCGCCTGACCATCTGGCGGGCCAATACCCGTCGGGGGGTAGCGAGGAATGCTTCAGCGATACCCGACCCTCCGACACACGGGTACGTGAGGAACACGGGTTAGTTTTTAGTCAGTAAGAGTCTGACAGTCCCCTTCGCCCTTCCCCCAGGGCGGAGGGATTCCATGAGGATTTTCCAATCCGATACCAAAAAAAAAACAAAAAAAAAAAAGGAAATAGGTGAAGGATGCTGTATTTTTTAATGACACTATGATGATGTTTAGAGTGAACAGGAAAATGCTTTCCGTTTTTCTGTTAACTTTTGTTTTTAAAGGCAACTCCCGCACTAGGAATAAATTCCTGTGTCGCGGGGGTCTTTACAAACATTCAATCAACGGACACAAAGAACACCCAGACTCGAAACAACAATTTATGAATCACACAAAGTGTTTTCTCGTGTGGGGATCGAACCCACAACACTCGGCGCAGTGTTAAGCGGCGAGGCGGCCGCTTAATTGTGTGGTATCAGGAAAACAATGCAATAATGCAATTGCAAATCATAACTTTAACTTCAAACTTTTTTCGGGAGACAAAATAGTAATACTTGATATCATCTAGGAGTTTTCATGAAACTGCAGGACCTGCACAGGGTCTAATGCTATTTTTTTGTCATTGCACAAGACGTTGCAATATTTAATCAATGACATTGTTATTTTTTTTAAAGCAAAACTCCATTTATTTTGTAAAATTTTCATAATTAGGATGCAGATGATTAATTATAACTATGTACATTACTATCTTAAATAATCATACTGTCTAAGAATATATATGTACATAAAACTAAAAACAAAGAGTAAAAATAGATATATACATATGTACAGGTGTCTTTAGGCGTCGTAGAATGCCTCCGCATCAATATCATCGGGTAACGTGCCCAGAAGGCTGGCAGTATTGCCACGCTGGATGGCAATGCTGATTCTTTGAGCAAAGAATAAACCAGCATTCTGGTCACGTGAGACGTCGACTAACCGTTAAGATATTTCTCGGTATAAAGAACGAGCGCTCGGGCTCCATGAGCCTAGCGTTTCCACCCCAAACGGCTCAAATACGTAATTAGCTACTAGATTACTCTATTTGCGCCGTTTGAGGGTTTCCGCAGATGCAGCAACAGTGCCAGCATGGCCTCCCGAGCTTGGAACATGGGATGGCGCGAGGGTGTCTACGCAGGTTGCGTCCCACACCAAAGGCCTACCCATTTTCCATGGCAACAGTGACATACCGTCAGATCTCTTCCCGTCGTCGCGTACCAAACCATTTGGTTCAAGTACAGCTGGTACACCAGACGCGACAAAAGCACGACGGATTATGTCATTTAGGTACGCATGACGAGGAATTCTACCAGCGCTTCTGCTGCAGGATAGCCCATGGTGTCCGAGGCTATCGACGTCTTCTCCACAATGACATCGATGCGGAGAAACACACGGTGCACCTAAACGGAGACAGGTGGCGATACGGAACGTCTCATCGTCCAACATGGTTTCTGTGTTGGACGATGGTAGTGCCTAAAACCATAGACCGGATTCCCATTCCCCCACAGCCAGCAAACGAGCACGCTTTGTAACATTAAAAGATGTATCCAAAAGAGTTTTCCTCACAATGTTACAAAGCGGCGCGGCCCACTGTCTTTGGGAGAATAGGTTGGTGGGCAAATCATTGTTTGGACAAGTCATTTTCCAGGCGTTTATAGCTTCGGTTTTGCACAGCACTTCTGAGTTAACTAGTGTAGGTGATAATATTTTCCTAGTTAACTCTTCCGTGCTGTGAACCGAAGACAGGAACGCCGGTAAACTGACACTGGAAATTTTGCGAACGCCGAGCCCACCCAAACGTAT